>CM074432.1:43882495-44287495 GCA_037101425.1 Elopichthys bambusa | reverse complement strand
AAACACACACACACACACAAAAAAAACCATAACATAAAACATTTTGTGTCCAGACTTAGCATAAATGTACGCTGGTGATTTGAGAGTACAAGCGACGTTAAAAGCCATAGTGGTAACAAACAACCGAAGCGAAATGAGAATGTGTTTGAGGCCAGGAAAAATGTGTGTCACTGCCTGAATGGCTAAATAGTTTAGGGGCGACAGTCGCTGGATGATGTCGGGCAATGATCCACTTCCTTTTGTCGTTTTGCTCTGATGTTATAGGTCTTAATGCGTTTAAAACAGGAAATCCAGCTTGAAGGTGAACAGCTGATGCACTGCAGCAGAGAAGCAGAAGCAGCTTTTCCCTCTAGAGACAAGCATGAGTGCGCTTCCAAATATAACCAAAAAGCTCTCTAATTACTGCAGTCACGATCTAGGGCTGAATCTTCCGTTCAAAACACTGTTTGATTGCTTAACAAGGACATCGTTTCTGTCTTCTTTGCCACACTTCAATTATGAGTCTGATTCAAATGGAAAACCATGTCCAGTTGCTTTCAAGTACTGGCGAGATTCTACCAGACAGTTTGAAAAAGGATTTCTCTTTGATTGTGAAAGCCCAATTAGAGGACGGGAATGCCTGCCATGCCGGTCTTGTTTGCGGCAGCCTTTTGGGAAAATTCCAGCCATATCTCAAGGCTCTCAAAGCAACACATTCCTCTTTCAGCTCAAGCAGTGGCTGCTGTCCAGGTAAAAGAGAGATAGTAAACATTAAAGATGACTAACATCAGTGCTGACTCTTTTTCAAGCTCCCCAAATGATGCCAAAATGGTTTCACAGTGACAACCGTGACATTCAGCGACTTTTCTGAGAGATTTAGAAATCAGCTATGCAGCCAAAAAAAGGGGACAAGTATGTTCTAATCAGGCATGATGTGACAGTTTTTAGTAAAAAACTAATTTTTCCATCTACACTTGAAGAGAAAAATGGCATGAAGCATCAAATTCACAGCCAAGCAGAAAATGTTTGAGGTTTTACAGCTATGTGAGATGGGGCTTTAGACCAATGAGATTTCACCGTGGGCGAAGTGACCCAAGCGTGCGACAGACTTAGAAATCAAAATGCTGTTGATTGTAGTGGTAAGTTATAACTAAAACTGCAATTTTTTTTTAATGAATGAATGAAAAATTTAATTATTTGTCCAATCAGTTCTCGTAATATTTTGTACAATATGGGGAAATCGTAAGAAAACAAAAATGTAAGATCCAAACCTGAATCTTACAGTGTTACACCGTGTCTACACTAGACGCGACTTTTATCGCGGCGCATCGTGATAAAATTGCGTCACGCAGCATCCAGTGCAGACAATATCACTGATTATAATGGGTTCTATTGTCTTTTGACGCATGGCGTCGCTCGCATCCGGTGTAGACACGGTGTTACTGTAATATGAAAAAAAAGAGCATATAAATTTATAATTTTCTCTTAAAATGTCTCTCTTGTACAAATGTACACAAAAGGAGAGATTAAAAAGGGTCAAGAAATGGATGATTTTTTAAAAATTATTTTAATATGTTCCTGTAGAACTAGAGAAATTATACTCTCCATTACATGGTCTCATTTACAAAACAATCTGCAGTCAAATGCTCTGAACAAACATATCTGAATAAACAAATCTGTAAAGAGTGGCAAATGAGCTCTTTAAATAGGACACCTCAAGCGTTGTTCTTTTATTCAAGCACGTGGAGTATGTTAGAAATAGAATGGGCATCAGCATACGGTATCCAGTGTAGACAGCATCAGTGATTATAATGGGTTCTATTTGCTTTTGACATGAAGCGACACACATGTCCAGCGTAGGCAAATATCATATTGCGATGATGCAAAACTATTTATCGATGTCTTGATTTAGAGGTGGTCATATGCAAATTTATTTGCCCATGTGATATCACAGATCCCTCAATATCCAAATAAGCCATTTATGGAGCTTGGTTAAATAAATGTTTTGTTTTTTTTTTATAATGAGGACAACGTTTTAAACCATGTTGTTGTAAGGATGTTTTAAACGGGACATCGGATGGCCATTTTTTTCGAGATGTAATTTAAGTCTCAGGTGTCCCCAGAACGTGTCTGTGAAGTTTCAGCTCAAAATACCTCACAGATCATCTATCATACCATGTTGTAAATACCTTTTTTTTTGCACTTGCGATATTCTAACATTACATTCTGACACACTGTATTTCTTGGCACACTCATTTTACGCATATATGGCGCCACCTATTGTTGCGGGTCTAAAAGTCTAGATCCTGAATATATATATATATATATATATATATATATTCAGGATCTAGACTTTTAGACCCGCAACGATAGGTGGCGCCATATATATACGGAAAGTATTCAGACCCCCTTAAATTTTTCACTCTTTGTTATATTGCAGCCATTTGCTAAAATCATTTAAGTTTATTCTTTTTCCTGATGAATGTACACACAGCACCCCATATTGACAGAAAAACACAGAATTGTTGACATTTTTGCAGATTTATTAAAAAAAGAAAAACTGAAATATCACATGGTCCTAAGTATTCAGACCCTTTGCTGTGACACTCATATATTTAACTCAGGTGCTGTCCATTTCTTCTGATCATCCTTGAGCTGGTTCTATACCTTCATTTGAGTCCAGCTGTGTTTGATTATACTGATTGGACTTGATTAGGAAAGCCACACACCTGTCTATATAAGACCTTACAGCTCACAGTGCATGTCAGAGCAAATGAGAATCATGAGGTCAAAGGAACTGCCTGAAGAGCTCAGAGACTGAATTGTGGCAAGGCACAGATCTGGCCATGGTTAAAAAAAAATTTCTGCTGCACTTAAGGTTCCTAAGAGCACAGTGGCCTCCATAATCCTTAAATGGAAGACGTTTGGGACGACCAGAACCCTTCCTAGAGCTGGCCGTCCGGCCAAACTGAGCTATCGGGGGAGAAGAGCCTTGGTGAGAGAGGTAAAGAAGAACCCAAAAGATCACTGTGGCTGAGCTCCAGAGATGCAGTCGGGAGATGGGAGAAAGTTGTAGAAAGTCAACTATCACTGCAGCCCTCCACCAGTCGGGGCTTTATGGCAGAGTGGTCCGACGGAAGCCTCTCCTCAGTGCAAGACACATGAAAGCCCGCATGGAGTTTGCTAAAAAACACCTGAAGGACTCCAAGATGCTGAGAAATAAGATTCTCTGGTCTGATGAGACCAAGATAGAACTTTTTGGCCTTATTTCTAAGCGGTATGTGTGGAGAAAACCAGGCACTGCTCATCGCCTGTCCAATACAGTCCCAACAGTGAAGCATGGTGGTGGCAGCATCATGCTGTGGGGGTGTTTTTCAGCTGCAGGGACAGGACGACTGGTTGCAATCGAGGGAAAGATGAATGCGGCCAAGTACAGGGATATCCTGGACGAAAACCTTCTCCAGAGTGCTCAGGACCTCAGACTGGGCAGAAGGTTTACCTTCCAACAAGACAATGACCCTAAGCACACAGCTAAAATAATGAAGGAGTGGCTTCACAACAACTCCGTGACTGTTCTTGAATGGCCCAGCCAGAGCCCTGACTTAAACCCAATTGAGCATCTCTGGAGACACCTAAAAATGGCTGTCCACCAACGTTTACCATCCAACCTGACAGAACTGGAGAGGATCTGCAAGGAGGAATGGCAGAGGATCCCCAAATCCAGGTGTGAAAAACTTGTTGCATCTTTCCCAAAAAGACTCATGGCTGTATTAGATCAAAAAGGTGCTTCTACTAAAGACTGAGCAAAGGGTCTCAATACTTAGGACCATGTGATATTTCAGTTTTTCTTTTTTTAAAAATCTGCAAAGATGTCAACAATTCTGTGTTTTTCTGTCAATATGGGGTGCTGTGTGTACATTAATGAGGAAAAAAAATGAACTTAAATGATTTTAGCAAATGGCTGCAATATAACAGAGTGAAAAATTTAAGGGGGTCTGAATACTTTCCGTACCCACTGTATATATATATATATATAGCATCAAGCACGCGGGACGAAAGCCACGAAAAAGATCTCAATGCATTACCGTATTGTTCCGAATATAAGACAATGTTTTTTCTTAGAAATGCATCTGAAAAAAAAAAAATTATATATCTATATATATATGTATATATATATATATATATATATATATATTTTTTTTTTTTTTTTTTTTTTTTCAGATGCATTTCTAAGAAAAAACATTGTCTTATATTCGGAACAATACGGTAATGCATTGAGATCTTTTTCGTGGCTTATAGCATCAAGTACGTCCCGCACTTTATTTTCTCAGTCATGCATGTTCTTTCCGTAAAAACCAAAACTGAAACATCAGACGCAAGTGCTTTGCTTCCGCAAGACATATGCAACTTATATGTAATAAGAGTATTTAATTTTACAACAGTCAATTAACATGTATGATAGGCCTATTTAATGACATTTTATTATATTTTGCATCGGCATCACGATGTATCATAAAAATTATATTCCACAGCTCTACAGACAATGATTTCAATACTCAGCAAAACACTACCAACAAAAACAAACTCCATCACAGAGTAGACTCTGCAGATGCACTATAGACTTAAATATAAAATGAATGTCAACACAATGCAGTGAAATCCACTTTACTCCCCTCTACTCCACTCATTTACTGTACCCTACCCTTCCTGCTAGGGGGGCACGTCAGCCACGTCCCTAGGGTCCAAAGCCTTGGCTAGACCCACTTTGAGAGTAATGAGCACATAAGCCACGAAAATCGATCCAAACATGGTAACATCATTGAGATCATCAATCAGGCCAACTGGACTGTTTGAATATCAACACTTTGGAAATGCCTTTCAGAAAAGGTATGAAGATTCCTTACTGGGATATTTGGCACAAAAAGTCAAATCTAATCATATTATTCAGAAGGAAGCAGACAAGCATTTTTATTTATATCAGGTTTCAATGAGTGTTTAACTGTACACGAGGTGCCTGTTACCCACCCAAAGACAAATCTACATATTCTACTCATTTCTATGTTGGAGCTTGTCGACAAAACGAAGAGTATGTTTACTGTACATAACACAGAGCTTCTGCTGTTGGCAGGTCAATGCAAGGCAGTGACTCTCACTGCATACTAAGCGCACTTGCAGCAGTAGCCAGGGCGCCTAGGCTACATATGGTGGGGAATGTGTTAATGCAATATTCATGGTGTGCATGAGAGCGGAGCACAACACAGCTTTGAGGACTCTCTGAAGTCCCTTTCACACTCAACAGAACAGAAACATAGCGTGAAGGAGAGCCATGTGTGATGCACCGATGCTTTGGCCTTTCACACGAACACCAGCAAGCTTTATTACCGTTGTGACCTCTCACAGCTAAGTGAATATGTAACTATTTGACACTGAATTTCGTGTAGACTCTTGATATTAAGCAGGGTTTGAACCAGTTCAAGGAACGAAAACGAAAACCGGAAACGAACGAAATTTTGACCAGAACTTAACCAGAAACGGAAACGAAATCAAATTTAATCGTTCTGAACAGAAACACTAATTTGAAATGGCCATTAACCGGTTAATAACGTTATTTTATCGTTCTGTTTAATATTTTGATTTGGCAGTCAACCAATCACGAATTCAAATAGTACAGTCTATGCAAATATGACGCTGACGCATCCAAAATGTGTGAAATGCCCGCGCTCAGGCTCTATAATGAGTGAAATACCTGTGCTGATGTCACCAACCGTCAAGCATTAGGCTTGATTTAAGTGAAAATGAATGTAAAGTAATATGCATATGTAATATGTAATGTGCGTTTTGAAACCAGCGAAAATCGCAGGATATGTAGAACATGAGTTCACACAACGTCACATCACGCACATGCAACGCTTCTGTGAACGGAGAAAACAGAATAAAAATATAGGCCTACAAACAAAATAAAAGGGAATATTTAGGCCTATAGGCTACGCGAAATATTACACTTAAATAATTAGGTCTACAGATTAACAAAACGAAAGTGATTCATTGTGGCGCACTCCAAAGATCTAGAAAAGGAAACAGACATTCTGCTGGTTTTCGTTATTTAAGTGTCTTTTGTAAATGTCTAAATTATGTCTTGCTTTTACCTGTATGACCATAAATTACGGAGTACAGTTTACTGTCTTAGTAGGGAAAAAAATTCCAGTGGTCGCGCCGGCGCCTCGCACACACACACACACACACACACACACACACACACACACACACACACACACACACACAAATTATTACATTGCTTACTTATCGCAACCTGTTAAATAATTCAAACAAAATACTATCAACCAAACATATAAAACGTTACACTGCTGAAGTAAATTCTGTAATGCAATCTGCCGTTTACCACCCATGACCACCGCCTGACTGTGCTGTTATGTGAAAGAAGATGTCGATAATGCGAGTGAAGTACAAAGCTTACATAATAAATAATATTTTAGCATTCATCTCGAAAATGGAAACAGTGCCGAACGAGAAAGGTAGGCTTCAGATTCACTTTAAATTTATTCGTTTAGCATCTTATTTAGTTTTATTTCTAATAAATAAACCTGTTTCTCACCTTGAATATAGCAATAGAAGCTGGAATAGCGTTAAAAAAAGAAAAGATCATTTTTTTTTTTTTTTTTTTTCGTTTTGGCTTGATGTATATATAGTCTGAATAGGCCAACTGTTAACTTTAGAGATTTTGTGGTAAAATAAAATAGGGCAGTT
This sequence comes from Elopichthys bambusa, assembly GCA_037101425.1. Lineage (NCBI taxonomy): Eukaryota > Metazoa > Chordata > Actinopteri > Cypriniformes > Xenocyprididae > Elopichthys > Elopichthys bambusa. The sequence goes on along the minus strand of CM074432.1, from coordinate 44,280,751 downwards.
TTGTTTATAATGGATGTTTACAAACATAAACAAAGCTATGTAGGCTAGGCTATTTGTAAACATTTTATTTTATTTACCGATAAATTACATTATTTCTGAATGTAATAATAAAATGCGACGTATACGCGACATATCTTTTTTCCTCTCAGGAATAGCGTCGGTATTTTTAACCATGTAGCAAACATTTATAAACCGTTGATAGTTTTTCCTTTTCGTTTAACAGGTTTCCATTTGGACAGAATCTTGTTATAAAAGATAATTGTAGGCCTATTGGCTAAGACGGCAAATACTCTCTTTGTTTTTTAATAAATAAAATGCTGTACGTATTATTATTATCAAATAGGCTACATGCAAAAAAAAAAAAAAGTTAAAAAATAACGTTATTAATTTTTTTTTTTTTTTTTTTTTTACATTTTTAAGCCCTGATATTAAGATACTGCAGTTAATTGACAGCTAAGTCATACCAACAGGAAGCATAAATATACATATAACATTAAAGATTCAAAGCAATCCTGTCAGTTTTACACAAATCTGCCTAGACAAGTCAAATGTTTTTTCACCATCTACAACCGTGTATGTCAAGCTGTGTTGATGTATAGTAGTATTGTACCTCTCCAGTTAGATTTGCACAATGCATAAATAGTCAAGGGATAACCCTGCCTTTGTTTTTAAGCCACTTAAGGTGTAATGCAGCATGAAGAGAGAAACACCCACTGATTTGAAGTGGTTACAACAAAGCTTTGATTTAAGGTGTTGTGCTTGGCAACCTAGAATGTGAGAATGTGATGTTGTGATAGGGCTGCGGAGAGTAAGGGAAAACAATGAAAATCAGTTGTATATAATATATATACCAACCATATAACCATACATAGAAGAGTAGCAAAAGGAAAATGCTTATTTAAATCGAAAAAGAGAGAAAATGTTATGTCAAATGCAGTGTATCCAATCAAACTAGTATTTTGGAGCAAATTCATCTTGTCATTTGGTAGAATTTGGAGCAATGCCAGAAAGGACAAATTGCACAACATGCCCTCAACATTAAAAGCCATGAACAAAATTACTTAATTTAAAAGGGATATATGAACTACACTTTACCTGCAACAAGGAAAAATCTAATCTAAGCCTGTTACAACACACCGATTTAAAACTAGGGACATTTAGAAACCAAAATTGTCAATTTTCGTATTCAACTAATGAAATTAACTGTATTATTAGTATTAAAAATACTTTTTAAGAACAAATGTGGTAGAACATAGATCATAGTCTGAATAGATATCCGATAGTCCAATTTTCAAGTCAAGAAACATTTTTTATATGGCAATTGAAGGAAAAACTAGAGAAGAATGTTACTGCATCAAATAATAAAATGAAAAAAATGTTATTCTGAGAAATAACATTGCAAGACCTTGTCACATAGATACACATATAACATAATGCAGGTTTTAATTCATCTTTTAATTATTAGTCAATAATTATATCCCTTAAAACTCATCTCTGATCACCAAAATGACATTTAAACGGTTTCCTGAGAAAAACATTTCTTCATGCCTTAAAATAGCTTGAATGTAACTCTACACCCTTGCCTCATTTAATATACGCGGATCAATGTATATGCAAATTAGCCCCGCCTCCACTCACTCACGCCAGCTCAGAGATCCACTCGGTCAACTTACGGAGGTAAACGCTGCACAACTGTACCGCTCTTTACAACGTCGGCTACATAATGGTAATTAATATGATTAGCCTTTTGCTTGAATATGTTATCAAACAGCTCATGTGTTACACAAACCATGTTCCCGTTCTTCATGTCCGAGTCAGACAGCTGCTTTCTAACAATCAGTATTGTTATAAACGCTTTGAACAACTCAGAATGTCTGGTGGAGAAAGGCATATAGTTCATCATAACATCGTAATATGTACATCATACACTCACTACATTGCTAAATCTACACGATTTTTCATATCAACAGAAAAATATACCAGGATAACCTGGCTTCTCTCGAGACTCCCCTGCTAGTTCGCTGTTAATGATATGCTAAAGCCCGCCGGCACATAGACGTGATTGGTTATATGGTAGTTTGTGCTGTAACAAACATCAGCGATTTCAAACCACGGGTTTGAGACTTTTTTTTCACTGCAGTATTAAAGAGAAAATACTCAGCAATGGTGTTGACAAATGAATTTGCACATGGTTTGTCTTAAAGCATGTTAAAAACACCACATAGACATATAAACAACATTAAAAACTTGATTTTGACCACAGGGGGTCTTTAAAGAGAAAAGCTTCTGTCAAACACAAAAAAATTTTCATGCAACACTTGAAGATGCAAATTGCAAATGAGCAACAACTGTAACCAGAGACCAGCAACTCGACTTTCATCCATGCACACAGTCTTTCCATTTACTCCCACCATCTTCCTCTCTCTCGCTCATGCATTAATTTTTTAAGAGCTTAAATGGCCATCTTGGCAGAGGCTGAGGGCACAGAGTCAAGGGTTCCTACTTTCAGCAACAAAGTAGTAGATGTATTTGTCGACAGATGAGCCTGTAAAAACACGCTTGACAACACCAAACCGAGACCTTGTAATCTTTGTCATCATATGGTGTGGGACTCCAGTACTCCCACACTGTTGCTAGTGCTCTATTGCAGTTGTGTAAATTAGGATTAAATTAAGATAAAGAAGAGGGCTCTTTGCCTCGTATCATTATTTATACGTGCTGCAGTGGGAAAATTAAACCTCAGACAGTATGAGAAACATGGGAGCAGCTGGCAGCCCACACATAGACGCGTTCTCCATCGCTCTTCTCTGAGGACTTGGGCTCTCTAAGCAGAGCGGTCATTACTGATAACAAATGGAGGGCAACATCATGCCAGATCACCACAGATCTGCCTCTCAGGAACACAGAGCTACTGCCATTCTGTGGAGGGACACATTAAAGTTGAAGTGTTTTTTCCAATGTTGAAACACTTTCCCAGCGCAATGAAGGGAGACAACTATAAGTAAGCCATTTGTAGACTGTGGTGCTTTCCTGGTTGTTTTTGAGGGGTCCGACAAGTCAAGGCGCGGGTTTGAGACAGGACAACCAGTTTCTATGAACAATGGAAGATGGGGGAGGGGCTGAAGAGGCAATAGGAGTGTTTGAAATACATTAAATGTGCAGTACCACTTAGGTCACTAGGGATGTAAAAGTTTCATTTACTCTTTATTAGGGATGCGCCGATTGACTTATACTGAGTATTGGATCAGCGCATCCCTAATTCTCTATTTAGCATTAGCGTTCGGTTATGACAGTCAATGGAGTAAATCTTCTTGCTCTTGTAAAGAGTTGAGAAAGAGAACTTTTGTGCGCTGTGGGAAGATTTGTGTGAGCACTCAGTGCACAAATATTTAGTTCTCTTCCGCTTGAACGGGCAAATTCACACAAAAAATTACGTCAACATGCCTGTCTTGGTGAGTATCCTAACAAACATAGTAGGTTATGTCTTAAATGAACGTAAAAAGTTGAGAAAGACAACGCATGTGTATCAGTATCAGTATTCAGGATCCGTGCATTATCTCTTAAAAGTCAAAAAATCTTTCGTAACTTTAATAATGAATAATCTTTTTTTAGTTTATGCAGTGAAGATTATATGCAATATTATTTTACATTTGATTACTTTATTAGATTTCTGTACCTGAAAACTACTGTTAGATACCTAAATAACTTGAAAAGCACTGTTTATTTTATTTGTATCTTTGCTCTATTGTATTTATTTGTGCCGTTGCTTGCAGTTTGATTATTTATGTTCTTATTTTCTTTATTTTTATTTGACAGTAGTTCTTTTCCCCCCTCAAAATAGCACGTACCGAACCGTACCGAAACAGTGACCCTAAAACAGTGATAAAAACCGAACCGTGAGTAATTTGAACCGTTACACCCCTAGTGATAACTATCACAAATCTGTTGTTCATAAGATTTTAAGAATGCTGGCAACCCTCACAGTTGGGCCACTGCTTTTAAAAACTAGTTCAAGAAGTTGATGAAAACAACACAAGACAAAACTGAGTTTAAAGGCCATGTTACACCAAGCCAACGTCAAACTAGCAGTGACGAAAGCCGACTGTGTTGTCGCATCGCGTCAGCTGTGTCTTAGCCAAAAAGCTGCGCTTGAACACACCGCAAAAACTACAGCCAACTGCCAACTAGCATGTGCGTTCTGTGCCTGCATTTAAGGAAATAATTGTCTATATCAGCCAGCATCAATAGTTTATATTCGTCATTCAAAAAGTGAAACCAAAACTAGGACTGCAGATATACAAACCGTAAACAAAGCAGCGCTTGCTTACTATTTTTAATATCGATCATGCTGATTACTTCATGTTGTTATGAAAATATTTGCGTGTTAGAATGCTCAGGTAAAATGACAAAATTAGAACAGCATTCTATCTGTGCCGTCTTGACTTCTTTGCTAGCTTTCATCACTTTTGCTTTTATTCGTTTGCTAAACTGAACAGCCAATCAGAGCGATCTCTCTCACCAACGGCCCCAACGCTGATTTAACAGGCTGAATCGGCCGAACTGTCACAGACGTGTGGAACACACCACAAAAACTAGCCCAACGGATGCTCATCGACAGCCAATCATTGGCTTGTTTGTCACGCCCTTTAAGAACAGGACCCAGGTCTAATTGTGTTATTTATCTACATTTCACGCTAGGCTGACCTGTGCTTGAAATGAGAATTACGTCTATTTCAATTCATAGTCAAATACCAACTGCATTCCTGGATCGTTGCTTGAGTGCACAGGACCTTCAAAGGTTTGCTTGCTTGGTTTTTTCTGGCAGTGCCGAACAGTCTCCCTCCCATTCTCTTTTCATGTACACACATCTTTTATGTGTTTATGTAGCACTCAGTATAAAAGCTAGCAAGTTTTTTTAGCACTGAAGACGGAGACAGATATATAAGCGTATCAAAACCGCTTGTTGATATTTTGATCTCAAACCATGATACGAGTGAACAACTCTGTGTGGGAGCTTGGAAAAGTAGCCAGCTATTAAACTCTTAAACTCTATTCCACATGGCCTCCAGGACACCTCTCAAAGTAGTTTTCAGTTACTAAGAAACATTAACAGATCTTTTTCAGGGTAAACACAACATTTAATGTTAAACGGATGAAAACGAGCCTACGAGGGATGGAAGTAGAGCCCGTTCAATGAGTTGTATTGCTATTAAATTAGCTTTGTGCTTGTGCTAACAATTTACAGGCTTTCTCTTCTGGAAAAACTGACCAAACTCATGCTGTAAAATTTTTTGTTCAACCAAATGCTCTGTGGAATAAGAATGTTCCTTTTCCTGCATCCAATCAGCAAGCAGCAAATCGTAGTTCATGACTGCGACAAAAATAAAGCCTATTGGCTAAAAGAGACTCTTCTTTTGATATATCCCACCCAAACTTCCTGTTTTAATAGGAAATATATCAACACATAATTTAGCTTTTTTCCCCACTAAAATACAGTGTGAACAATTTGCACTAGGGTACCCAACAGCACAAACTACTGAACAGACTGTACTTCTAACCAGCATAGCCTAATTTTAATTTCTGCAAAGTTCTAAAGTAAAAACCCAACCCAACATTTTCTCAAAAACATTGGTTCTCTCTGAACATGAAAATGTTGCATAATCGCTTGTGTTCACCCACCTGCAAAAGGGGGTGGTGTGAAGTAGTAAGTACTGGAAGGTTGCCGGCTCAAGCCTCGTAAGGAATGAGCTATGAACCGACATCACTGTGTAAGGCACTTAACCCAAAGTTTCTCCAGGGGGATTGTCCCTGTAATAATGTACGGACACCATGACTGTGCCAAGTAGGACAAGTTCCTGGAAAAACATTAGGTTAGGGGAGTGGAAATTCAACAAGCTTCTCCATCCCTCCTCCACTTCCTAAGAATCTGACAAGCTGACCTATATATTTTGGCTGTATACACAAATGTATTCCAGTTGTTTTCCAATTTATAAATTTGTCATTTAAGAACAGAAAACAAAGCACGTGCTAGATACTTGTGTTTAGGATTACTTTACATCAAGGTTAGGTCTAGATTCTTTGACAGGAACGTTCTTTCAGGACTAGCAAAAGTTGTCTTACTTGGCAAAATCACAATGACTTGTACAAGGCCAAGACAAATCTGCACCCACACAACTCTGCAGATCTGGCTGTATACATGTTTTGATTCTCAGCTGCATTTACACAATTTATAAAGGTCTGCTGTAACTAGGTTTGGAAAAACTCATCTGCTAAGTGACTACTTGCCTACTAGGATACAGTGTTATAACTTCTGTGCAAAGTCTGAAAATTCCACCCAAAATCAGCATAAATGCCAAAAAAAAAAAAAAAGTCCTTCAGATGATTCCTGCTGAGACCTGCCAGTGATGTCTGCAGTAACTTGTTTTGGATAAACTCATCTGCTAAGTGACCACTCACCCACTAGCATGCAGTGTTATAACACCTGAGCAATGTTTGAAAGCTGTGATTTTTTTGCCAGTTTGAGGATCACTATCACTGCTTTGAGTTTAAAGGGCAAAGAGGGGGAGGGAGCCCTTCTCTGTGCACTGAAGTCCTCTTGTTCACTACAAGCTTCTCCTTCACATTAGTGAAGCAGCCAGTTCCCAGCTGCCCATTAGCTGTGTGACAGATCTGTAATAAACACAGCCTGTCACCTCTGAAGCCTGCTGCACATTTCCTGGGTAATATATAACCACCCCCAATACACATTCCCTTCCCCCACCGCAAGGCTCAATAGACCTGAAACCCGATTTCTGTCGAGCATCCCAGCAGCTGCTGAAGCAAGAAATTCCACCGCACCCAGATAGCCCTGGAAAATACATGAATATAAAAAAGGAGTCCATGAATAAATCAAAACCTCTCTTTTTACTTACCCTATGGAAGAGAATGAAAAAAGGTTGTGGTGAAATGAAAGGAAAAAAAGTGAAGAAACAAGGACACTGCAGGGAGAAAATGAAAGCACGATAACAGTAGAAGTTGTCAATAAGCTCATGGCCTCAGGCTACTGGAGCCCCTTGGTAAGGTAGCTGGTGGGTGGTGAGGTAACTGGTGGGTGATTTTGCACACTTTTCTGCACCGATTGTGTGGGATTATCTGGCAGAATTCTACGAATGGACTTAAATATGGTAAGAGCGCTCAGTAACTAGATATCCAAGTGCAGAACAGTATATCTCACTTTGTTTTCAGAGTCTGTGAAATAGTCCACGAGTTCTCAAATTTGTGGGGGAAGAAATCATCAGTTCTCTTTTTGTTAACTGACACAAACCAGTAACTCCAAAGTCAGTATTTCTGAATGATTCATTGAAAGCAAAAGTAATTTGCTTGTCAATGAAACTACACCGGTTGCACTGTATGTTCTGATTTGCGACACTTCTGGTGCATCAGAAATACGTAAATGCCAGTTACTAGTGTTGTAGTACTCAAGACCAGTCTTAGTCTTGAGACCATTTTTTGAAGGTCTTGGTCTTGTCTTGGTCTCGACCGCATTTATACTCAGTCTTTTCTTGGTCTCAGACTGATTTTGTTTCAAGACTGGTCAAGACCACCACTGTGGGAATTGCTAATCACTAAATTGCCGGTGCACGGTCTAATTTATTTATTAACATCATTAATGTGATTGGGTGTAAAATTTCCTGCTTCAAATGCAATCAATAATGAAATTTGCAATTTTATTTATTTATTGTGCTGGGTCAGAAATTAATAAGGGACTGTGTCAAAAATGTTACCAAAATTAATACAAATGCTCACAAAATTTAAGATATTGTTGCAAAAAAGTACTTGTATGAGATCTGGATTTTTATATTATAACTTGATATAATTAAGCAATATCACACATTTTAACACATTTGTAAACATTATATTGCTTTTATACAAACATTCAATAAACAAAATTTTATTTTTAAAACATTATTCTCAACAATGTTTAAATGCATTTGTAATTTTACTAATACAGATGCAGCTTCTGTGCCACCTCTGCTGTGCAAAGATGAATTTTGTTGTTAATGATTTCAAGGCATTTAAAAACAAGTCATTTTTCAGGTGGTAATGTGGATCTTTTAGATTAATTTAAGGATTGCTGGTCAAGTCTTGGTCTCGACTCTTGTCTCGGTCTCAACATACACTGGTCTTGGTCTCGACTTGATCTCGGATTAGGTGGTCTTGACTACAACACTACCAGTTACACCTACTAACAAATTTGCCCTTTAACAGTATGGGAAAATTAAACAAACTGTGGTCAGTCGCTTTACATTCTGGTCGGACAATCTCTTCCTGGTCTAATTGGGCTGTTCTTGGCCAGAATAAGTTGCCAAGTGAAGCAGATATTCCAATAGTCGAAAACCAAGCTGTAAGTCACCAGAAGCAAAAAAGGTGGCCCATTTATTAAAATAAATCTTTGTTCACTACAGTTGGTTAAAACAGACAAAAGGCTTCCTTTCAGGAAATAAATAGATCATCTACTTCAAGTCCATCCTTCAGCAAAGCAGTTCAGCACAGCATGCTAGAAGCTAGGCTGCATATTATTAATGCATGCAGCTTGCAAGGCACGCTCGTTTGGATATTGAAGCCGTATTGATTCGAATCAAGCAAGAAGAGAGAGACAACCTTTAGCCTTTAAAAGGCTGGCATGTAACAGAATCACTGATGTGAACTTGCAATATTCACACATGGCTAAAGCCACTCATCAGGATATCTCTGATAGCTCGGTGCAGCGAGGGTGACCTTCAGCGCGGAGATGAAATGACAGGATAAAAGATTCAGGTGCCTGATGAACAGAAACCTCAGCAGCCACACAGCTCTTAATACAGTTGTTTTAATCAGCAAATGGAAATTTTGTTGTAATGGAATGACAGAGTCCACATTTGCCACATCTAAATATCAGCAATTGCAGCAACAATGAGGGGTAGATGGATGGTTTTCTATTATGCAAGTCAGTTTTCTGTAATAGCTTTTTGAAATGGCAATCTTTTTTGATTGCTAATCCATACACCATCCTATTTGGGACAATGGGTTACAGACAAAGTTGTTTGGTCTTAATGTGCAAGACAAGAAGGGTGACACATTGACCCTAACGTTGGATAAACCTTAGAAGACACAGAAGAGGTAAAGGGCAGGACATCTCTGTGGTGACTCCCAGCTTATCAGTCCATATCTCCTCCCCCATTCACCCCATGAGGAGTTCATGGAGGTCGGCTCTCTTGAGAGCTCGGGCAGCTTAGGAGAGAATGAAAATGAATGGGAAATGGTGGCTACACACAAGGTCAAAATGGATATAAAATTCTCCATTACGATATGAAAAGCTGGTGGAGAAAAAAGGGAGCTTTGAATGTCAGAAGGAAGGATCGCTTTTGAGGGCCTGGCTTTGTGCTTCCTTTATGTGAAAACAAAAGAATCCGAACACTGAGTCGCCAGTGCTCTTGTAAAAGCAATCACCCATGCTTGTCAGAGATGCTTTCCAACCGAGAATTCAAAAATTTAGTTATATAATTAATTGACCATTTTTATCTAAGAAGCTAAGCGGGTTAAACAGAAAAGAATGTGTGCATGTGATTAAGAAGAAACCGTCACACAGATACTAACCAAGTGTGAAATGCTTCCAGTCTGTACTGTGAAATAACACCATTGTTGACAGTTAAAAAGAATGGCTGGGAAAATGGCACCAAACAACCTTCGTTAAGAGTGGAGATTTACTGCAAACAAGACTGTAGATATAAACAGTACATGAACTATCTGTACGTTAAAATTCGTTGGACAACTGAGTGATGTTTCTTTCATAATATAGGTTTTTTTATGATGTCTGGTGACAAAAAACGTGGGCCTTGTGGCTGGAACAAGAGGTTCTATCATTCCCAGAAAAAAAGCTAACATTCATCAGTTAGCATTTCCATTCATCTCAATGGCAGCTTCTTAGCTGGTGCAGGACCTCCCAGCAGTACACTGCCATAAAGTTTTTTTTTTTTTTTTGGCCGATCACCAGAGCCGTGAATGCAGTGTGACTTATCACTCTGAAGCTGGCCGATGGCACCACAAGAACATACACAGACCTAAACCTTTTATTAGCGACTATCCTGATCTGTGACGTCAAACCCAGGAAATGCCCAGAGGAAAGGACCAGCTGGAGTGCATTTGTCTTTTGTTCATATCGACAATTATTTGTTTCACTTTGTTTGAATATTTTTACATTAATCACCTTCTTTGATCTTCATGGCTGCTACAAAAAATAATCATAAAATATATCAACAGAGTTTGGCATTAGCAAGTTAAGCTAATGACATGATATAAAATACAAGATTATTTATATCAGCACTGCCTTTGCTTCATCTAACAACTATATATATATATATATATATATATATATATAAATGGTTTTTGTTTTTTTTAACCAAACTTGGTACAATATACTATCTGATTGCCTTCTCTGTGAAGGATATACAGTACTATGCAAAAGTACATTAAATGCTTCTCATAGATAAACATTTGCTTTAAGATGTTTATTTATATCTTTTGCTTTAGTGTGCCATTTTAGATTTCCAAACATTACTTTTGCAAATATTGTATAATACACATAATTGGATATAAATAAACATCCTAAAGGGATAGTTCACCCAAAAATGAAAATTATCCCATGATTTACTCATCCTAGGTGTATATGACTATCTTCTTTTAGACGAACACAATCGGAGACATATTTAAAAATATCTTTAGTCCTCCAAGGTTTATAATGGTTGTGAATGGGGCCCAAATTCTAAAAAAAAAAAAAAAAATGCATGCATCCATCCATAAAAAAAAAAATGAATCCATATGACTCCAGGGGGTTAATAAAGGCCTTCTGTGTAAGACTAATATCCTTATTTAAAACTTTATAAAGTAAAATAATTTCTCCACCGATAACAATACCGATAGTTTGGGGGTTCTGCCTTTTATACCTTTTTTTAAATTAATGATAATTTCATTATAATTAATAATTCATCATCATATTTTTAATTATTATACTTTGAAAGAAATGCAAATAAAAACTTTATTCTCTCCATTTCATCAACTTGTTTCAAATGAACTGGTATCTGTTATATACAAACATACTACTCACACATTAACTAAATTCTGAAGATTAAATTAATATTTCTTAACTTTGAGTGTTATTCATTCCCAAAATTACTATTAATATTGAACATCAAACTGGTTTCTTAGCATTTTCTTTACACAAAGCACAAATTCAGTGCATTTTCCTGCCCTCTTTCGATTGACAGGATATATCGACCCTGACTATCGGCTGTTTTTAAACTATCGTCTGATAGTGTGAAAATTTGCTTTTATCATCCAATACCGATTATTGGCCGATATATTGGTGCATCTCTATAAAATAACAAGCTTCCGGCGTGACAGCCATATGTATTTCGACGTACATCCAAAAAGTGTTAACTTCCGCAGCATGGAAATTTCTGACCTTCACCTGGATGACCTTTACCTTCAACTCAACCTTGCCAAGACAGAAGTGCTTGTGGTTTCAGCCAGCCCCTCTTTTGTTATAGCTGAACAGTTAAACTTCACAGACCACAGTGCTGGAACTGCCCGATCTTGCAGATTTGTCTTGTACTACATTAGGAAGATCAGGCCATTCCTATCGGAACATGCTACACAACCTGTCATCCAAGCTCTTGTTTAATCCAGACTGGACTATTGTAATGCTCTCTTGGCCACTTGCATCAAAGTCAAGGCACTGATGTTTGCTTACAGAACAATAACTGGCTCTGCACCACTGTACATAAACTCACTGCTTCAGACTTATACATCCTCCAGAAGCTTGCGTTCTGAAGGTGAACAGCGCCTTGTGGTGCCATCCCAAAGAGGCACAAAATCACTTTCACTGACCTTTACCTGGACTGTTCCATGCTGGTGGAATAACTTGACTAACTCAACCATTTTAAAGAGACTGCTAATGATGCATTTTTCTTTCTTTCTTTTTACAAGATTTTTTTTTTTTACAGAGCAGGCTGCTCACTGGGTTTTATGCAGGTGTTTAAATGTGAGCGTGTAGAAAGTGTGAACAACTAGAGCCAGCACATGAAAAGAGGCAGGCAGGACATACAAATCTTGTGTTTCCCTGAAATCATTTTAAAAGAGACTGCTAATGATGCATTCTTCTTTCTGTTTAACTTAAAAAAACAAAACAAAACAAAACACTTTCTACGCGTACTGTGCTAGACTGGAAATTGTCACTGCACTTATTGTTGCTTCCATTGTACTCCTAATTTGTAGTCGCTTTGCATAAAATGTAATTGTATATGCATAAAATAATAACAGCACTATTAAGTATAAAGGAATACAGCTATTGTCTTTTAATGTAGATATTTTTGCATGTTCTAAAATGATAAAGTAAGCTTGCATTTCCTATAATTCAAGTAACTTGACATACAAAGTGTTATGTACAATGATTAATACCGTAAATGTGCATGTTCGTTCCTTTCATTAAATGTAATCGGTACTATATTTTGTTAATTTAGCCGAATTGGTTTTAAAGGTTGATATTTGTATGTATTTCCAAGTACTTAATTTAGAGGTTGATTGAAGTTGTGAGTGGTTCTGTAAAAATTAAGATTAATACTGTAAACATGCAAATATTTGTTTTTGAATTTGTGCTAACTGCATTTTTATAAATCATTTCTTAGTTATTGTACATGGAAAATCTATATTTTAAAAGTAAATTACTATAGACAGACAGAGCAGCTTTATAAAATAACTCATAAAAACCTTAAATTCGCAGAGATTAACCTGAAAGATAGTTGTTTTCTATGTAATTTGGCATAATTTATCAGTTTTATAAATGATTATCAACAGTAATATACTGTAATTTAATGAATTTTGACTGTAAAGTCTGTTCTGTATTTTTACAGTTTTTGCATGTAATTTTGTGAAATGTTTATTTGCTGTAATTTAACGGAATCTGCCTGGAAACTTTGCTGCCAGACTTTTTACCGTTTTTTTACAGGGTTTTTTTTTTTTTTTTTTTTTTTACAGAGCAGGCTGCTCACTGGGTTTTATGCAGGTGTTTAAATGTGAGCGTGTAGAAAGTGTGAACAACTAGAGCCGGCACATGAAAAGAGGCAGGCAGGACTTACAAATCTTGTGTTTCCCTTTCATGGGAAATTTCACCACCAACTCTTGGGGGTTGGAGCAAATGAAGACAAATGGAGAAGTCGACTCCTCGCTGATCTGGGGATACTGAAAAGAGAGAGAGGAAACAATGAGCTGTGTTCAGCCACTTGGTTACCACGCACAGAAAGCACGGCTGCTTTGAAAGGCTTCTCTTCCCCGTAATTGATAGGCAGCACACAGGAGAGGCGAAATTGACTGGCACTTTCATAAGAAAGGTGACATCTATCTAATCTGTCGGGGGAAGGCACAGGTCATCTTATTTCCTCCCGACCATCAGAGAGTCGTATGATTGTATCACGGCATTCAAGAAGCACAAGCTTTTCACAACACTATTTCCTCCCCCCACCCCCACACTAAAAGCAGCAAAGAGAGCTTGACACAATCAGGGCTTTTAAGAGAGCTGCAGATATGAGGTCCCTCTGCATACTTGAGTTGTCTCGCAGGAGATGTGGATAAATTCAGCCACTGCTAGATTTACTTACACTCGTGTTGTGATACGCCCACATATCTGATTGAATTTCTTGCGGGGAAATCTCAGCAGATGAAAGGGTGAACGTGGACTTTATTCAACATTAAATTATATAAGGTCAACTTGCTAAAATTTAGAAATACATACCTTACATGAAATATTTTAAATGTATAAAATATGAATAAAAAAATTAAATTTATTTTAATAACCTTTAAAATAGTCTTGCAGTGTGACAAATGCAAGGACAAATATACCTTTTGTAGTTTATGTCAAAGGAAATGCATCCACTAAAACTCTACTTCAACTCTACTACGAGTTCTCTAGATGCCAACATGGGCAAGTTGTCTATAACATGCCCTCATCATCATTAAAACCCATGAACAAAATTACAGAAGAAAAAAAATATAAATATGCAATATATATTGAAAACTATTTTGATAGTTTGGGATACTTTGGACTCCATTTGGAGTATCTGCGTAAAATCTGGGTCCTTAAGCAAAACCAGTTGAGAACCACCGGGTAAAACAAATGGACAGGTAGACAGACAGTCAGACAGCCACACATTACCGAAAAATAATACTTGGAACACATAAATCTGTATAGCTGCAATATCAGAAGCAGCAGTAAATGGTGTGAAAAACAGAAAATAGTGACAGTGATCATAAATAGTTGCTAGTGTTATGGCTATAAAAAAAAGTTTGACTCACAAGGTCAAAAAAACAGAAGTTTTATTTTAAAATACAATAAATGTGGATACACTGATCATTGTGGGTAACTAGTGTCTCAACAAGTAGCAAAAGCTGTTTGTTTAACTAAATCTCTAATTAGTGAGCCCATAGAGTTGCTATTTTTGTAGCTTCTCAGTAGCAAAGCTATTTTATTGATTAGTGCAACTGTCTCACATTATAATTTAATGTTGTGCCTCTTTTGGAGATTTCTTCGTTTGCTAAATAATGTATTGAAACTAATTAGAACACACAGAACCGGCAGACTATTTTAAATATTTACTATTTATAAAACAATTATGAAGCTTTAATGTAACAAGCTATTTCACCATATAGCTAGGGGTGCAACTAGCTGCTTTCTCTGATGTTTCACCATAGTTTCGTTTTTCTGTAAAGTCGGTAGTTTAGATTGCTACGTTGTTTTGTTCCCAAATGCAGAAAATACAGCAGAACTATAAATCAGCCTTACTGCTTAACATGAAACCCATTTTATTTATACATTTAATTTAACACTTCTGAAAGAAACAATATTCAACGAAGGAAAAAAAAAATAGTGGGACTTGATTTTTATCTATGTGAAAGTGATTGAATTGTGAAAACAGGGTACCAGAATAAAGCAGAGCAGAATGAGAATTGGCCAATTTGAAATCTAAATAGTTTGCTATTAGAATAAGTATCTGTTTGGCTATTAGTTAACATTATCCAATAGTCTGCATGGCCTAAATAACATACATATATTGCCTTTATATTGGCCATCGGTGACCCTGCTGTATATTGGTATAAAAATAAAAAAAAATCCACATCGGTCAACCAATAGTCAACGAAAAAATTGAGAAAGAATTGTCAATATATTATATAATATATAATATCTGTGCATTTGGTCTTAAAGTGACAGCAGCCTAATATACCAACTGCTGTCTATACCTTTTTATTTATTTTTTTCCCCCTATTGTTTGCTTATTTCGATACTTGTTCTTATTTATAATAAAATAAATAAAAATAACTATATTGCAACACATATCATTATCGTGAAATAAAACTAATCAATATTGCGAAATAAGATTTTAGCATATTGCTCAACCTACAGAAAGTCATTTCAGATGCAGAGCAAGTTTTTTTCTTTACACAAATGAAAACATACGCACTTAATTTTGTTTGTTTTCTTTGGAAAAATGTGCACTGACAAATCATGGACAATAAGACTTGGAACATGTATTAAAGGCTTAGTAGATGAAATTTCTGTCATTAATTACTCACCATCACGTCGTTCCACGCCCGTAAGACCTTCGTTCATCTTCTGGACCTTGAAAGTGCTGATTATATTGCCGTCTATGGATGAGTCATATACATCTCGGATTTCATCAAAAATATCTTAATTTGTGTTCCAAAGATGAACGACGGTCTTATGGGTGTGGAACGACACGAGGGTGAGTAATTAATGACAGAATTTTCATTTTTGGGTGAACTAACACTTTAAGAAAGTAAATAGCTTCAATTTTGATTTCATGCTGAAAAGTCTCACAAAAACATGTTTTTAAAAGAATTTAATGGAAGACATAACTGCAGAGTTCAAAGATTAAGCGTGTGGGCTAAGACTCATTTAAAAGGATGACAGATTGCATGATGGGCCAGTGGGAGGTTTACTGAACAAAAGACTACAGCACTATTCCTTAATAGCTTCCTTGAATGCATTGCCTCAGTCTTCTTATTTGTTAGACAACCTTCATAAAGCCTCTATATGTATCTCGAATTAAACGGTGAATAAAAGCAAGAGAAGAGGGACTTTGTTTGATATAAAGGAACTAATCTCAAATTCAAGCCAACGGCTTTAACAAAAAGAAGCCTATACCCACAATGGAGGGGATATATATGGCTAATGTTCAGAATCTAATCTTGATCAAAGAATGAACTCAAAAATGTTTCCCTTTCATCCTTCCATGGCTAATTAGGATTTAATGCTGCTGAACTGCACTGGCCAGTTCTCCCCTCCCCCGCGTGACAGTTTCAATACCTGACTAATTGAAAAGGCATGTCAAATCCATATCCATCTACAGAATAAGGGCTTACATTCAAAAGCTTCAGACATATCACTGAGATAAGATACAATCTGAACATCAGCCATTAAAGTAATATTGTGGATTAAATATAACTTAAGCTATATTGAAGGCATATGTAGCATGCTTCCCATTAATACAGAAAATAATGTTGGATTGTTCAGTTCATCAGTTTGTAAGGAAGATCAGAAAATGCACATTTCCATTTTGGAAGCATAGGTTTCAAAGCAGAAATGTGAAGTGTGTATTTTTAGACTGTTTTAGGTGGATGAACTTAATGTAAACTTCTGGCTGAGCCAAGTATAAGTTTGTGGCAGGATTATTTGCATAAATTTGGCAAATGGTGACAGTGATGGGGAAATTTGTTTGGATTGGAAACAGTCATTATATTTACAATTACAACATGACATATATCAGATTTCAAGGAACAGTTAACCTAAAAATGACCATTCATCAACCTTCACGAGTTCAAATGAGTCTGAGCACTATTTCACAAGTCAATATTAGCCTTCTGATGCTATATGATATCTTTGCGTCAGGAACAGAACGAAATGTAAAGTTGTTATTCACTGAAAATCTCTATATCCACCCCTGCTTTCCTCGGAGAACTCATGACGTAGCTCCAGAGTCGATTGAGAAATCATAACTGAATTGGTTAATCTGGTTCATGAAACCAGCATGAATGATTCATTCACAAATCTGACAGATCTATTTCTCTGGTTTCCCAACTCACTGAATAGATGATCCAGAGGCAGTGATAAACAGCTCACTGGATTGGAAAATTGTCAGAGAAAAATGACTCCTCAAGCCAGCTCAGGCTTGAGGAATTGGTTACGAACAAAGGTGGAGTTTATCTGAGTCTGGAGATGACAGCGCTGCGGATGATTTCATATACCAGCTAACATCAGCATTAAAAACTTTTAAAATCATTTTAGCTGAAAACTCATTTTCAGACAGTGTTTGAAATAACTTCTGTTTGTGATCCAGTGTGGATTCTGATCACGGTATAAGGCAGAAATATTTATTTGTAATGCAAAAGACTATGCGCGCTAACCATAACCACAGTAAACATGGTAAATACTACGGCTTGAAGAAATCAGACAAATCATATAGGCTATCACAATCGCGTATTTATTTTATCCGTCAGTACGTTTCGTCTCTTTATACTGGACCATATGTCATAAAATAAAAAGCTTCCTCTGTTTCTCTGACTGAAAATATAACTGTATTAGGACTGTCACTGGAGAGAGTGCATATTTTTGGTGGAAAATATCTAGAAATGATCATTCTTTCTAAATGTGATGTAAACATACTGTCCTGTGACTACAAATAAACAGAAACAGTGAATAAGTATGCGTGTCCTGTTTCTTTTGGGAAATTCCACTTTATTTCTGTTACTAATATGCAATCTTGACACAAATTAATTCATTATGATCAATGCTTACCACTTACTTTTGTAAAACTGTGGTAAAAAAATTGAAGTAAACTACAAAAATGCCAAAAAAAAAAAAAAAATGCAAATGTTCGTTTTGCAATCTCGCTAGTTTCCAGTGATTTCTTTCTGATTAGTTTTCTGATAAAACTTCCATTTGTTGGTGAAAAGATGGGTTTGTGTGACGTTGTTCCAGAGAGGCGTGTTATGGGCGGGTTTTAGTGAAACACTGCGGAGCTTCTGGCTCGACAGTGGAAACGATCGTGGTTTTGGGCTCGGTGCTACAGGTCCGAGGCTATTAGCCCAGCCCGGCCCGTTGAAAGCCCTGGCTCGCACTGGCACGACAGTGGGAAAGAGGCTAAAGAAAGTCACACAAGTTTGAAGCGACACAAAGGAGAATAAACAATGACAGAATTTTCATTTTGGTGACCTACTGATTATAGTATTATGGCTACTACAATATGATAGTAGCATATTTTATGCTTTTTGGTTCTGGATGATTGGCTGCTAAGCTTCTACTGTAAGCATTAGGGCACACAAATTGCCCACAAGATATTTTTGATTAAATCCAAGGGTATCTGATCCACACATAGGCAGCAATGTCATTGCACCTTTTGACGTCCAGAAAGGTAGTAAAAACATGGTTAAATTAGTCAACGTGACTACAGTGGTTCAACCTTAATGTTATGAAGCGACGAGAATACTTTTTGTGTGCAAAAACAAAAAAATAACACTGAATCAGCGTTCGGACGCAAACACAGAAGCCTGCAATGAGTTTACTACGTATGACAACGGTTCAAATTGTTGAATAAAGTCGTTATTTTTGTTTTGTTTTTGCGTACAAAAAGTATTCTCGTCGCTTCATAACATTAAGGTTGAACCACTGTAGTAACATGGACTGTTTTAACCATTCTTTCTGGACGTTAAAAGGTGCAATGACGTTGCTGCCTATGTGTGGATCAGATACCCTTGGATTTCATCAAAAATATCTTAATTTGTGTTCTGAAGATGAACGAAGGTCTTACGGGTGTGGAACGACATGAGAAATTAATAAGAGAAATTTCATTTTTGGGTGAACTAACGCTTTAAATATTGAGGAATGAGTCAATATTACCTTCTTGCGGTAACTAACAGAATGTCACAATGCTGTCGACTGAGCTCAAATTGTATTTAACCTGCCAAATTTCCTCAAATCAGAAAGCATGATGCAAAAGCCCTTCACCGAAGAGCATTTCAGACAACTCACCCCATCTCCACATGTATTCCAAAACACTACACTACTGGAGTGCAAAATGTGTGCGCAGCCACAACTATCTGCTGACAGGGTGCCAGATAAGTGGAAAGGCTGGGATTCTGCCAGTGTGTTCCAGCTATAAGCACTGTGATGAGAGATTCATATTGTCCAGTGCAGAGGAGGGCAGCAAAGGGTGAGCAGCCCTTGCCAGGGAACATTATAAGATTAGTGAACAGACAGAGCACACCATAGCTTATAAGCCTCCCCGTGTCCCCAAACAAAGACAGCCTGGTGCTTTAACTAGCCAATGGAGCAATGAATCTGAGACTGGCTGTCTGCACACCACTGCAGAGAAACAGCCTTTCAGCTGATGTCCGCAATTAGATGACAGAGGCAGGCAATCTCCTGCACTGTGGCGCAGTGGTAATAGGGCCGGCCCGCTTGGCTGCACTCAATCTTGGCCAAATAAAAAGGCTTCATTGGCACAGACGCCCTGATACAGGAGAAGCACTAAGGAAGAGGTCCTTCAAACAGAAAGGGAACAGGAGAAAAAGGCAGGCTGTCAGGATCACTGCTTTCATGCTCTATTTCAGCATTTTCAGTTGTACTTCACTAGCATAAGACCAGCTCTCAATGGAACATAAAAAGCTCAGCAGCCTTTTCAAAAAAACAAAACAAGGAAAAAAAAGCCTGTAAACCCCTGCAAGCCAAAGACCATCTGGGAACTGTAGTGAGAAATGCCTGAGCAGCATTCCAGCTTCATGACGGCTAACAGTGAATTAACCATGAAAAGATGAGAAGAATGAACAGCTTTCTGAGCTCTTGCTGCTATTATAGGCCGATTCGTTGGCTGATATATCATCATCCGCCGACAAATATGCCCATTTGACCAATTAATGGAAGTGTTAACTCTCCTATGTCAATACTGACAGCTTCTCAACTGATAGCATTTTTTTCCTTTTCCTTTCTTTTTTGAGTGACTTTCAAACCAGCTTTCTGTTGGTCAACACGGCGCATTTGTAATCAAGCACTGAATAGAAGACACATTAACCCTTTAAGACCTGCAGGCATTTTTAGAGTTTTTCTGAGTAACATACACAAAAGTAAAGACTCATAACTCCAAATCTTTAGCAAAGAGAGTCAAAAGGTAGGTATCGGATAAGTATTTGATAGAACACTTTTTACATTTTTAGAAAATATAAATTACATGACATTTGGACATTCTCATGCTGAGAAACTGCTGATAATTTTTATTATAATTTTACATATCTTTCTTATTTGACATGCAATAATTCAAGAAGGAAATAAGGTAGGAGGAAAATTCTTTTTTGGTGAAGCTCTCCTACATGTGAGCTGCATCTGGATCAAATTTTGTGGTGATAGCATAAAGTAATGAAAAGTTACACCATTTAAAACCAAAGAAGCCTTTCTGTTTAGCCCATGAGGAATATCTCGTGATCAACGAGATTATTTTAATCACAAGAATGTATAATGCTGTGCCATTTTCTACATTTTCTATCTGTGCATGTTTCATGAAGTTATAAGCGAAAATGCCACTTGAAATCTACATATTTTGTTTTTTTGGTAGCGCCAGTGTAGTTTTATGTGTCGTAACACTGTGAGGAATATCTCATGATTGATGTAAAGGATTATGTTACCTTTTAATCGTGAGAATCTGCTGTAAATAATGATGTGCAATTTTCCACAATCAGAGCATGTTTCATGAAGTTACATGAGGTTAAACGTGACAAATGCCGCATCCTTACATATGGGTCTTGTGGGGCTTCACGTACAAAGACTCACTCAAGTTTAGTCAAAGCCCAAAACAATTATGCTTGTTGTAATTTACTTGTAATTTTTGAGACCTTTCAAAAGGCATATGACACATGACTATATGAGCTGTATGATGTTTTTGACACATTGCAGTATATAGTATAAAAAAGTATTTCATAAATTATGAGAGAGAAACAAATTTATATTTATCAGCAACAGCGCTACTTAGGAGTTCAATTGAATTAGCTATATGCATCGTAAAGATCAGACTCTAAGCTTTCAAATGACACATATTTTGTGTTGACCAAGGCAGTAGTTTTAAAAAATATGATTATTTTCTTCGTTGCTAGGTGGTACACTCTGGTTTATAGGGACTTCTCAGCACTCTTTAAGAGCTGATCAAATGGTTAGATGCATTAAAAAGCCGTTTCTAAGGTTTAAACTTATACCTACTTTGTGTTATTCCACGTTGGAAAACAAGCATGGATGGTTCCGGGAGCATTGGATAACACATTGCATCTAGCCAAGTATGTTACATCACTGCTTGAGTAATATCTTGTGATCGACGCAATGGATTATGTTGATTTTGGGCTCTTTTTAATCGTGAGAATCTGCTATAAATAATGTGCCATTTTTCATGAAATTATGAGCAAAAATGCCATGTAAAATCTACATTTTTTTTTTTTGTTGTTGTAAAGGCATATTACACAATTTGTGCAGACTCATTAGAGTGATTTTATATGCAAAAAGAATTATTGTGCTACATATTTGGTTTCAGTTTTTATTGGCTCTTTCACCCAAAAATGAAAATTCTGTCATTAATTACTCACCCTCATGTCGTTCCAAACCTGTAAGACTTTCGTTCAATTTCGGAACACAAATTAATATATTTTTAATGAAATCTGAGAGCTTTCTGACCCTCCATAGACAGCTACGCAACTACATTACGCGGCTACCGCAAGAGGTTTGTTCTCATGAGTTAACATGTTTGGTTGAGCTTCTGTTTATGTTCGCTGATCAATGTTTATATGCGAGTAAAAGCAAAAATTAAATATGTTCATCATAAAAAGCAATCTCTTCAGAAAAATTGGACTTAAATGCTTGATTCATAAGGATTAGCTTTACGATCTCTGAACTTTTTGAAGCGTCAAAATGGTAGCTGCGTAGCTGTCTATAGAGGGACAGAAAGCTCTCAGATTTCATCAAAAATATCTTCATTTGCGTTCTGAAAATGAACGAAAGACTTACTGGTTTGGAACGACATGAGGGTGAGCAATTAATGACAGAATTTTCATTTTTGGGTGAACTAACCCTTTAAAAAAATGTCTCAGCTAATGGAATCGCTTTGGGGTCCAAAAGGGACAAGTCTGTGTATTGGGGATAGGATCTTGCACTACATCAAAATGTGAATGTGGTTTTCTCATGTTGTCAGATTTTGATAAAAGAGATTTTTATGTTTTGTTGTAAATGCAGATGACTAGAACTCAAAATGCCAAAACCACAGTAGGACTACACAACTCAAGACAAACGGAAACTTTTGAAATGCAGTTATTTATATTTATGGCAGGCAGAGCTGCTCTCTCTCTCTCTCTCTCTTTCTCTCTCCAGTAGGAGAGTTCTGCAGTGATTAATATTTAAACATACTCCTTCATCCACAAACACAACTGGTGTCAAGTTGGAGCGCAAATTAATTATACAGCACAGTCCAACACTGCCACTAGTGTTTTTACATAATTTATGTCTCAGCCACAAGAAAATTCATGTCCAGCTATTACCGCTTCACAAGCTGCCACTGTGTCAATCAAGCTGATGGTAAACGCTTGCCTTAATGCATACTGAACAGGTAATGTACCTCTCAGAGGCAGCAGCACAAAACTTCCAGGACCAGCTGGGCAACAGCCTGCAGGGGGAAAAACCGTTGCTGTAATGCATTGATTGGCCTCGTTTAAAAAGAGTCACTGAAACAGGCTCCTGCTGAAAATGCATAAGCAAAATGAAACACTAGCAGGCTTCCAATGGAGCCAGAGCTGGCTGAATTGCAGGTTCTACATTAGCATTCGACAGACCTTCACTTACTGAAAATCATTGCTTAGCGAATGGGAAAAATGCAGTTTCACAAGATGATGATAGATTTTTATGAGGTCATTTATTTTGGTGGTAAGATTTATGTAGCCCAAATGTTTTGCTCAGTTCCAGGCCCCTGAGCTTTGCCTATGACCTCACCTTTAAGAACAAACCACAAGCAATGAGAAAACAAGGTCGCCTAAGAATCCACCAGACACCAAGTTAGACAAAACCCCATTATGTTAACATTCTCGAACCGATTTCTTTCAGCAAATCATGTTAAAGTGGTGTTCAATAAAGCTCATAAGAAGAAATTAATATTAACATTAAGTAAAAGTCAATATACTTGATATGATGCTGTGTGTCAAATAAAATCTGGTGGGTCATTTTATAAATAATTTTGGTCTATTCTGCCATATGTTCAGTCAATTATTTAAAAGTTTTCTAAGAATTTTATTTTTTGCAGATATTTGTGTACAATTTTCAGCACGGTCACTAAGAACAAGAACATTTTTATCATAAATCTACTTTAAAGATCATTTTGGTAGTTTTAAGAATGTCATGCAAAACTCTGAATGTAAACAATACCCAGAAATAATATCAAAAGCAGCAGACTAGATATTTAAAATTTAAATAAATCAGTAAAAACATAGTTGACAATAACAGTAAAATAGTTGACGCAAGTGACATATTAATATACTCCTTGACAATAGGTAATTGGAGATAAAATATAAAAAACAAATTAAGAGGATATTTAACATACTGTGTTCAAAATATTCACCACAGAAGAAAATGGCATCACATGATGCTGGTCATAATCCAGCATCCGGTTTTGGGATAAACCATTTTTTAGTTTTCAGGGGGGTGTTAAGTTGGTAACATAGTTGACAGAATTTTTGCGGAAATTAATAAAATGAAATATTTTCTTATTTGAAAGAAAATTAAATTTAAACCATTTTTCTAAAGGTATTTAGATGGTGGATAGAATACCCGAGATATAGAACCCAAGACCCACTCACTTCAAAAAGCAGACACTGCAAAAACTGTAATTTAAAGGACAATTTTAACCTGAAAAACAGGGTCCATAAAATATTGGTGTGAGATGCATTCTCTTAATGGATAAAATATGATATTTCTGAAGAAAAAAGTTAATAATTATCATCAATGGACATGAAATGTACCCTAAATTATAGAATGAACCTGGTGAGGAGTACTTGAGTGTCAGGAAGTGACATCAATGATTAAAGCAGAATAATAGCATGATTTTCCAACAACTTCACCAAAAAATTCAATTTTGTGTGCATGTAGTTTTTAGGTTACAACATACTGCTTAATGTCTGTACCAATTTATATTCAATTTTATGTAATGTTGTATTCAGAGAAGTGTCAAAATGCAATTCATAGCGTGACTAGGGGCGCCATTAAGACTTTTAGCGTTGACCGTCTTCTTCTACAGTGAGTTTTATCCGTTATGTTGGGGTAACCGTTAAACGAGAACCCCGCTGAGCAATTAAGTTATGTTAGTTATACTGTCAACAATAGCTAACCGAGTGAACAGTAACATCCGATTTAATGGCACAGACGGTTATAATGGTTATAATCGCTTCCTCTGAGTACAGAGGTTTCAGTTTGTCGTTTTCTAGCCTCTAGCCTCATGTTTCAATGTGCATGTGCCTGGAATTGACTCTTTGGTGGCTCCACTAGGTGGTAAAATCTGCACAGTCAGGATGTGCTGCATTACCCTTCATCCCATCACAAAAGTACTCTGCTGTCAAGATCCCAAGGAGTCAAAAATACCAAAATGCATATGCCTATCAGCTTTAAACATAAACACTGCAAAGCTAGCATAAGTAGAACTCCATCTTTCTTTCAAGACAAGATAGCTGATAAAGTGAAAATATAGCAAACATCAAGCTTCTGAGAGGATTTAACATCGAAACCCAATAAAAATCACAACTTGGTTTTTCTCAAGTGTGTTATTAAAGGGTAGACTTTCCTTCTGCATCAAAGCTAAGCAGGAAATTTTGCAGTTAAACTTAATGCATGTTTGGAATAAATCTTATCAGCTCCACAAATCTCACCTTGTCTGTCAGCATGGACCATGTCAACAAGTACTGGGCAACGAGCAACCGTTTCTTCACGGGTCCTCACCCAGAGGTCTCGACATGAAATAAGAGATACGTTTATGAGTTTGTCAGTAGGTAGACATGAATGTTTGCTTTGATTGAGGTTTTGGACCTCAGCCCATCTATGTCTGCTGGAAGCCCACAGTGAAATTCCAGTTGCTCCCACAAAGTCCCATAAGAGGGAGACTAACTGGCCACGAGAGCATGCCTTTCATCCAGATCCCCCCTGGACCTACCGACACCTCATTAAACAAACCTGGAGAAATGGCGGGGAAAGAGCGGGAAGGGTTCAGCCATAACACGATCAGCTGAACAGAGTAACGTTCGAACAAATACCAGTTCTGCAGGGCAGTTCATTAGGGAATCCCTTAAGAGAGGAAGGTGTTTTTATGAAGAATAGTGCTTAAGAGGGTGCAACATCCCTTCCTGTAAAAGGTGAGGCCTGACAAGAAACAGGATGAAGGATGAAAGCAGCACCGTGTCTTTGATCCATCAGGGTGGGGTTGGCTTAAAGGGACATGCGTACCCAGAATAACAAAGTCGAGTTTGTACATTCTGACCCACGACACCCTCAGCGGGTCTCTCTGCTCTGCTTGTCAGGAAGACGGATGCCTACGGAGCAGCGCTGCAGTGTATGGCTGACGAGGTGAGCTTTGCACAGCCTGTGTCTTTCTCTGACTGACAGCTTCTGGCTTCTGACCGCAGGCCGGCTGGGATAAGGGAGGAGAATGTCAGACGCATTAACACCACCTCAATTCAGTAACTGTGGTGCAGGCCGACACCTGCCACTACTGTTGGGTGGGGGATTGGGCCATAGTTCTTTAACAGACCCAGCTGAGCACCTGCTAGACTCCACACGGACTCCATTCATGAGGGCAAGTGAAAAACGACCCCTCACTGACCATAACAATGATCTTTAAGGACAAATCATTTGGTCAACTGAAACAACATCGATGCAGGACAAAGTGCCATCAATTGCTGTTAACACTGATCTAACATGAAAGCCGTAGATGAATTACTAAATTAGACCAAGATAACAAGCAAGGATTGTTTTCAGCCTGTTGTTGATAGTGAAATATCATGCATTTTGTTTTTTTCTTAAATCTTTTGGAAAAAATGTTGAATTTTCTGTTCAACTTGTTATGCTGTGGCATTTACCCATTTAAAAACACCACCCTTAACAAGCATTTTTGACCATGTGGTTAAAAAAAAAAAACTGGCGCAACTGGCTTTTAAAGGGAATGTGAGATGACACTCTGATGCTCGTTATGCCACTCTGCACGTTATGCCCAAAACACACCCATGACTCATTAAAAGAATAGGGACAACCCTTTTAGACCATGTGCCTGGCGCGCTGACCATTTTTCTTGTCCTTAAACTAGCAAAAGTGGATTCGGACACGCCCTAAGCATACTTGCACCGTGCACTTTAGACTATGCGCTTAGATTGTTAAAATAGGGCCCTAAGGCTGTCCCGATTCCTTGATTAAATTTGAGTACTCAATTTAAAAAAAATCCTCGATTGCAATTTACATGTGTCAAGTAACCGACAAAATACCGGAAGTGGTGCATTCCATGGATGAGAATCCATGAACTGCATTATTAGACCATTTTCTACTGCCACACGATGTATTAAAACCATTTAAGACCATATTATAGCATAGTGCTATTGTGAATTCACAAAGGCTGCAATCATTTTTCCTCTTCCCTGTCAATCTCCTATGCAGTTGACATAATGAACACAGTGCAGCGCTTCCGTGTTCTACGTCAAACGGCGACTCTGTATTGGCCAGCTCCTGCGTCAGCATCACACGCATTCATTATGGTGCTCACGTGAACAGTGTCGGCCAATACTGAGGCGGCGTTCTGATGTAAACACGGAAGCTCTGGACTGCATTTACTGCGTCAACTGCGTAAGAGACTGACAGGGAAGAGGAAAAATTGTTAAATGAATTAGTTATTTTTGTTTTGTTTTTGCACACAAAAAGTATTCTTGTTGCTTCATAACATTAAGGTTGAACCACTGTAGTCATGTTGACTATTTTAACAATGTCTTTACTACTTCTCTGGACCTTGAATGTGGTAATTTCGTTGCTTTCTATGGGAGATTAAAAAAAAAAAAAAACTCTTGAATTTCATCAAAAATATCTTAATTTGTGCTCCGAAGAGGTCTTCTGGGTGTGGAACGACATGAGGGTAATTAATGACAGAAATGTCATTTTTGGGTGAACTAACCTTTTAAGTCATTTTAAAGGCTTAGGTCTTTTTATTACCAAAAAAAAAAAAAAATTACTTGATTAATCGTCAAAATAATCGATGATTAGATAAAGATACTACCAAATTCTAAAGGTGAATTTATCATTTCTATGCCAATAGCACAAACTATCTGTCCCACTAACAAAACAGAACTGAAAAAAAAAAAAAAAAAACCTAATGGTTTTCAAAACAAAATGGACACATTTCTAAATACATTCATTTGTATTACACATCAAAAAATCCATACAAATATCATGAGGGTAAATTATAGCAATAGTCCCTTTCTTTTTCTTCTTTACTGGTAAATTCCCGTTAAGAGATCATGTGTAAACAGGACCTTTTCAAATATACCAGTAAATAGGTTCTGGCAATTTAACAGTATAAGAAGTTGAAACATTACCAGTATGATGCTGTGTGTGAACAAAGAATGAAGATTACTGGTACAAGATCAGAACTCGCTGACGTAAGAAGTTTGCTTTGGGCCAATTGTAAAGCTCTGTCGGAGCGGTTTACGGTAAGTCCCGCTGCTTTTAACAGTTTTTCTATGTAATCACGCTCTAGACGGAGGTCCGCCACATCAAGACCCTGTCTTCTTTTCCATTCATCAGCTCTGCAGATATTGCGGTAACTGCAATACTATAGTAACTATTAAGCGTATAACAGTGTTCTGTGTAATCATACCCTTACGCCTGTCACTCAGAAGTAAAATAAATAAATAAATAAAATGAAACTAAAGTGCTTCTCCTCATCCAGGTGGATGAAGAAAACAGCTCAGCGTTTAAAGGTCATTTCTGATGATTGACATCACAGAGATTAGCGGTAATTCAGTACTTATGTGTGAATAGTATTTTACCGGTAAGAAGATGGAAACGCCGTTGCTTGTGTATTTACAGGAAATGTCATTCTGATAATTTTATGGTAATTTACCAGTATTGCTGTGGGAAAGGGGCAATTTTCATTTTTCGGTAAACTATTTCTTTGAGAACTTTTAATTTCCAAATATTTCTTCCACAAAAGGCACTAGAATTGTTAAGAGAAATCAGAATCGTTAGGAAGAATCAGAATGAGGATCATTACGTTCCCAACAATCATCTTTACAGATGATTTCTGTAAGTCATGAGTCTGTCTAAGCTTGTCATTCAGTGTGTCCAGACCCGACTGGTCACATTCTGCACAGAACTACACAATCACATACGGCCTGACCTCTCCAGAACTGCAAAACGGCAAGCACTGAGAGGGAGGGGGCTTCAAAGCACCTCTCCACACAGCAGATAATGAAGGCAGCTACTGGAGAAATTGAATTCCTAACAACCACATCCTTACACACTATACTGACAGGGAAAAACAATGTCTGGGGGGGGGGAGGATAGGTAGAGGGAGTGTGTGAGAGAGAGAGAGAGAGAGAGAGAGAGAATAAGATGTGAATGAGAAAAAAGGGCTGGCTCGGTTTGGCTCAGATTCAGAGTCTCTCCCACTGGAGGAAGGCTTTTCAGCATATAAATATCACATTACCACACAAGGAAACACAGGCATCGGCTGGCCTTCTAACCTGCACTAACGAGGGCTGCCGCCCCCTGCCAACCGGCCACTGTCTTCTCATAAGAGGCAGTTTAACTGTTTTGTTCTGCAACTCAGTAGACAAAGCACCTTTTCAAAATAACAACTAGCGCTAATGGATTAAAATAATCCCAATTTTCTGATTGAGATCTTAAAACAATGCCATGATTTTCTGCAGTTAACATGATTAACCTCTCATTCTGAATTTGCTCAAAATGCAGTGCACTCAGTTTTAATGCATTGTGATAAAATCTGAAGACAGAGTAAACAATTTAGCTTTTTTAGCTTAAATCACAGCTAATGCATCATTTTAGAGTACCCCCAAAAAACAAAACTTGTGACACCTCTATTAATAAAATGGCTTCTTATTAGGCAGGATAACCCACAGAATAGAATGAAGTTGTTTATATGTCTCTATCTAGTGGCAAAATAACTACAGTGATTTATTTTTAAGTTCTAGTTTTCAAAACTCCTAGGTTTAAATTACTAAAGGCTTTTTTTCTTTTTTTTTTTTTTTTTTACAACCTATTTGATTATTAGTGTCCAATAAACAATATGGAGAATGCATAATTATTAATCATTTTATTGTTTTCTTTTTCAAAACTGTATATAAATAATCATTACACAATAAATCGTATAAGTGACAATAAGAAAATGGATAATTACAAATAAATATTCCCCAAAAAACTCTGTAACATTAATGTACAGTGTAATCCAATATTATGCCAAACATAACATATATAGAGCTGCCTTTCAACTCATTTGAACATGATATACCTAGACAACATGTCAAACCTAGACAAGCATAAACAGAGGATATTCAACCTATTAAATCAATAAAGAGCCAAGTCCTTACATTTACATAAACAGAGAGTGCAAATGATGGAGTACTACAATAATACCACAGTTTCTCTATGGCAGGACAGTCTGCCCATGTCAATACAGATCAATACAGCACTCAGCTACTGTGGAGGGTTCTTTTTTTCGTTGTACATATCTGGCTGCCTAAAAAAAGTGCCATGTTGACAGCCAAATGGAGGCGTCAGTAATCACCCTGACATGGCAGCCTACAAAACAGCACTGGACTGACAGATATTAAGGGCTCTGTTCAATATTTAGATCAATACAGTCAAACTGAGCAGAGTATGAGATTTAGGAATGAATGGCTACCAAGTAGCTGCAGGATTCTGGATAAATTGAGAATTCATACAATCTTTATTTGAATCATCAAGTTACTTTACAAAGGTGATTTACTCTATTTTGATCACTACAGTAAACTGAGTGTTTATATCAAAACTATACATTTTTATCGCAGTACTTCTGTGATAATTTAAATTATTGTAAGACAGAAATAATAATACTGATGGTGGTTGAAAAGACTGTTTGTGATGCTGTTTAATGCCTACACATGACAACTGCTCTCTCTGGGTCAGCATTAGCAGCAGCTATGAATATTCGCTGTGATCGTATTTGTCAAAGCTTTAATAGACAGGTGAACTGTTGTCATTTAGAAATAAAATCACAGGTGTTTGAATCTAGATCGCAATCCTTTTAATCATGCATTAATCATGCAGCTCGACTACCAAGTGCTTCTCTTTTTATTGTATTAGGACTGAATTGCCAAGCTTTTGGTCAACAATTAGTTTGTATTGTGTTTTCTAGTTATGTTTTAAAGCACATTGAAAACCAAAATAATACGTGTGGTTAAAAAATAAAAATGAAATGAGCAGTCACCAAGGACCAAATTTGCTTTGGTTAGAAAATAACAGGATACCAGCCAGTTGGCTAATTTTGTTCTTAAGAAATGCCCCAAGAGTTAAATCGAAATAGAAGAACGTTAGTCAGACTTTGCCTGTTGAAAGCAAACCATATAAAGAGATAGAAAAGATCTACTAAATGAAAGCTTAAAACTGTGGTGTGATATTCTTGGCATTATACAAACAAAACGAAAATCTAACAAACAAAAATGGCATGTCTCAACATTTTTGTGACAAGTGTTGTTTTGCTGAGACTGGCTAATGTACGATGCTACAAATGGCACAGCGGTTTGCGCTCTCTGCCACAAATATGCTAGACAATTCATCTGCCCCAGGAACAACATTATGAAACGTGCAAAAAACTTTGCTTTGGCTGGTAAGAAATCTTGATGTATGTATTAGGGCCAGTAAATTTTTGACAAAATGTTCATTTTGGACCCTGTCTGTAGACACAGCTCAGCATTGCCCATAAAAAAAAAAGGAAAAAAAAGTTTCAATGTTAGGACATTTGAACTGTTGCATTTAATGCCTAGAAAGGTGTCTAAATGAAATCTGTGAGCCACATTATTTATGTCTCAATCTCCAAAATAATGCAGGAGGGGCAAGGAGCAGATGACGGTGCTTTCCCAGTAATTCTGAGAGTGGGGGGTCGTTGATCAATATCTTAATGCACTCTAATACTGCAAGACTGTTATAATGCCTCCAAACAGATGGGCCATGGTGTATGTGTCTGTGAAAACCTACCCCCGTCAGCGCCCTCCTCTCTTCCCTCCCTCCAGGCTGCCCACTGCTGCTCCAAAGCCAGTCAAGCCTTTTTCTTTGAGTGGGAGGGGGAACAAACTACAGCCGGAGAGGCCACATAGCCCCTTGCTAATTCTCTTTCAGAGGGGGTGGAGGAGGACAGGATGGAGGGATCCACACTTCTCGTTCAGGCTTTTATGGGAAGCTTTATTTACGCCCAGCCTCTCTCTCTCTTTCTCTCTCTCTCTCTCACCCCCACTCCCTCAACCCCCAATCCACTCCCTCCTGCTTCCCAGACTGGATTTATGGTTGGCCTCCAAGCTGTGAGCACTCAAACAGAGGATGAAAAGGCGCTCACACTGCCTGTACCTCAAACACAGGCTTTTATGACACTCCACAGGATCAGCGACGAAAAGCCCGAGAAAACAGCCACTGACAAACACAAGAATGAGGATTCCAGGCAGATTCCACTTGCGCTGTTATTGCCACAGCCAGACCACCAGCCAGAGGGCTGGAAAAACAGCCGGGGAGCGACTCGCTTCTCTCTGCGGTAAGGATTGTCCGACGACTGGGGAGAAGTCGCTCGGAGCCCTCTCTCTATAATCACCCTCTGAGTGATCTAAAGGAGAGCAATTACATTTCATCAGTGCTATTTATACATCAGCGGAAAACGAGTGTGCATAATTTAGACACCAGTGTCTGTGTCAATATCTCATTAAAGCTAATGAGACTAAGAGGGTGTGGGAACGCTGGCGGTGGCAGTCACAGATGTTTGCGCTGTCAATTTCGTCTTCAAATAAAACCGCAAGACAAAAGAGGGGCACTCCTGCTCATGCTCGGAGATTAATGCTGTCATACAATCCATAAGATCTACAAACAATGAAACAGTAACCATGCACCACTATCGAATGTTGGATGAATTTATCCAACAAACTCGATAGCCTTGAGTAGCTGGACTATCAGCATACAGTCTGGTCCTCTTTGTAGTTTGTTCCACCCGCCCACTTGGACAGGAAGGGGCGTCTGATAAGCAAAGTGACCAGAGTTTGCTATAGGGGTGGGCAGTGATAATCTTGTCAGCCTAATTAATAGCTAAAATGGTCGTTAATGATAACAACTTAATCCTAACCTTGCAATACCAGGAGCTGAGCAAAGAAACTGATCCCCTCTCTTTATTGGGGAAACTCAAACACAACATCAACATAAAATGCAATGCTATTTGGCCCTAAAGAGAGAATATACCACGGCAGACTATCTGTACGCAGTCACTGTGATTTTGCCAAGTAAGACATGTTCCTGGATCAACATATTTTGTTGATCCTGGAACAACATTACTGTCTGAAAATTTAGTCCTAACCTTATCCCTACCCCTAAACCTAACCCTAGGGCCAGTTGTTGCAGTTACACAGGGCACCCTTTTTAGAAATCTTCACAATGATCCATCTGTCCTGTCGTCTGGTATCTTCTTCTCCTCCCATATGACTTCAAAAAGTGGCTGCAGCATTTTTCCTCAAAGTTCTGGGTCCACTTGGAACAACTCTATGTTGAGGTTTTCCTGTCCAGGTGCTTTTCTGTTCTTGAGGGATCTGATGGCTGAGATGATTTCTCCTTTCTCTGGTGGTGCAATATTGACATCTAGGTCAATTTTTGCTTCTTATATGTCAGCCTCTACTGGTGGTGGTGGCCTATTCAAGATTTCACTAAAGTGCTCTAACCACTAAACTTCCTGTTCTTCTTCTGATGTAAGGAGTCGCCCCTACTTTTCTGTGAATGTTACATTAGCAGCTCCACTGTACTTACTACAGGCTATCTTGGTCACCTTGCCTTGTTCGCCTTTATTGGCTGCTGCTTCTGCACCTCGATTCTCTACATCAAACAGTTGGCGTCCTGCCCTTTTTTGCCCGATTCTCCGAAGTGTCAGTGCTGCTATGATCACATGGTGGTCGCTGCCAACATCAGCTTCCCTCTTCACTCTGACGTCCAGGATGTCTCCACATGCCATTTATCATCAGGTGGTCTATCTGGTTCCTGTCTCTTCCACTGGTGGAGCAACAGGTCAACTTGTGGATGTTGTGGTGTGGAAAGAGGGTTCCTCCAATGACAAGGTCATTTGTTGTACAGAATTCGAGCAATCTCTCTCCGTTTTCATTTATGGTGCCGCATTCTTCTTATCCCATGGCCCTGTCATAGTTTTTTTTGTCATTACCAACCTTTTCATTCAAGTCCCCCATCACAAACTTCAAATCATGTTGTGCTGTCTTCTAACTCAGCTTGTATTTGGTCATAAAAAGTATCCTTTGTTTCTTCATCACTGCCATTTGTGGGAGCATAACACTTTATAATAGTGGTATTAATATACCACTAATGAAATACCACTTCCTTTCGTTCTAATCTTCATGAGTCTACTGTTGATAGGCTTCCACTCCATCAAACATTTTTCTGTTCCTTTCTTCAGGATAATGGCTACTCTCTCATGATGTTGGTTGTCATCCCAGCCTGAGTACAGCACTGTCTCTCCTGTGTTGGTTTTGTGTCTGCCTAAACCTGTCCATCTACTCTCATTGATACCAAGGATGTGTAGATTATAGCATCACATCTCTGTTTTCCGGTTTCAAACATGGTTTGCACATTCCAGAATCTTATCCTGGTCTTGTATTTGGCGTTCAGGACTTCCATCCTCCTGTCAGTGGCTTCCTTTCGGCTTTCCTCACTGGCATTCATTTGAGTATCTTTCGATGACTCCGGAAGCCCATCACACACAGAAGTTTTGATACTCTCTGTTGCTGTTTCCATAACAAAGCTTTTTTTAAGGGACTGGGTTGTTAGCCCTGTGCCCAACCCCCAACCTAGAGGTGGATCATGTTTTGTCAGTCCTCTACCCTTTGACCTGTCCGGCTTGAGTGACCCTACCCGGAGACTATAAGCTCCTGCTGGTATAGCTCTAGGGGTCATTGAGTCACGCGAGCCCCCCGAACACAACAAGGTGGCTATACCTCGGGGGGAACAAAGCTACAATGGTACTAAAATCTGTTTTGTAACTTTTACATATACTGACATCCAACATAATAACAAAGGGGGTAAAGAGAAAAGCCACATGATGAATCATCACAAGTAGCTTTTCTACAAACTGAAGTAAATATTAATATATAGAAGGTCCATGAAGTGTCATGCACTCAAATACAAAACACCATCATGGTAATACACAACACTAAAATAATGCAATTAACAACATAAGATGTAATATTAAGATGTAACATTATTACAAACCATTCAAAAGATTCACCATTCATTCTAAGCATATGCAGTATGAGCAGGGGCATCAGACTAGCCATATGACATTCACCTCCCTGTGCAAATTCATTCTGCGCATGGTTTGTCAAGAGGTGTTTGGTTTTTGAAAAGCACTCAGGTAGACAGATTCTCTCAGGTTAAAATAGACAGAGTGGCTGAGGCACACCGACATTTACACTGGATGAAAGAGAAAAGATTAGAGCCCTCTGAGCTGCAATAGACTTCATTGATTTATAATTAATCAAGGACAGAGCCGGGTTGCGATATTGCACCTGGACATAATCCTTTTAAATCCTCTGCTTGACATCACAGAAACTAGGAAAATAGATGCTCACTTCAAACATACAGCTATCAATAGTAGAAGTGTGCAATATGAAAGTAATTGCAGGACATTAATTAGTATGAAAGGATTCCAGGCTTTGCTTAAAATGGCAGTAGTGGGCTGCTGAGGTAGAGGAGCTGATGATGCATTGCGCCCTCTGCAGGCTGTGCTGAGAATACAACCCTGTTTACCTTTAAAAAAAGGGCTATTACATCAAAATTGTTTTGTGGTTTTTTGTCCGTTAGCTTTGAGAAAGTATTATTTATACTAATGGTATGTATATATATATATATATATATATATATATATATATATATATATATATATATATATATATATATATATATATATATGTATTAGTAAAGATGCACAGATACTACATTTCTCTGCCGATACGATAGCTGATTATTCAAAATGATATCTGCCAATACCGATAGTCTGATTTTCTTTAGGGGGAAAAAAAAAACCTCTCTCCCAACTAATGCTGTAAACTATACAGGGAACCCTGTCATTTGGTACATTACTATAATAATAGAGCCCAAACTATTATATTCAACTGCCATTTATTTTCAGATACAATAGTTACACTCAAATAAAAACTGAAATGTTTGTATACAACTCAGCTGCACATAAGGTAGTTTTCATAAACACTTTTCTTCATGACAAATTTATTCAAACATATATAATTAACTGTAAATAAGCTGCTCTTTAGTGTTTTTATATTTGGGGAATTTTCTCATGACAGTAAAAATGTATGTGTGAGTCTTGAGTGTCCTATCTGGCATCATGTGAAAATGATAATTTTCCGATAATTAAAATGAAATACGTTTCTTGCCGCAAACCTCAAGATTTATTTAACATAATTTGTTGTTTTTTTGGTTTGTTTTTTTTTGCTGTATGTATTTATTGTTGTATTCAGATCTGTGAAAGGTATAGCCAGGTACCTAGCAGAAAATAAAATTCTTTGATTCAAGAGATGACAGTTTGATTAAAATATTCACTGCATTTAAACTAATGCCAAATTTACTTTCCGAAAAGAACATAAATCTGTAAAACATGTCTTTCATATTTTTTTCTGAGCAGTCAAAAATAACTCAACTTCAACTGGGCAAACACATTGTTCATGTCATTGTAAGCATCCAGTTATTGGGGGAAATGTGCTTAACAGTCATTAAAGAATGTCACAATGCAAAAATCCTCGTGGCCCTAAAAATAGGTTCCATTCTCTCAAGGTACAAGATATTATTTCTAGTTTTACCTTTTGATTTTGTGGTGAAATATGACCCTGACATGGTGAAATTAAGCGCAGCAGTGGAGAGCTCATCTCAACGGCAGACGCTGCAGCAGCAGCACCAATTACACCTCTATTACAGGGAGCCTGCCATGCAGAGAGAACAGGAAATGAGGCAGGAAGTGTGCTGTAGGCTACAGAAGAAGACAGCAGGGGAAGCGGACACAGACAGAGAGAGGAATGTGCTTGTACGCCAGAATACTGCTGTGTGCTGCTCAGTTCAAGTGCACTGTGAGCACTGATTTTTGTGTTCGAGGGAGGGAGAGAGTTGTGACTGAGATACATTAAACAGGACCGATTATGCCCTTTTACGAAGTCTTGATTTTTTTTTTATGAGCTCTACTAGAATAGGTTTTCATGCTTGAATGTTCAAAAAACACATTATTTTTCTCATAATTGACACTGTTGCAGCTCTTCTCTTCCCAGTCTGTCAGTAACACTCTGTTTAGTTTCTTGTCTCTATGAAGCCCCTCCTTCTGAAAAGCGCACTGTGCTCTGATTGGTCGGCTGGACAGGTTTGTTGTGATTGGTCAAGCACTTCGAGCGTGTTTGGGAAAAGTCTTGTCCCTTACCATAACTGCGAGTTTTTAACACATTACTAATGCAACTCAACCAGGCCCCTTCCCTATGCCTTGGGCGGGAATTATTTAAATGAGGAATATTGTGACGTGTTTGAAAAATTAAAAATGTTAAAGCTGCTGTCCGTAACTTTTTTTGGTTAAAAATGATCCAAAATCAATTTTTGAGCAAGTACATATCCAGCCAGTGTTCAAAACTATCTCCTTATCTTAGCTCGATTCACAACAGTAAGCTTGTAATAATGTTTTATAATAAGAGCGACCTGGTAGATTTCCGCAGGAAATTCGAGCATGCAGCAGTTCGTCTTTGCGTCATTACGTCACGCCTGTAAACAGAAAGAAAGGAGTCCAGGCTAGTCGGCTTAAACATGTGAGGATGCTGCTGGTATGGGATCATTTATAGCCCGTTCTCACAGCAGCTGAAATAATTTAAACGTCAATCTGACACTGACAATCGTCAGTGACAACTGGAGATTTACCTGTAGTCAAAAGCAAAAGACTTCAGACAGCAGAGTGGTTACAGAAAATGAAATCTACAGGTAACGCTAATATACGCTAAATACACATAGTCACGCAATGCTGATGTTGTTAACATTAACAATTTGAGAACAAAGTATAACAGTAATAATAATTTGTAGCGCAGTAATAATAATCCAGGCTAAGCTATCGTTAGATTTAACACAATTTAGCACAATTTATTGTTGGCCTAATGCTTTTTCCCCTCAGCTGGTCAGACATGTTACTTACTTGTTCAGATGACATTTTCTGGTGAAAATTCTTATATTGGTCATACTTTCAAGAGGTAGAATCTGTGATTCGAAAGTACAGTATCCACACCGGTGTGGTGACTGACAGCAAACATTAGATTCATCCGCGCTAAGCCGTGCCGAGGCACAACGCACGTAACGATAATTCCGCATATGACTGCAATTGCAGGTTTCAAAACAGAGATGGCGACAAAGAGGAAAAATGCCGGACTGCAGCTTTTAATACTGTTATCTGAAATTATTTAAAAAATGAAGACACTTTAAATATGAAATTAAACCCGCCAGTAGGTGGCAATAAATCACTTTTAATGAGCGAGTCATTGAGATTCAACCGATTCATTCAAACGGCTGATTCATTCAGGAAGTGTTGCTCAGAGATGCAAAACAATTCTGTGGACTTTGTTTGGAACTATTTTCATTGGCGAAATAGAGTGAAAAAGGTAAGTCACTTCATATTAAGTTCTTGTAATATTGGTTAACTATATTAAATTATATAAATATAAAAGACATACAGGGGCATTTTTGCCCCTCATCTTTCATTCTGGGGGCTTTTATGCAGTGAAAGCGTACACTCGAAATATGTACGCGCACTGGTCTAACCTACTAGACTATGTCACGTAGTGTATGCGCGCACTCAATGGGTGTGTTTCTGTATGTTTTTTGTAAAGTGAGGGACATACTTGATCATTTCAGATCGTTTATATCACACACCCTACAGCACTGGCCCGATCAGGCAAGTGACAGTTCCGTCAACTGTCCCGAGCATCGTTCACACTGGCCCCGGGCCATCAGGCAGTCCTTATTGTCGAGCCCTAAGTAAGTAAAACAGGGTCGCATTTTATCAGATTGATTTATAGGCATTAAAATGAATGAGCCATCAGAGGCCTACATTACACTGATTATACCTTGGGATGAAGGATGTTATGCATGATACGAAACTGCAGAGAAAAATCACTGCATCAAAGCCTCAAGTGCATTATTGCTTTAATAAAACACTGACTTCAGCAATAATAAAAGACACTAATATTTACATGCATGGATGTCATTGGGGGGTGGGGGGGGGGGCAGATTCCCCCCTCATACTTATGCCCCCCCCCCCCATATTTATTGTAGCTATGGAGTTTCCTGATGTGAGTTGTCAGCTTCGCTACAATTTGGAGTGGATAAGGCCTGGGTATACTTAATTTTCCACGTTCTGCTCCGTCTCACGCACATTGAGCGCACAAGCGTTTCAAAGTATATTCCTTTGGCCATGAGCGCGGAAAGACACCTTTGGCGCATGCGCACTAGTGGACTTTGTTTTCAAGCGTTTAAAGTGAGCTATTCATCCGCGGACCCCCCTGAAGACGAAAATTACTTAACACGGACAGTGCGTGGACTGTCGTGGATCCCGAGTGGCCGAAGTAAACTTTGGGCTTGAGTCAGCTGGCCTCCACCGACATCGTGCATCATGAGCGAGATCCAAATCCACACGAATGTCCCGTTCAGGGCACAAGCAAGAAAAACTCACTGTTCAGAAAGTCAAAGCTAGTCCACAGTCTAGTAGACGTTTGCAACCTCTTTAAGTTATTTTTGACTCATGTGAAAGAAAATTTTCTTGCTTGTGCCAACTGAAAACACACCATGAGACAGGATAGACTCTCAGACAATGCAGTAGGCTACTGAACATTGAACGGGCCATTCATGTGAATTTGGATAAAACAGTTAATCGCTTTGATGCCGTGCCTGGTGGACGCCGTTTAGCCCTTCACAGTGGCGTATAGCGAACAGGCACACATGGAATATTAAATTATCATTTTTATTGGGCTACTTTTATTATTAAATTAATATTACAATTCATTTGCCTCGCAATAAATTCATAGCGCATCACCGCATAACCGGCGCGCTGTGAGAATAAAAGATTAGTTAGATCAGCTTACTCCTCGTTTCAAAAACAAATTGTTTAACACGAAATACTTCTTGATTCATGAAAATATATATTTTTTTCACTATGGGCCACAAGAGAAATATTAAGAAAATAAATTGGATTAATCTCTCATCGTCTCTAAGAGAATATTGTTCTAAGAGAATATAAAGTTTGCACATTGTTTGTGCGATATCCACTGCTCGGCTTTAAAATGGAAATATTTTCAATATTGCAACATGGCATTTTTCCAACATGACATCACCAGTTGCTCACAAAATGATTGACAATGATTCACATTTCATGGGTGTCATTTCCCATAGGCCTAATAAAATGAAGTAAATAATTAAATAAATGAGTAAATAAACAAGTAACAAGCAATATTTTGCTTCAGAGATTTAATATTGGATATCATGTGGTGACCCAAAACAGTACCAGAATAGAACTGAACTGAAGTGCGGTCACAGGTGTGGGTATATCGGCTACTTAACAGCTTCGAGTGTGACTCACCCAATCTGATCTGTTTTTAATGGTTTTTAAATCATGTTGCTTCATGTAAAGCCTAAGGGGGTGCACACACAGGATATGCTATTAAATTCAAAAACAGCTAGAGGGAGCGCAGTGAAATGGAACAGAATGCAGAGGTCTTGAGATGCAAATTATTTTTAACTTGTCAAATATTGCTGGGGTTTTGTTTTTTCTGATGCACATATACAGTGGTCCTAAAACGTATTTGTACATTAAAGTCTCACTTAAAAATTTCTGAATGTCACTGATACAAAAAACATATCAAACCAAGTGATATCTGCAAATAATTGATGCAAGACCTTTTCTCAGATTCTTAGAATTACTTCAATTTTAATTTGATAGTTTTTACCTACCAGTGTAACCACATGTGCAGTTCAACACATTAACTATGAACATGATCCACTAATATTTCACAACAAGAAATATTTTTTAACAGTATATCTATTGCTTTAACCTCTTTTTGTGAAACGGTTTGGTTGGTTATGTGATATTTTGTTATATTCTTTTTTACTTCAGTGAATATTTCTCAGGGTTTCAATTTCTCTATAGACACCGAACATAAAGACTTGGGCCAAAAGCAGGCAATGTTGTTGTGGGGTAAAGGCTGGAAAACACTATGGTCTGGTTTCACAGACAGGGCTTA
The DNA here is from genome assembly GCA_037101425.1 of Elopichthys bambusa. Taxonomy (NCBI): domain Eukaryota; kingdom Metazoa; phylum Chordata; class Actinopteri; order Cypriniformes; family Xenocyprididae; genus Elopichthys; species Elopichthys bambusa. Next base: position 44,240,053 of record CM074432.1, on the reverse strand, counting down.
GATTAAGCCAGGATTAGGCCTTAGTTCAATTAGGACATTTAAGTAGCTTAAGGAAAGAAAAAAAATTACTGTTGTGCATCTTAAGACAAAACAATAGCACATATTTTAAGATATGTCAGTACAAGTTGCTTTCACTTAAAACAGCTCAAACATGCATTTTAGTCTGGGACTAGGCTTAAGCCTTGTCTTTGAAACCAGGGGTATGACTTTTGCACCAAGTAATGGTTATTTGGCACTTTAAGGGAAATAGAATATTTTGTATGGATGAATACCAACAGGGACACCAAAAGCCACTGACCTGTTCCCTGAACTGCTCCTGAGAGAGACAATCTGTGACGTTCACACAGCCCAACAGACAGCCTGTGGGATACTCCAAAGGAAACTGGGGCTCTGGACAAAAAAAATAACTACAGTTAGATGAATTTACAAAGATTTTACATTCTACAGACATGCCTGACAGCATATAGGTCTAACAGGTTTAGTATTACTGTCATCTATCGGCAAACATACCATCTTTGTAAATCTGGCGGTACATAGCCTCTACCCCTGCGATCTCTTGAGGAGTGGCTCTGTTAGCAGCAGCAGCGATCCACAGGCGCCCTCTATGGGATGTGTACCACGTTCTGCCTTCAACCCTACACAAACACAAGAAATGGAGAGAAAATGGGAAACGTTCAGATGAACTATATAAACAAACAATAGCTCTACAAATCAGTAATGAAATAGGCAGAAAAGAAGCCATTAATAGATACTATTAATGTATTTGTATTTCACTGAACAGGAAGTTGGAATGGGGCATCTCAAAGGGCTCAAGTTTTTTCTTCAGTCTGTATCCTTTATTTTGCATTAGAAATGCACAATATTGGTGCCACATCCAGTTATCGTCCAATATCAGTGATATATTTAAAGGTGAAGTATGTATGATTTTTTAGTTTATACACAGGTTATATGCCATTCATGGTTTTTCTCCCCCAAAAGTGTGAACATTCTGCCAGGTACCATGAAAAAAAATTGAGAGCGGTCCACTCAGATCCATCAATCTCTTTCCAGCTCAAACAATAGCGTGAGTTTGTTTACAGCCATAATTTGTTTACAGCCATGATGTGAAAATAATTCTTGACTTATTGCTATTGTCCAGTTTTAATATTGGTGCATCCTGTATGTCAAAACTATTTGCTACTTGCTATTTATAATTTAGAGGGCAGAATATACTCATTTTAGACTATTGTATGCACCCCCTGAGCAGGGATTGATGTAATTTATGATTTCATGGCGTCTTGAAGTGAACTGTACCTTTTTATGCCCTTAACAAGCAGTGAAGCCCATGGCTGATGCATGCTGAGACACCAGCCTCCATCTGAGATCTCCTGCAGCTCTTTGTCCTGCAGTCTGAGTCGGCTGCGCTCACTTTTCTGCGTACTGCTCACAGCCTTTGATGAAGACTTATGTGATGAGTCGCTACAGGCCACGTCAACCCACTGACACACCACAAACACACATGAATAAATAGTCATATACACAGATACAACTCAAATACAAACGACATTAACTTTCTTTCAGGAAAGATTCTTTATAAGAATCTTTATTTGAACCTACCTCTGGCGCGGCCTGTACTATGTTGGGGTTGACAAGCTCTCTGAGGTGCTGTCGATCAGTGGAAACAGAATGTTTTGATGTCCGACCAAAAGAACCAGTGTTGATGTCCTTAACTGTCTCATCAAACCTTTTGCAACCAAAAAAAATTATATTCATATAATACCTTGCCAATCATGGATTGCAATTAATGGTGCCTTCAAGTCATATCAAATTGATTGCATGAAATGAACAGAGGTGAATGAATGACAGGGCTGGGACAATAAATCGATGCATCGCGAATCAAGAAATGATTCTGGATTGATTCTGATATTTTCCGAATGTATCACGATTCTCTCTCAAATCGATTCTGAGCTTAGATTTTAACAGCAGATGGCACTGCATGCTTTAGAAACAGCCATACTCTGCTTCCTTCCAATTCCTTACACACACCACTTATGCCTTCTATAAAATAATCAATTCATAAAGTTCAAAAAGGTAAAAAAAAAAAAGCAAACTACAAGGGTGTTTACAGTGGGCTGTTTACATTAATCTCGCGTTATAAAAGCATTCTGAGGTGCAAACATTCTCAGACTCAGGCCTAGTCCACGTACACGGCTATTTTTATAAACAAAGTTGTTTTAAAAAAAAAAAATGTCCACATGAAAACGCAAAAACATGCTGTCAAGAGCATGCCAAACCAACAGGTGGCGATATAACCCATCGGTTGTCGTCCACTATAACGCAATACAAGATAAAACAATCTTGCTTCTCGACGCCCAATGTCGTTTACGAATCATGACGACACCCTACGTCAAATAGATCATGCCAAAAAATCAGGCTGATATAGTGTAGCCTGAACCCGGCATTACATTCATTAAAAATCTAAAAACTAAATCAACTAATTATGAATGTGGCTTCTTACTTCTGGTAGTACGGAGTCAAATTCTCCCCTTCATCCAGTACTCGTCTCCCTGCAAAGTCCAGTGTGATCTTGCGGTCTTTTCGGGAGGCGTGTCGAAGCTCCCGGAGTTCCTCCTCTCGCTTGCGTATTGCCTCCCTCTCACCTGGAGAAAGCCACTGGTTGGAATCCGTTGCAAAATAATCAGATTCATCATCCAAGACTTGTGTCCTCTTAACACTGAAAAGAAAGAGGAAAAGGTCAACTTGTTTAAAAGTCTAAGCTTTGTGAGTGCATTATACTTTAGATGGTCAGTGGGCAGTTCCGAGGCTGAAATTAATCTAACCCTGGCAATTAGGGCTGCCCCTAATTGTTGACTAATCGTTAGTCGATGAGAAGAGGCTTAGTCGAGCTAAATTGGTATTAGTCGGTTAGTCGCAGGAAAAAAAAAACCTCCACAGGAAGTGGCGAAGTCACGCAGTCTGTGACGGACAGATCATTAACGGGCAGGAAATCCAAACATTTGCCAATCATTCATCGACCTCAAATATGGCTTATCACTTGAAACATGTAAGTAGTAGCAACTTTACTAGTCCGCTTTAACGTTAACCTAGATAAATGTGCGCTATTATTTGGTGCATATCCAAGTTTGTGTGGAGAACTCGCTTACTGCATGACATGAAGGCGCCGGTGCGATCACTTGCATTTAACTTAAAATACTCCATCATTTTTAGTCATACAGATAAGAATAATCCAACATTCGAATTTGTAAATGGTTTGCTTTTATTTCTTTAAACTCACAATAACAGCAAAACATTGTGCTTTTGTAAAAATAATGAAGACAAACAGAATGCCGCTTTCTGCCGTCTCAGTCTTAAGTGAACTTGAGCGTGTCACAAAAATTAACCAAAACTCAGCATATGTACTTGCCTCACAGACATGAGAAACAGATCTATGGAAAGCTTGAAATGTATAATTTAAATTTAAATATAAAACAAATATTCTCAGATTATGTAATCCATATGAAACGTGCATATAGGCGCATCCACTACTGCAGAGATAACAAGTCTGCATCGTCAACTTCATCTCTGCAGCTGAAAACACTAATTTATCAATAAATTATTAAAATGTTCACACAGTATCCTTCTGTTTTTACACGCCACATTCATAATCATTATGCTTGCCGCTGCACTGCTGCAAGCTTTATATGTGCGATTGAGCGCTGATTAGGCTATGTATTATATAGGCTAAAGGCAATATTTTATAAATTAAAGGCTCATTATTATGATTTATATGGTTTATTAATATAAACACGTGATTAGTCAACTAATCGCTTAAATGAACGACTACTAGTCGACTAGAAAAATCTTTAGTCAAGGGCAGCCCTACTGGCAATCACAGTGTATTGGCAGACAACAGGCAGACCTGTTCTTGTCAAACTCCAGAAGTTTGTCTTTGTGCTTTATGGCTTTTTCCAGGCCAGACTTCATCCTGGCCTCTTGGTGGGGCAGATACTCCCGATCAGTTCCCTCTGGGACCACACAGAAAACAAAGGCTGTCACGCAAATGCTACAAGTCAAAGAAAAATACATACTGTACAATCACTTCATGTCTTACCTCCCATGAGTTTTTTACGGAGCTTTTGACTTTTATTGGAGTCTCGCTGCAGTATCTCTTGCTCCTCATTTGTACAGACCTGAATTATGTGTGAAAGATGTTAAATGGTGATGATGAAGGCTTCTTAAACAGTTGTTCATCACTATCATAATCAAATTTGCAAGGCCCATAAGATTAGACAAGATACAGAATAATGGTTGACCGATGCTTTTCCATGGCCAGTGCAAATATCTATAGTCAATATGTACACTATGATTGAAAAGTATGGGATCAGCAAGATTTATGTTTTTCAAAGAACAGTCTAATGTTCACCAAGGCTTCATTTAATTGATCAAAAATACAGTCAAAAACAGAATATTGTTGAAATTGAAAATAACTGATTTCTTAATATATTTATGCTTTATGATCATGGAATCCATGATATTGTGTCTTTGATGAACAGAAAAAAACTGAATTTTTCTGTTGAAATAGAAATATTTTGTAACATTATAACTGCCCTTGCTACAATTTTGGATAAATTTGACTCAGTCCTCGCAGAGTAAAAGTATTTCTTAAAAACACAAAAGGTCATGGTGATCCCAAACTTTTGAACAGTAGTATATTTTTTAAATATTACATTATTTATAACGTTTTGCACATTATTTATTGGTGAATCACATGAAGCCTGTCAAGAGCATGTCTTTGGTCATAATTCCCACCCCTCCAACCAAAAAAAATGCACGTAATGTATTTAAAGAAAAAAGTAAAATATTTGAATGGTAATGAGAAAATTTTCATGATCATTCTAAACCAATATTTTTAAAACTTTAATGTGACTTTCATTTACTTTGTGTAAAATATAATTTCTTAAATTTTTTGGGTGGAGATGAGACCCGTATGTTTTCATGAGATTCACAAAAAAATAAAAAAAATAATAAAAAAAGACCAAATTATTTGGCTTGGTTGACATATGAACTCAGCAAAAAAAGAAATGTCCCTTTTTCAGGATACTGCATCTTAAAAATAATTTTATAAAACCTAAATAAGCAATTTCTACACTTGCAAAAAATGAACCGTTGAGTTTTTATTTTGACGGAAACTGCAGTTGAGCTTTTATTTGAGCAGAAAACTACAGTTTCTGTGAGAACAGGTTTAAAAATGTGTCTCATTACAAATCTAGTGAAATGCTGCAATCATCTTCCCACAACAATGTTGGAAATAACAGAAATGTGAAAATAATGTGTAACTGGTGCCTGCTACCTTTCCAAATGCACGCTAAACTCGCAGAACATGCAGAGATGGAGTTCACTGCACTCATTCAAAGTCAACTGAGCTGTCCTAAGACGTGGAAAAAACATCGGATCACAAGCTGATCGTGTGAGCAAAGTGCGTACTTCGCTTTGAAACACAGCACGAACAGACTATATACTAGACTGTGGCTGCTACTTTTGATAGTGACCCCCTCCCCTTTGTTCAACAGGGACTCATTATTCCATTTGTTTGTCTGTGAAACTGGTCTCAGCTGTTGAATCTTTTTATGTTTCTACAAATATTTACACATGCTAAGAAACCTGCTGGTCAAAAAGCAGTTGAAAGTGTGAGGAAATTTCTTTTTTTTTTTTTTTTGGCGAGTCACTAACACAGACTGTAAAAGGACCAAGCTCACCAGACTGCCGCAGAACAAACAGGGGCCGGAGCCCTCTTGCTCACACACTATACGGCCGCAGCTCAGACAGTTGTTGATGAGTCTGTGTTTCTGAGCCAGACACTCGCAGGATTGACGGCCAGGCAGCAGAACAGCCAGCTTATCCCGACCCTCTTTAGCATACAGATTCACAAACTTGCTCTTCTTTTTCACTGAGCTGGAGCCGCTGTTCTCTTGTGCCTGATAATAGCAAGTAAATCCCTGTGTAAGTCTTACCACCTATAGTTGAACTTCATATATTTCATGAAAGAATTTTAGATATTTAAATTAGGTGACATACCTTCATCAAGTCAATGGGAGTTTTCACAGGCTCTGGCTCTGCCTGACAGACAGCAGCAATCTCTTGCTTGTTTCTTCCCTTTCGTTTGGACTTCTTCTGGGTGTCTTTGGGAGTTGTGTCTAGATCCTCTGTGGTAGATATTTCATACAATATTCCTTTATTGACACTCAATAGATATATTTTCATAGAAATTACAATATTATTGGTAGGAATGCAGAGATCAAGCACTATAATTCAGTACTTTTTAAAGCTGCAATAAAACTGTAAGTTCATCAGTTGTTAATTGACTATATGCACAGAACATTCTTAAGAACTTCCACAATAATATAATTACTTCCCGTGAAATTTCACTTGTTGGTGTGTCGGTATCTTCATTGTCCTGAGGTAGCTTTAGCAGCATAGATAGTGTAATACTTCATTTATAATCAGAATATAGTCACTTAAATAGTCAGGCCTAGTAGCATTAATTTAGTTATTCAAACGTAAGACGACATAAAAAAAAAGACACGTTTCAGTGTTCCTCCTCAGCAAAATTCAATTCGACCATCAGTTCCCACACTTTCGTGTGGAAACAAAAAGTATGAATCAACACACTGTAAATTACAGATTTATTGTGCACTTTAGCAAGATTAATTGAATAAAATGTGAGATTTCACAAGTGTGCTAAAATCACTGATCTTGCGCTGCACTGACAACTTCTGTGATTATAACGGGAGAAGCGCAGTGCTCGCTTTCTGTGTAATTCATTCACAAGAAAAGTTATTGTTTTTCAAGAGATTTTGTGAGCACTTCATACTTCATCTTGACAAAATTTTAAAAGTTAAGAGTTTTTTTAAACCTAGTGATTTTATAATGTTTAATATGTATTCAAAAGTGAAACTGAGTGAAAAACTATTACAAGAAAATGGCTAATATGAGCCATTAAATGCTACTCTGCTGCCATCTGCTGGTTATAGTGGTAATTTATGTCTTTTTTTTATTTTTAAATAAAATAGTTTTCTATCAAATGTTGGATTTCCTACATCTTAAAATGCTCAATTTTACAAATGAGGACAATCTCAGAAGGATGAACAAATACTGTTTTTGGCCATCACATTAAAAATAACATCTGGAAAAATGTTGAGTGTCTAATTACAGACACAGCGCTTCCTATTCAAACGTTCCCATTAGCTTAGTCTTTATTGCAATCAGTAAAACTGACAAATTAGCCAAATGTGATAACTGCATTAAAATATAAATACAATATTAAAAAGTGAACCATTGATGGTTTTGTGTTGATTTACAGCGAGTACAGAATGACAGCTCACCGGAAATGCCCGAGCTGGCTTATTGAAAACCAGGAAGTAACTGTGCATAGGGTCAATTGGATTTTGAGATGTTGGTGTTACATGCAAAAATGTAGGCAGCTTGCATGGGCAGGGATTAATGCCTGTTCACACCAAGACAAATGTTCAATGCAATAAAAATTTTAATTTGAATCAAATTGAATCGAACATTCGCAATTCGTCAGTTGTCAGCGTTTACAGAGAGGTGTTCGAATATCTTTTCCATCGCACTGCAAATAAAACTGGACAGCCAATTAGATTCACATTTCTGGTCATGTGTCCGGAGACATGGATGTTAAATAAATCTACGACGGTGATGCTCATGAACAAACTGTTTTGCTAAGCGACAGCGAATAGCAGAGGAAGAATCCATAAACGTCTCTCTTTCTCTGTACTCTTGTATTTGGTGTTGTTTGATAAACATTACAGTGAATAAAAAAAAAATCTGTATTCACAATGAAAACATCATGTGTTCATATTTACCCATGATTGCCTCTTTCCTGAGGCCGTCTCCCAGACCATCAGCTGCTTGCGTCCGACACCTCTGCCATCTCTGCACCAGCTCATCCACAAACTCCTTCTTGTTTCCCTCTGTTCCCTGCAAAAGATCTCCAACATACTCCACAATTTCATCAGCATTGTCAATGGAAAGGATGTACCTGGGAAAAAACAAAACAAACACTTTATTGACTTTCACAGTGCTCAGTTTTTTCCCCACAAAGACCCATTCAAAATAACATTTCTGTTTGGATACTAGATGCCCAAACACCCCCATCACAAACTCTACTGAGAATCTACTGTCTCATTTGTTTTTATTAATTATCACATACATTTCTTACACATTTCACATAAAGCATTACATTAATATATCTTTTCCATATGGTTATTATAAACAGGTATGTAGTACTATGGGACTAAATGTCATAATTATGTACCAAGGTGGTGTTTACATGTATTATTGTTGTGCCATCCATATTATTATTGGAAGTACGATGACCATTCGTTATACACGAAAGGACTTTCAGACAGACACATTTGTACACATTAAGTCCACTTTCTGAATTGTCAGTTCTGTCATTTATATTTTACAGCATTTCCACAATTGTCATTAGATAGGCTTGCGCACAACTCATCCTCCAGAGGCATAAAAATCAACTAAAATGTACTTACTGTACAATGTCATCGCTTGCCTCTAATCCAAAACTATGCTTTAATTTATCAACAGTCCAGCGAAGCAAAGAATCAGTCATGATGAAGTTAGTAAACTGTGAGACACTGCAGTCAGTGTCTGTACTTCAACTCAAGAGCTGTCAGCATTTGTCTCACAGAGCTGAAAATGGCTTCCGGGAGACGTGTTTTAAAATAAAAGTCTCCATAGAAAAGATCATCACTCTTGCTGGTCCGGTATGATGGGTCAAAATAATAATTATATTAAGGTAACCCTTTGATGTATATTTTCAAGTTAAAGGATATTAAAGTTTATCAGTGCTTTTATTTAAATGTATATTTTTGTCCCGAACGCTGCTTAAATTTCATGATCATCGTATCATATGATACTTGTTACTTTTCTCAACGCTGGACAGGATGAACCAATCACAATTGTTTATGATTATAGAATTTGTAAGGCCTATTTACATGTCAGATAAGAATCCATGTTGTAAATATACCTGTAAATACTACATATATTACATTGTGGCACTAATATGTGCCAAAGTTAGATTTTCATTGTACATAGGCTACTGATCTGAAGCTTTCATTGCAAAAAAAGAGAAGAACACCACAAGATTTCTCATCTTACAAATCAGTTGTTTATTATTTTCACTGGCATGTCTCTCAGAACTAGTGCATCTCCGAGTCTACATTTAGCATGAGTAAAATACTTAAGTACTGTTAAAATAAGATACTTTAAGACTTTTACTCAAGTCGTGTTGGAATTGGTTACTTGTAACTTGTAGTGGAGTCATTTTCGATGTAAGGTATCAGTACTTTTACTCAAGTATGGTTTCCAGGTACTCTTTACACCTCTGGTAAAAAGACAAAGATCCAGGTGGCTGATCTAGGTACACTCCTATAATGTTAGAACATGCCTGGCATAATAATTTTTACCAGAGCAGGCCAGACTCCAGGATTTTCATTGAGTCCAAACCTGCAGTCGCTCCCACCTTTCCTGTTGATAACTCGATATGTAACTGCTATATGACTCCAGCCACTCCATTCAGCCTCCCAGTAACAGTGTCCAGTCAGACTCTCTCCACACAGACAGAACCTGCTCGAAGTGCTCAAATCTTTGTGGATGATCAGGATATGGTTGCTCCTCTTCCAAATAAGTTGCCTTTTTGCTGTTCTCAGACAGAATGAGATGAGTGTTTACTGTGTTTAGATTGAATGTGAGATTACAGGCATCTGAAGAGATATTAAAACATCAATGATATATCACTGAAGATCCTTGATATTGTCATCATTGGTTTTGAATTTGCAACCGCAAGGCACTATTCTATGGCTGCTTTTGGATTATTTATATTATAAAAGCACAATATTGAACTGATGTGATCCTGAAGGAATCTCCATGGTCCAAACTAAACAACACAGAAGAAAGCATGTAAAAAATAGTCTTAGAAAAAGCATTTTAAACCCTCGCCTTTTGCATGTTGACTGCTATTGCTTTTTCCCCCTCTATTTTTTGTTGTGGATGTCCCAATGATTTGCAAATTTCAGTTAAACGCTCATGTTATGTGTTTTGGTTGCATTTGTAAGTTAATAAAAACTGATTAAGTAAAATAGGCTCATAATATTGTAATACAGATATATAGACCTTCCACAAACTCAAACATGGCTCTTAGGGCTGCTTAGGAAGGCATGTCTCAACAGATAAATGTGGGCTACTTTCAACAAAAGGTCTAACATATTAGGAATACTCTTAGCTGTGTTGCTATGTGTCATGACATGACCTGGCCCGGCCACCTTGGTCACTGTGCCCCCTCGACTCTGGCTGACCCGGAGTGGGCGCCCTGAACTATAAGAAAGATACTGCCTGGGAACTGGGAAGATCTCCCACTCAGAAGTAAGATGATGAGTGGATGGGTGTAGGCTGTGAAATACATAGATTAAAAACGAATCATTTTCATTTCGGTTTGTTCTTAGCAAAAATATTTTTTCGTTCAGCCAGAGCCAAAAATAACAGTACAAATTGCAGAACATCAGAGAAAGATGCAGTTGTAAGCTAAACATGTTATTTAGATTCAGATAATTCTTAATTTCTTTTGGAGCTCCCAATTGGATTCAACCCACTTTATCTTCCTCATTCATTTGAAATAAAATTACTAATTAATAAACTGTGTAGCCTATATACAATTATTTTATTATTGAATTATTTATTCATTAAATTATTTCCTTAGGATCGTGTTAGTGATTTTTTTATTTGTCATGTACGATAGATTCTGACAGTTAAAGCAAAAATCAGGCTTGTGTATTTATGAAATCAATTACTGCTTTATTTGTTCAAAAACAGAACTTAAAATGTTATTTTGTATTCTTCAGATTTTTAGTATAGTAGGCTACAGCGCTTCAAGAAGGCTATTTTACGGACGACATGCCTTCTGTTGAAGAACACCCAGGTCATGGGTTTGATTCTCAGAAAAAGCATGAACTGATAAAATGTATACCTACAATTGAATGCATACACACGTAAAAAGCTATCAATATTAAATAAATTCACCTTGGTTGAGTCAGGTTGACAGATATTTATTAAACACAAACTGAACCACATCAACCTATCATGAACTACAAAATGTATTCTTTTATATATTTTCAAACAAGCTAAAGCTAAAGATTAAAAAGCAAAGAATAAGGCTAAATGCACTGTTCAGTATCACAGTTATGTATCTTTTGTGTATGTTGGTGCCTCTAGTGTGCAGAAAATGTGGGTATGAATGGGTCTTCTGAGTGTATCAACAGGGACATCTAGAGGACACAGTAGGTATATATGTAGCAGGTACCTCTGAGCAAATTTTATTTTCCCATCAAAAATGGGAATACACTCGGAATGACTAAAGTTGAATGATAATAATGTTACATTTTCTAAAAATATTTTTTAAAAACAACATATATAAGTATAAAAAGTGTGGATGCCACTTTTTACATTAACTTAACAAAATCAACACAATCAACTTGCACCTCATTTACCTGCTAATGTTCCATTCTACAAGCACATGATTAATAAATGGTTGAATAAAAAAAGATTTCAGTGAAAACAGATTTAACCAGCAACATAAGATCAGGATGAGGACTGCCTGGAAAAAAAAAAACCCAAATATACACAAATAAAAACAAATGGATTTATTAAGTGTTACTGTCCATCAAGCGATCTATTCTTGTTCTCCTGCCAAATCTTCTCCATCTGATCCAGCTGTGTTTCGGTGAACGCTGCCTCTCCCCAGTTGGTCATTTTACTCTGTGTCTTGTTGCCTGATAAACATTAAAAATATATATCTGGTGCTTTTGGTAACAGTATCTGGTATTTGAGAAACTTTACACTTGGTCACCTGGTTGAACAATTCGAAGTAGGCCCTCATGTTCAGAGACTTTGTGTTTCCAAGTCTTTGTCTTGTTACTAGCCCGTTCCAGTTTCTTTGTAACGGCCTGAAAAACAATAAAGGTCACTGAAATCCTGATCATTTGCCTTATTTTTAAAAATGAAACTATCTTATTTTGAGTATGAAACAACAAGCAAGAAAAATGTAAATGTCTGTTCTGTCTGATGAGAGGGAGTGCTAGGGCAGTGGTTTTCATTCTTCTCAGCCTTTGTCCTTCTTCTCAACACCATAATTATCATTAAATTCAAAATTGTGAACATTTTGCTGAATATTCTTCAGGGTTCCCACTATTTCCAGTCATTCGTGATTATCAGATAAGAATATGGAATATTTTGAAAAAAAGAAAAGAAAAAAAGTTTGGCATAACTAGAAAAAAATATATTCATTATAAAAACGCTCATGGCATTTTAATATTTTCTTAATTTATATGACATTTCCAGGTCTAGAAATACACTTATTACACATAATTATAATCAGGAGTTTTCATATATCCAAGACAGTGGAAATCTTTAATGGTTCTTCAAAGAAATAACATAGTTGTTGAGGGGGTGAAATAAAATAAGAATTATCTTGATTTTTAGTACTTTTAGCTTATTTTAGTTTGTTTTTTCTTGTTTTAAATCATTTTAAAGGGGTCATATGATGCTATTTTAAAAGTTCATTATTTGCTTATTGGGTGGAATAGAATAGGTTAACATACTTTAAAGCTCAAAAACATTATTTTTCACATACTGTACATTATTGCAGCTCCTCTATTCCCAGTCTGTCTGAAAGGCACTGAATTCTACAAAGCCCCTCCTTCCAAAAAGCTCAGAGTGCTCTGATTGGCCAGCTGACCCATATCAGTTTGAGCCCGAGTCAGATATTGAAATTGCAGACGATCAAGCCGAACAATCAGAACCAACTTTGCAAACATGACTTGGGCAGGATGTTAGTCTTTGTATATAGCCGGCGTTGTGCTCTCCCAGGTTCAGGAAGCTGTCTTCTGTAAAATGCACTGTGCATAAGCAAACTTTTGGGTTGTACTGCTCAGGAACAGCTTTATAAATAAATCTTAACCTCTCATTCCTAATACTATCTGTTTTTGGAAGGCCAAACAAAGCAGTTTTAAACACACAGCGTCTTCGCGACATGACGACAACACTTCAATTCATTGAAGCCTCGCCTTCTTTCTTTGCACATGCCTTTGTGCGGGCATTATGCTAATAATTCACATTGTGACATTACACGCTAAAGAAGAACGAAAACATTAAAAAGCATCATATAACCCCTTTAAGTCAACTCGAGGGCCCCTTGGAAGTTTGCTGACGCCCCCTAGTGGGCCCTAGACACCTGGTTGCGAATCACAGAGCTAAAATCAAATATGTTGGAAAAGCAAAATATACTAGAAAAGGACAATGTTCATTTGATAACGTGAACAATAAATTGTGAATCCACTACCTTATATTCTTCTTGCACCCCTTGTCTCTGTTTTTTAAGGTTCTCCAGCTGTTCCTGTGCAGCCTGCAGGGCACGTTCCTTCTCTGCCTTCTCCTTTTCCAGCTCTGCTTTCTCTTTTTGGGACAGTAATAAGACCTCTTGTTGCTGCAGGTGAATCTGCTCTAATTCAAGCCTCTTGCTTGCCTCCTCTTGTAACAGCCTGCAAACAAAATGCACAAATGTTCTCCATAATTCTGTGAATACTTAATCTAAACAATGCATGTTTGCGCATTGTTACCTGGCCTGCAGTTTGCGCACGACTTCTTCATCCTCTTTGGCTTGCCTCTCATCCTCTAGTGCCTGTTTCAGTTGACGGTACATGTCTTCCAGTTCCTGCATACGCTGAAAGTACTGCTCCACTTCACTGGACTTTTCAACCACCTGCTCTTCCATCTGCATTCGAGCCTAGGAAGCCATTTTAAATTTCTTTAATACATCAGACCTGTTTCACACATGTGGCGCAGAAGTGCAGCTGCAACAGCAGATTTGTATTGTGCTTTCTTGCAAACTAACAAGAAAAGAGCTGCATTTCTATACAATAATTATGCGTTTTCTCTTTCTTTTCTTAAAAAGGAGCTAAATGCATTAACATGTTCACAGCAAATTGCAACTATTTATATGTATATAAATTTTAATCAACTGACACCTTTAATTTCAGCAAAGTCACCATGAAATCAAATCACTGATTTAAAACAAAGGATTCGTAAAGCGTTGAAGCTTCATGAAGCAGTGTTTTGAAATTGCCCATCACTAGATATTGTGGAATAAAGTCGCTATTTTGTTATTTTTGGCGCACAAGAAGTATTCTCGTCGCTTTATAATATTCAGGTTGTAACCACTGTAGTCACATGAACTGTTTTAAATATGTTTTTAGTAGCTTTATGGGCATTGAAAAAGGGAGTGTTATTGCTGGCGATAGAGGCCTCACCGAGTCATCGGATTTGATCAAAAATCTCTTAATTTGTGTTCCGAAGATGAATGAAGGTCTTACGGGTGTGGAATGACATTTTTGGGTGAACTAACCCTTTAAAACCAACAATAAATTCAATTTGTGAACAGATTTTCAAACGTTTTCCAGCCAAATGAACGGCTACAAGCAACCTGGTCATTGTGAACAAGACATAAGGCTGTTGTAGTTACCATTTTCTCCTGCTCCAGGTCTTGTCTGTATTGTTCCAGTAATTCTGCTTGGGTCTGAAGTCTTCTCTGTTCCTCTAAATCACCCCTGAGTGACGCTTCATGTAGGTTCTGCAACATCCAAATTAAAGCAGTAACTAACAAGGCTTCTGTGAGCCAGAGAGTACAGGGAGAAAAACAACAAATAACAACTAGCCTTCAGTCACTGTTTAATATTACAAGAAAGTTCCAGTTTCAATCAGAAGCTGTGCCAAGCTATTAATTTCAACAAAATCACTTTCGTTCATCCCACAATTTGTATACACACAAATACATGTTTACAACAATGCACTTACAGTACAAGTCTACGACGCAAGGCATTCAGAACCATTTTGTGCAGCTTGTTAAAGTTACGGAAGCTTGTTTCTGCCACTAAATAAAAAAATTTAAAAGGTAATTGCGACTTTTTATCTCACAATTCTGACTTTTTCTCCGAATTGCAAGATATAAACTCACAATTGCGAGTTATAAAGTCAGAATTGCATGATATAAACTCGCAATTACATCTCATAAAGTCAGAATTGCGAGCTATAAAAACGTAAGTCTTTTTCCCTTCACAATTGGACATTATAACATGCAATTGCGAGTTTATATCTCACAATTCTGGCTTTATATCACACAATTCTGACTTTATATTATGCAATTCTGTCGTTATAACTCAATTCTGATTTTATCACACACTTTATATCACGCAATTATGACTTTATAACTCGAAATTGTGAGTTTATCTTGCAATTCTGAGAAAAAAGTCAGAATTGTGAGATTAAAAGTTGCAATTACCTTATTTATTTTTTATTTCATGGTGGAAACAAGCTTCTACACATGAAGTGGTTAAGATGTGTGTTATCTGAATAAAAATGTGTTGTTTGAGTTGCAAAGTTGTCTAGATCTGTGGGACTCCAGATATGCATTTTCATTGTGTGTATTGTGCAAAAGTTTCCAAGTTTACCGGCCTTGCATGAATTGCATGAATGAGTTAAAAATCAAACTAGTCTGGGAATAATTATATTTCCTGCTTCACAGATGATAAGGTATGTAAAAATCCCTTGAGATTGAAAATATAAAACAGGAACTAGTAACTGTCAAAACCAGCCATAGACAGGAAATATGGCTCAGGAGTTCTCTTTTGCAGGTGTCCTAAAATATCTGCAAAAAGCAGAGCATTTTTAAGATATATTTTGGGGCTTTTTTGTTTGTTTGTTTGTTTTTTTGCTAATATTTGATAGGGCAGTTGGGATTGTTGTATGTCAGAGCGCGATTCACAAGACTATGGCTCCGACAGCAGAGCTGTTTTAGCATTAAAAAAAGTTCCTTCACATTTATCAGCTTCAGTTTAGAGATGAGAATAGGTTTAGTAAGAGCTTCAGTAGCGTTCTTTTCATGGTCAAACAGGTTTTCAAGTCTTTTAACCTAATTAAAGGTTTAACAGGGAAGAAACAACAAATAGACAAGGATGTGAAACATTCTTCACAAGTTACTAACAGTGTGACCATTACTAATAGTGCACTATAAACAGAAATAATGTAGGTGAATAAAAATGTGACAAAAAGAAGAAGTTAAAAAGAGAACAAAAAGAAAACGGTATTTCAATAGAGAGAAAAGAATGAAATGGCTAGCCTATACATATCGTTTAAAAGTGCACTCATTTGTACGGTGCTAATTTAACACATTTTACACTTTACACTGTTTTTGTGAAGAGTCATCTGATTGTTGTATACACTCACATGAGATGAAGACTCATAATAGTTATCAACGCCACTATAAACAATATCAATGGACTACTTACACTGAGCCTCGTGATGCACATTGGGTTTAAAATAATACTGCTCAGTTGTTTCAGGTTATATATATATAAATATATATATACATATATATATATATATATATATATATATATATATATATTCAATGTGCTGTACTCACCTAGCTGACTAAATGCCTCTTAAAATGAGATTTCTCGGGATGATTTTAAAACCGGACATATTCAGACACAGGAGAAGAGATTACGTGTACAGACTTTTCCAAACTCAACGGAACTTTAAGTTTTAATCCAACATAAACCGTGATTTCACCACAGGGTGTCAGCGCTCTAAACTATTGATCGTGGCGCTGCAGTGTGAGTGAGACTTGATGAATAAGTTCAGAATTAACTAATTTATTTATTTGTATTAAAATATTTTAGCCACTACTTTGTGTCATTTTTCACCGACAATCATTTCACTGTATGTAATTCACATTCATGAGTTCAAAGTAGTTGCGCTGTCATTGCGTTATTCTTTAAGATTAATTAAATATTTGACATCGTCTTGTCATTTGACATTTCTTTAAGGCAGTTACCTCACATTCATTCAGCTATTTCACGTGGTACAAGTTGGAGCTCACAAATTGTAATTACAAGTTCTACAAGGATGTGGACGCTTTTTACAAGTCCGAATCTCGTAATTACGGTAATTCCAACATGGTTTGAAGAGAAATTGAAGAGAATCTTCACGGTGACAGCGCCTCTGTAGATACGCTAGTAGTGTAGAGTAGTGTAGTTTGGTGATCGGGAGAGCGAAAATTAGACAATGGAAAACACTTATTGTGCTTTACTAATGGAGACAATGGGAGAATCAGCACTTGTACAGACAAAAAAGAGTGCAAGACAAAAAATTAGAGTAAACATCGGTACAGTATACACAATGTGGAAAGATTAGATGAGAAGTAGATGCACAAGTTGTTTCTGTTTTGTTTAACAGCTAGGAGAATGTATTATTATGCAAACCACTCTCTAAAACTCAATAGTATTGTGTAATTTGCATAAAACGATGTAAGAACGATCATGCAATGTCGAAAGATGGCATTGTGTTATCGGTACTTAAAGGGTTAGTTCATCCAAAAATGAAAATTACCCCATGATTTACTTACCCTCAAGCCATCCAAGCAGTATATGACTTTCTTCTTTCAGACGAATGCAGTCAGAGATATATTTAAAAATATCCTGGCTCTTCCAAGCTTTATAATGGCAGTGAATGGGGGGCCTGATTTTGAAGCAAAAAAAGTGCATCCATCCATCATAAAAGTACACCACACGGCTAATAAAGGCCTTCTGAAGCAAAGTGATGAGTTTTTGTAAGAAAAAAAAAAAAAAAAAAAAAAAATATATATATATATATATATATTTAAAACTTCTAAAATAACTAGCTTCCGGCAGACGACCGTACGCATACTGCACAAGTCGACTTGCACCACACGAGTAACCCCCTGACGCTATGTATAACATTGGATGTTTATTATAAGCTTTTTATATAAACTTATTATAAGCTTAGACGCCTTTGTGATTTAAACAAATAGGGTTGTGAAACAAACTCAAGCTCCTCTTCTCTTATATCGAAATCCTCCAACATTTTTCTATGAATTTTGTCATTTTAGACTTCTCATTCATGACCGGTGTTTTGTTTTGCTCTATCCCCTGTTCGTCATCACGTCATGCTTCGGGTCAGGGGTCACTCATCCACTGCAAATCGATATGTACAGTCGTCTGCCGGAAGCTAGTTATTATAGTTAGTAAAGTTTTAAATAAGGATTTTTTTCTCACAAAAACCCATCACTTCACTTCAAAATGCCTTTATTAACCTCCCAGAGCCATGTGGAGTACTTTTACAATGGATGGATGCAGTTTTTTTGCTTCAAAATTGGGACCCCCATTCACTGCCATTATAAAGCTTGGAACAGCCAGGATATTTTTAAATATATCTCTGATTGTTTTCGTCTGAAAGAAGATAATCATATACACCTAGGATGGCTCGAGGGTGAGTAAATCTTGGAATTTTTTTATTTTTGGGTGAATTAACCCTTTAAAGTACACAAAGAAAGCTAATGTTACCGCTAGTTAAAGAACTACTGAATACACATTTAATCCAACATCCCCAACAGAGATACTACTAAATGGCTTGAAATCTAAGACATTTTAGCAGGTGACTTATGTTTGTATCTTTCAACGATTCAAGGAAGGCCACAGTACCTTCATGGCCTCCAGCTGGGCCTGTTTGCGCTCATTGGCCAACTGCAGCTGTCTCATTCTGTTCTCTATGATCTCCTGTTCAGCTTTCATCCTGTTTCTGAGCTCCCTGCGTTTCTGTCTGGATTCTCGGTGTGCGGAGGAAAGGCCCTGCCTTACGCGGACAATGCAGTCCTGGATGACTAACATACACATGAACAAAAACATGCTTCAGTAAGAGAATGGGAGGGCAGAGTTGTGGATATACAGTACAAAACTTTCAATATCATCAGTGTAACCAAAGATGTCTTAACAAAAGATGTGATACCTTGAATCCACTCCTGTTTTGTCTTTTTATCCGATGCACTGATCTCATAACTTTTATCAACACATTTAATAATGAAGAGGTTTTTCCTTCCATCCTTGTCTGGTAAGGACTGCAAAGACAGAGCATTTTAGATATTTAAAGGGATAGATCATCCAAAAATCAAAATTCCATCATCATTTATTCACCATTACATTGTTCCAAACCTGTATGTTGTCCTGCCATAGCTCTCATTTCCAGTCAGGCTTGCATTCAGTTCAGAATACTTAAATGTAACACACCGTGATCAGTCACACAACATGAAATAACCTATAATGTTATAAAACATGCATATTGGATCTTGAGGTGCCAAGTTTGCATATATGGAAGTGCAAAAGAGATTTTTGGTGACTAACAACTTAAAATTCTGTCTGTATGACTTCAAGAAGACTCATAAGTTGTATGAGCTACTTTTATGAGACGTTTAGGGGCTTTTTTGACTTCCACAATACTCTTTTTACTTTTATTATCTGGAAAAGGGCAGCTTGGACATTCTGCTAAACATTTGCTTTCATAAGCCAATCATACAGGGTTGGACATGAGGGTTTGTAAATGATGACAAAATATTCTTCTTTGTGTGAACTATTGCTGCATCCCAATTCGCAAACTATCCATCCAAAATAGTATTTGAAATGGGAATGAGTGTGTCCCAATTATAGTATGTTAAAATGAGTATCCTAAAAGTACACGGATGCTCTACTATTTCCGATGGAAATTCGAAGTGCAGACCTAATATTGCCCACAACCCATTGCGCTTTTGAGGAGGATTCAGTTCAGAACTACAAATGTGTAAAAATGGATGTGCAAGACTGATGATAGACTGATGATAGTAGAGAGTTTTAGATAAAGGAGTTTGAGTGATTAATAATCAATATCCAACCTGATAAAAAAAAAAAATATATATATATATATTTATTTAATCTGCAACAACATTGTGATCTTTTTTAAAGATGCATTTGGCCATTAACTCTTAAATGCATCATTATGCAAAAACATAAAGAGAGTTCTCCACAATAAAGACCCACAAATGACAGATAAACATGCCAGTTCTTTTCTCTCCAATACGGTGGGAAGAACTGTTGAGTAGCGTAAATTAAATAAACTGAAACGTGGAATGTGTAAATGAGGTGGTTATCTGTGAAAGATGATTGACAGGATGTGTGGTCTGTTTAAGACACAGTTTAGCAGTATGTGCCAAAATGGGCCTATACTCTTCTGCTACATTCTCAAATGTATGTACTTTTTCTTCACCAAAAAGAGTACTTTTTGGGTATATAAGTAGGCGAATTGGGATGCATTGGGATATACCTTTAAAATTTAACTTTGAACAACAAATACTACTACAAAAAAAAAAAATCTTCTAGCTTTTACCTCGACACAGCAGTTGCGATCAAGCGTAATACATCCCTTCTGCTCTATTAGGTCTTCACTCACATAATAGGATATGTAGTTGAGATGAAGCTTAAACCATCGTTCTGTCCAGTTCTTCCTTTTATGGCCTTTTTTCATCATATAGCCCTTTTGAATAAAAAAGATAGCAAGTTAATGATTTGTCAGGGATATCTGTTTATTTCTCCAGTGTTCCCTGGCTAGTCAGTGGTCTTTGCACAAATAATTTAACTGACAAATTTTTTTTTTCATGTACAGACAACAGCAGACCTGGAATGCCCATATTAAAATACATTAAAGGATTAGTTCACTTCAGAATTCAAATTTCCTGATAATTTACTCACCCCCATGTCATCCAAAATGTTCATGTCTTTCTTTCTTCAGTCAAAAAGAAATTAAGGTTTTTGAGGAAAACATTCCAGGATTTTTCTCCATACAGTGGACTTCAATGAGGTCCAAATTGCAGTTTCTGTGCAGCTTCAAATGGCTCT
Organism: Elopichthys bambusa; assembly: GCA_037101425.1. NCBI lineage: Eukaryota > Metazoa > Chordata > Actinopteri > Cypriniformes > Xenocyprididae > Elopichthys > Elopichthys bambusa. The sequence goes on along the minus strand of CM074432.1, from coordinate 44,219,204 downwards.
ACACGATCCCAGCCGAGAAATAAAGGTCTTATCTAGCGAAACGATGTTTATTATGTGGAATCTTTCAGTATTTCCGCCTACGTCACACGTGACCTTTCCAATGTGACTATGTAATGTGTGAAGTTGTGGACGCTAGTGCAAGACAAGCATTTGTGGTAGAAAATTACAGATTGTTTCGCTAGATAAGACCCTAGATATTGTTTATGTCTGGGATCATGTAGAGCTCTTTGAAGCCGCACTGAAACTGCAATTTGGATCTTCAAGCCGTTGGTAGCTGTTGAAGTCCACTATATGGAGAAAAATCCTGGAATGTTTTCCTCATAAACCTTAATTTCTTTTCGAACAACGTGGATGACATGGGGGTGAGAAAATTATAAGGAAATTTTAATTCTGAAGTGAACTAATCCTTTAACACATACTCACCTGCTTAATAACATCCAGTACAAGTTCCTGATAGACCTCATTGATGCCCATGGAGACGGTCTGAGGGTTTATGCCCTTAGTGAAATGGCCCAAGTCAATAAGCTCAATCAGCTCCCATGCATTAATATGATGTTTCTTTGCACTGAGCCGCATTTTGTAGTCTTCAAATCTGCCCCCATTCCAACTGCAACCCATTGCTGCTAACAGCTTGCGCAGGAAGTACTCAAGCTGTTACAATACAGAGACACCTCATTATTTCCATATAATTACAAAGATATATATATAAAAACTAAGATTAAAGTACTAGAACCAACCTCCTCGGTGACAATGTGCAGTGGATATTTATCTTCAGACAGGAAGTTAAAGATACACCACAACTTGAAGGTATCTTTATCTGAGATGAGCAGATTCTTGCTGCTGATATGCTTTGGAGCAGACAGAGTCCAGCACATATTATTCAGCTCTGCGAAGTTAAAGTTGGGCTGGATCTGCGATTCAAATATTAAAAATGACTCAAATCTAATTTAGGGCTACAATGTCAAGTCTTTTTGGCAGAATTTATATGTAAAGGCATGAAGTTTGTCTAACTGCTTGTTCTATAAAGATAATACCTGCTGGCAAGTAAGGAATTCTGTTGCTTGTGAACTTCAGTGTGAACATGGCCAACTATATCATATATATTCATATTATTAAGTAGTCATTATATAAAGGTTTTTGACCAAAGAATGCCACAACGGACCAATCAAAATGAAATATTCCAGAGAACCGTATAATATCGTGATATATGATCATAGGAGCAGTGTGTGTAAGGCTGGGAGACACATCTTTAAAATTCGAACGCATTGTTTTCTATGAGCGTACGTACACCGGCGGCGACATTCGGTGCCTGTCCGCGGAGCCCAGGAAGTTGTTCAAAACCCTGCCGTGCCACAGAGTGCCATGTACATTGTTTTACATTAAATTTATAATATATATTTCTCTCAAATCGTTGTTAATGTACATACTGACTTCACCCTGTGCTGCAAGATACATTGGTTTTACATTCTTAGTTTAACAGCTTAAATAAAGTCTAAAAATGTATAATAAACATAGCCTTTTCTTTGATTTTGCTCTGTTGTGCCATTTTTTCCATGTACACTAACCTCAGTGCGAAATATTAAGGCACTGGCATATGTAACGTTTTCCTGTTGATATAAAACTCTCCCATCGTGCAGCTCTTCTATCAGGAGTCGATTCAAAATTGAGCTCGCGCGTATATAATGTGTATATATTCTCGTCCGGTGTGCGACCCCCTTTAGCCTTCCCCTGGCCACGGACTTGAGACTAGCGTGGAATTTTCTCACTCAAACCACTACCTGCGGCTGCTTCTGGTTGCTTTTAGAAAGAAAAAAGATCAGCAGTTATGTGCAGCTTTTCTCCATAATAATAGCATACTGGAGAAACATATTTGGCAAACAATCCAATGCGTATCTGTGTTTGCGCTCTGGAGAGTGTCAAAGGTTTCTATTTACAACATGTTTTTGCAGCACTGAGAAATGTAGCCAATCACAAACATATATGAACACAATGGCCAATCAGTGGTGTTTAAGTTAGCGCTGAAATGCATGAGTTCTGCATGCTTATAAATCCTCTCATTATAACAAACAATTATGTAACTAAGAGATTTACTGTGTAGTCAACTTCACTAATTATAACAGAACTTTGTAAGATCGCGATGAACTATGATGAGTGACAACTTTTTAGTGACTATAAAGGGAGCGCTCTTTGCATACATTTTGCAATGCCAAATCCTGCATACAGTATGCTTGCTTTTCTCTTAAAAGTAACAGTGGTTTATGAACGTAGACGCTTTAATGACAAATAGTTTATCTGGAGCGTTTATGCTGGGATGTGTGGGTTGTGCGGCGACATGTAATTTGAAACTATTTCATAAAATATGTTTTTTAAAGGGGAAGTGCATCTCTTTAGCCTAAGCCTAACCCTAACCCTAACCCTGGAGTTGGTTCACCCTCTGCCTATGTATGATGTAATGGTGTATATGTGGTGTAGGACATGTTACAAAGAAAAGGAGATCAATATAATATAATGAAGTAGATAGTCTTAATGGCATTATGAAAGCTTAAAAGATCTAAATATACACTCAGTGGTCAATGTATACAAACATGCAGAGATGGACAAAAGGTTCGTTTTTTCACTATAAGAAATAATCCTGTAGAAAAATGTATAATGTCCGTAAAATTACCAGTAGGCTAAGTTTACAGACAATTTTTTCAACCTTAAAACACAACACAATGCCGTTTGTACTTCAAAATATGGGAAAAACACCTGTAATAATAATAATCAATGCAGAAAATATTAACACTGTACATTGGGCCATACATTTAATGACTTTTCTTAGGGTGTTGTTCAAACCAAACATCAGAATGGGTGAGAAAAAACTGTCCGAGATGTGTTAGTATGAGTATTTTAGAAATTGCTGATCTCATAGGATTTTCACACAGTCTCTAGAATTTACCAAAAAAAATGGTGTAAACAACCAAAAACATTGAGTAAGCGTCAGTTCTGATGACAAAAATGGCTTAGTGAGAAGTCAGAGAAGAGTGGTCAAACAGGTTTGAGCTGACAGGATGGAAAAGGCATTTCTGAAACACATCAAACTGTGAAGTCGGAAAAAAAGAAGAAGAGCACAACTAGTTCCACTCCTGTCAGTTAATCAATGATTTTAAAGATACCGTAACACGTCATTGTGTACTGGGGGCATAGTTTAGTGTAGGGGAAACAAATCATACTGCACAGTCTTAAAAAAAAAAAAGGTTCCTTTTTTTGTTTTTTTTTGGCAACAATGCCATATTCATTTTGAGTTCTGCAAAGAACTATTCAGTCAGCAGTTCTTAAAGTGATAGTTCACACAAAAAGGAAAATCCTACCATCATTTACTCACCCTCAAGTTATTCCAAACCTGTATGAATTTCTTTGATGGGCCCCATTGACTTCCATAGTAAGAAAAAAAAAAAAAAATACAATGGAAGACAATGGGGCACATCAACTGTTTGCTTACTAACAGTCTTCAAAATATCTTTGTGTTCAGCAGAAGAAAGAAATTCATGATAACAGAATTTTCATTTTTGTGTAAACTATTCCTTTAAAAGATTTTTCTTTCTTAGTGTGAAGAACATTTTAATAATCTAAATAACTTTCTTCCACTATAAAGAACCTGTTGTGCAATGGAAAGGTTCCATGGAAGTTAAAAGTTCTTCATGGAACCATCAATGCCAGTAAAGTTATTTGTAAGATACGATTCACTTCTAAGATGAAAATGTATAGAAACTTCCAATAGATTTGACAAAAAACAACAACCACAAGATGAAGCAGTGAATAAATGCAGTTCACCAACAAGATGATAAGAGATGCCTGTAGAATAACAAATCTAAATGTGTATGTTTACAGCATATTTTAGCTAATTAGATATATATGTAAACACACAAACACAAAGTGTGTATACTGTACCTATATATTTCATCAGTAGCAAACTGAGCCCACAGCTAAAATATCATGATTGTTAATAACATAACACTAGAGGACAATACATGATAAACCTTCTAATGGCAAACCTTCAGTTTAAATCAGCATGAAATCTCACAATGAAGTTAAATTTTAAACACTCACTTAAGACTATTTAAATTAATTTCCATTGTCAGGAGACAGATAAAAAACATCAATATGTGAGTAACAAGTCTCATGCACTTGTGATTCATAAGTGACGCTCATGAACATCAACTTTCCTACAGCTGTTTTGCCATGTTAGGTTTTATCTTCTTTAGTATTTATCAACTATTTTTCCCATGCCATTTTTCTCATTTTATTAATGAATAACTTCATCAATTAAAATACATGGGGCACAAAAGTTTAAGACCACTAGTGAAGATGCTTCTGCATCTGTTTTTCCTATATAAATATATATTTTATATTATAAATAAGTTTTAACGCTTTATTTTAGTGATGTTGTTACAGTGTAATTACACAAATAAGAAACGAGTAATATTAATTAACTACATGTACTTACTATAGGGTTGGTTAGGGTTAGGTTTTGGTTTAGGGTTAGTTGCTTGCAATTATGCATAATCTACTGTTATTACTATGTACGTGTAACTATGTCACCTTAAAGAGTTACCTATAAATGATATTATCAGAATAACAATTTTAATTAAACTGAAAAATGCACATGAATTTCTGAACCTTGGTATTTTGTATGTTTGCCTTGATGACAGGATCATTTTTTCCAGCAGGAGAATGATCCAAAGAGCATCTTGTGCTTCAATGGAACAGTCTGTACAAAGAGTCACATGATCAGTGACACAAATTGACCTATTTAATTAGAAATAGTACACAATCATACATTTTTCTTCTTTTTAATTTCCAGATTTAAATCAGATTTTGTATCCCAGATTTTTGACCCTTGGTACACAAAAGTAGACAGATACAAAAAAAAAAACAAAAAAAAAGATTATCTCTGAGAGTCATGGGAAATAATGTGTAGCCTTATTCCAGAGAAAAATAATAAACGTCTGTTCTTAAAAAAGACACAGGCTTGTGTTGATGCTGGTGAGAGGTAGGTCTAAACTGTATGATGTCTATTTAATTCATTTTGTGACTTATCTGATGAGGCTTTATCATCTGATGGGACAATGCAATCATGCTTTTATTGTCATCTGAACAGAACTGGAGTGAAATACAGCACTGCAGCTGTGCTTTGATAAGAGACTGTGTATTTGTTACCTTATTAAGAATGAACATGTTTAGGTAGGGCATGTACCCTTGTGTTGACACTGGTCCTTCATCATCATCTTTAAAGTGCTCCTCCAGGGCTGAAATGTTATGAGGGATTTTCAGTACGGTGCACAGGTTGTGAGACAGCACCTTGAGAGAGACAGACCGCAATGGGTTCAGTATGCAAAAAAGGATTAAAAGGGCTATATGTAGAATTCAGAAACCCTTGTTAATAGTGACACCGGTGGCCATTAAGTGAACTGCAGCAAGCAACTTATTGAATAAGAAGGGGATAGGGTGAATTCAGGGTGATTGGGACACTTTTTGCCATTGAGATGAATTGGAAAAAGTGTCACAATCAACCTGAATCCACCCTATTATACACCAGTCTGAGCAGCACCACTTCAAGTCCAACACACCTAATGTGATTCATGGCCCCGATATACAGCTAAGTTCTTCTTCTTTCTTCACTTTGAAGTAAAAAGTCTGTGAGATTATAGTTTGCATTAATTCAGAATAGCTCTTTCAGCATTATCCTGAACATTGTATAAGCATTCGTTTCATGTCTCTCTGGAGTGTACATACATTTTGCTTTTCAAAATGTATGATTTTTCTCTGCAAAAACATCCCTAGCCCTTCACATAAAAACAAGTCTACAGTCTTTCATAGGCAACCTAGGAAGTTGGGAAAGATCTTGTTCTTTTTAAAGGGGTCATGAATTGAGAAATCAAATTTTCCCTGATCTTTCGACATATAAGAGGTCATTGTACTATAAATTTACTATAATAATAGTTTCAGAACTTCCTCATTAGTCCAAAAACAGCTTTTATTAAAACCAAGCTCAGAAAATGACACGTTTCGGAATTTGTTACATTATGACGTAACAGTGCGACAAAACACCGCCTCTCCAGAAGAAGATCAACGCCTACTTCTACATCATTGCCTCTTCATCCCCACCTACCTATTGCGCATGTCATGTATTAGTAAATACGAGAGAGACGCAAACACAGGATTACTCCAGCAACAAAAAACGATAGAGACGCCTCTGAGGATTACAAGACAGTGTCAAGTTGTAGAAAAACACAGTCTTTGGAACGATGAACAGCCTATAAGAATGACAAACAATGTTCATTCATAATTCCATTTACACGAAACATCATAAGTCATCCATTTTCAATTATAACTGTGGTAACTCCAAGTTCTTAAAGGATTAGTTCACTTTCAAATAAAAATTAGGGGGGTTAATAAAGGCCTTCTGAAGTGAAGCAATGTGTCTGTGAAAAAAAAAAAAATCCATATTTTACCGCCTTCCACATTCATCGTACAAAGAAAGTATAAAACTTTTGCAGTTCAAAAAGCTTACACTACGTCCTACGCCTTCCCTATTCAGCGCAACGCCAGTTTACACTTTCTACGTAACTTGAATATGGAAGACAGTCTGACGGAAGCTAGATATTTTACTTCCTAACTTTTTTAAATATGATTTTTTTTTTCATAAATGCATCGCTTCGCTTCAGAAGGCCTTTATTAACCACCCGGAGCCGTGTGGAGTACATTTATGATGGATGGATGTGGATGGAAGCACTTTCTTGAGCTTCATACTTGTTGATCCTGCCCTCTGCCATTATAAAGCTTGGATACGTCAGGATATTTATTAATATATCTCTGAATGTGTTCATTAAAAAAAAAGAAAAAAAAGAATGTCATATACACCTAGGATGGATTGAGGGTGAGTAAAGCTTGGGCTAATTTTCATTTGAAAGTGAACTAATCCTTTAAACTTTATTTGCCACAACCAAGACTTATAAAGCATATGTAATATGCATAAAGGTTTCACATTGTTGGCAAATATGTAACAAGATATTATTTAACATCTGAAGTTTTCAAGATGTAATGGCAGGGCTGTTGAAAATTATTTTAATATGTAAAACTGTTACCCAATCATAGCAGTGGGCGTTTACTTTCAAATCTTGAACAGTGTGTTTCAAAGAGAGGGTCAAAAACAGGATAGAAAATAGTTTATTACATCTTAAATAAAATAAAAATGCAGTTCATGGCCCCTTTAAGTTTCGTTACAAGCTGCGCACACATTGGCAATAAAAATGTGAATTCTACATGAAAATTCTTACATATAGCCCCTTCAAGATTCAATCTGATTGAATGTATGCTTATTTTTACTCAAATGCCTGGAATTAGCTCAAATAGCAAAAGAAAAACTTCACAATAGTGTTTTCACAACTTTCAAAAAGAGGAAAAAAATAGAGAGCGATTGATAACAGTCAGAAGAGTCATTTTTACCTTCACTCCCATAGCCGCTGTATTAGAAACACCCTCACAGCAGCATTAACTAGTCTTTTGTAATTTGATGCAAAGGTAATATAATACTAAGTATAGTGTATATTCATTTAAAAAATGAAAATATAAAAAACTTGGCAGGATTTACGATATTGATGACTGTTAAAATGCATCACAGCCTGTGAAAAGGGTCTATTATATTACTCAAATGCCTGGAATTCAATTTGTAGACTATGTAAATTGTGTACAATGTACAAATTTATTCATGAAACAAATCAGTCAATGTTGAAATGTTTTAAGTGGATAGTGGATAGTAAAGAAAATCAGCCAGCAAGTGTCCACCAGATGTGCAGAGCTGGAATCTAGACAAAGGACAGTGATATATATATATATATATATATATATATATATATATATATATATATATGACCGCTTTGTATAGAATATTATGTTGATTTATTTAGTCATAACTGATTTTATTTTATTATTGTTCTAAAAAAAGAATGAATGGGTGTCAGAACTTTTTGTTGAAGTTGATAAATCATTCAAATGATAAAGATTACTCATTACTAATCTCTCCACATCATTGCACATACCTGCATACACCCTTCTGAAATTCTTGCAAGACTGATCAAGCGTTATTCAAAAAATTAATAAACAAATGAAGTATGTGCCTCTCTTTCCCTTTTTTTATTTTTTATAACATTATACTCCACAAATATCTTGAAAAATGGCCCTATTGTTCATGCAACTGCCAGTAGTATCGGAAGCTATCAAAAGGGAATAATCTTACCGGTTAAAAAAGAGAACAGAAAGAAATTCTCTGCTAGCTATTATTGACATTTTCTTAAACTTTATTTTGATTATAAGGTCTGTTTAAATATTTAGAAGGCACAGCTGAGACAACTCGTGTGAGTAAATCATGTGTATGGACAAACTTTCATTTTTAAGACTGACTTAATAATACACGGAAACTAATAGGCACTGAAACAGGTGCGAGCGCTGTGCTCTCTGTAGTTGATACTGGAGTAACGTTAGTTTATTAAAGTGTTGCTTACCTTTAACTGGGATTTGGATACTTTCCCGTTTCGGTCTAAATCCAGAGCAGTAAAGGCGTACCATATGGGTTTGAGTATTTCGTCGCGGGATATCATGGTAAATTCAGTGAAGGATGTCAGAGCGCGTGTAAAACTGATCCTCTTCACTCAGTCAGTCAGCGCAACATGAGCACAAGTCATGTGACCAACACAGCAAACATCTCGCATATTTACATGGGCTGCAAATAAAATCGTGATTTAAACAGAACCAAATTGATCTCGTGTTTTCAGGTTCAGAGATATGTGTTTGAGCGTTTTTAATCAGCTTTAGTTCGTAGCGTGTTTTTATTTTTTCACGTGAGCATTACTCAGTCATAAAACTGTTGTCAAATGTAAATAACAGAAAGAAAGAAAAAAAAAATATCCATGTGTACGATTTATTCGATGATTTCAGGCTAGTAGCTATATTCCATACACTACCGTCAACTTATGTTAAATAGTTATGTTTGTGTGTAATGAAACGTGGTCGAGAAGCAAAACGTTGCTATGGTTACCTTCTCATAAGACTTCAATAGACCCTTTTCACATTTCCGGGTTTCTCAGAAGCGGAAGTCGTCGTAAAATTCTATAGCGGTGAATGAGAGAATACATTAAATATATATTTTTTGTGTTTCCATTTGCTCAAATAGCAAAAGAAAAACTTCACAATAGTGTTTTCACAACTTTCAAAAAGAGGAAAAAAATAAATAGAGAGCGATTGATAACAGTCAGAAGAGTCATTTTTACCTTCACTCCCATAGCCGCTGTATTAGAAACACCCTCACAGCAGCATTAACTAGTCTTTTGTAATTTGATGCAAAGGTAATATAATACTAAGTATAGTGTATATTCATTTAAAAAATGAAAATATAAAAAACTTGGCAGGATTTATTTAGGATATTGATGACTGTTAAAACGCATCATCACAGCCTGTGAAAAGGGTCTATTGAGCATCTTTTTGCCGCATTATGACATACATAACAGGTACGTGTCTAAAATGTCTGCTAAAGAGAATTTAATCTAGAAAAAATCTGTTTTGTACAAACATCTGATGAACATCAGGTGTCAGATTTAACCCTGTTGATAAAAAAAGCATATGCTGGTTAGGTATGTTTTGAAGCATGGCAGCTGGTTTGAGCTGGTTTATGCTGGTCCTTAGTTGGTCATGAGCTGGTTTAAGATGCTTCTGAGCTGGAGCTAATTGCTTAAGACCAGCTTAGGACCATCACTTAACCAACTTAAACCAGCTCATGACCAACTAAGAGTACAACTCAAGAGCACGACCTTGGACATAATTTAAATATTTTAGGTTAAAATATACTTAAAAGGTTTTTTTTTCCCCAACTGACCATTTAATTGCTTTTTTTTTTTTTTGTCTAGTTCCATTATTAATGCGTTTATAAAAAAAAAGAAAAAAAAAAATAGGCCATGTGCTCCCTCAATTAATATGAGCTCATAAAAAGCTGCATACATAAGTTATAAAAGTTTAACATTGGAATGCAGTATGTCACACACCACAGGTTTTAACTGTGTTCCTTAAAACAATGTTCAAGTGAGGAAGCTCTTGGCTTTGTAAATACCGACATTCACTACAAGGCAAATCTTTGGCCACAGAAAACATTATGATTCTGCAAGTCGGTCTTAATCTATAGATGGGAATTAATGCAGACATGTCAGATGTTATCTATTGGATCAAGACGTGTGTAAATGGCATTTAAAACACCTAAAAAGACTTTCCTGGATTGTCTGCACCACATTCACAGGAAGAAAAACGTCTCAGGTTACGAATGTAACCAGGGTTCCCTGAGAACAGGGAACGAGACTCTGCGTTTGCAACGCTATGGGGAAACGTCACGTGACTCGGTGTTCGAAAGCCAACTATCCAATAACTCCAAATCCTATTGGCCGGCGACAGCCTATGACGTCATACAGGCGCGACCCGGAAGTATAAAAGGGGCGCCTGGGGAAGCAGTCATTATCCATCGTCTTGAGGGACTGTTCAGCAGGCAGCCCGATGTATGGCAAGGAAACGCAGAGTCTCGTTCCCTGTTCTCAGGGAACCCTGGTTACATTCGTAACCTGAGACGTTCCCTTTTGAAAGGGAACTTCTACTCTGCGTTTGCAACGCTATGGGGAACGATATACCCATGCCGCCATGCTTGAGGAGAATGCCTGCCAAGAAAAATGGCTGAGACAAAGGCTCCAGAGCAGTAGAAACTGCTTGGCAACTCTCCCTTGGGTCACACCAGGCTGTCAGTGACAGCATTCCCTTCGGCCAACAGCCCAAGCTGAACTCCACGAAGGACCTCCTCAAAGGCCCTACGGAAGGTGCTAAGGCGTCTGGAACCAACCTTTCTAGAAGAAAAAGTGGTCCCTTCAAGGGAATGTGGCCAAGGAACCAAAGGGAACCTCGGCCAGTCACTAGAGGGGAACGAAGTCACCCCCAAAGCCACCAGGGAGGTCGACCTAGTCTGACCTGAGACAAACTCAGTCTGGGCCAACCCTGTCTGAATACAGAGCCTCCTAACACGCATTCTTCACAGAAGATAGTAAGTAAGAGTGACTGCAAAGAGGCAGAAACAAACTCAAACCCACGCGTAGAGACGGGCATCCTGGAGAGCAGAACTCAGCTAAGTGCTATGAACCCTCGTATTGAGGGGAGTATAATCCACTCATCCTAGGATCTACCCAGTGCTTAATTAACGCACTGAGGAGGCCGTGCGCTACAGAACCCTGATGCAGGGGAGCACAAACCAGCCTGATGCTGGATCCTTAAGAGGAGGCCTGATTAAGGCCTACCCCATGACCAGCTTAGGGAGCTAAGCACTATTACAAACATAACCCTAAAAGGGAAGTACGAAACTCACCTAACAGGTAGACCATGCAATGGGCACATACTCATGGAGGCCGAAAGAGGCCTACAGCATGATAGAGTTAAGTGAATAACAGAAGTCAAACAGAAAGTGGCCCGGCTTTCTTTCCGGGGTAGAAAGATGACTTCAATGGCAGCCTAAGAGGCTGCAAAGTGCCCACATGACAATCCACCCAACACGATCCACCGAGCAGTGTACTCAGTAAAAACACCTTTTACTCTCTAAAGCAAGAGGAGTACAGCGTACGCCAGCACGCATTAAGGAAGGCCTGGAGGGGCCTATAACCTCAACAGACACGTGGCATCAGCTCGTGGCAGTGTTTAGGCCCAAAGGACGATAAACAACCAGACAAAAGGAGGTTGGTTTATCACTTAGGCCTCTGGCCAACAGAAGTGTATAAAGATAACTCTCAAAAGGGAAATACACCCAAACATACTCCAGTGTGTTAAAACTAGGCGGCCCGTAGGCCTAGCAACCTCTAATACACACGGCGTAGTCTTGTGGCCGTTTCTAGGAGCACAAAAGATCCACCCTAGGCGCTAGGTGGCCCTTAGCTCAACTAGAATAGGACTCAGGGAGGCAGATATAGGTAAAAAACAACCTTCAGTAAGGTTTTGCTGCCAAACCAACCTGAGGGGCTAGCCACTTGAAATACTCGGTAAAAAGCACCTTGTCACCCTCACAGCGAGAGGAGTATATAACTGAACTCCACATATTACACCGGAGGCCAAAGTAGGCCTGCCTTAGTAAACACGTGGCATCAGCAAGTGGCTACCATAACCATACCACCCAGAGGCCATGTATTAACAGTGTCATGTTTTTTTATTAACACATGAAAAACACTGCCAAACACCGAGAACAGGCCTGTTAGGGCCTATCCGTCAGTGATGGGGTGTGGCCGACGGTGGCATGGTTTCCCAGGCATCCTGCCAACAAGTCGACTAGAAAAAGGAGGCCTAAAGGGGCCTCTATTCCAGTAACAGGTGGCGATCAGCCTACTCACAGGTTAAAACACAAATTGTGCCAAACGTAAACTAAAAAGGAGGCCTGAAGGGGCCTGCCAATTCAATAACACGTGGCTACAGCTCGTGAATTAAAGTGAACCAAGCTACAGGGAACCAGCTGTAACCCAAAAAGCTATGGGAAGCTAACTGCAACCTGCGCTAGGCTACACATTCCAACAGGCAATGTACCCTAAATACACATTTTGACTAAAGGGAACCAAACAAAGCCAACATGGTCTAAGGAAGGCTAATATAAGCCTACTACCTCAGACAGACACGCGGCATGGCCTGTGGCAGCGTAAACCTGTGAAAATATGTGAGCACATTATGATCAGTTAAACAGTATAGTAGAACAACCGCTAACTAGAAGGAGGCCGAATATCATAAGGCCTACAATCCGAGTTATAAGCAGTATAACCGTTAACCAGACCACTAAAAAAGGGTAGATACCAGTTTTCTTCAACAAAGTGGCACTAACTACCCTGAATATGCAATCCAACAGGTGATGCACCCAGTGACAAGGACCTCAGACTGGAGAGTACAAGTCACCAAATACTCAAAACAAAGGCCTACTTTCACAGCAAAGGGCCTACTGTTATGAGAGCAGGTGCCAACCTGTGGCAGCATAGGCTCACCTGAACATACAGTAGTAATTAAAAAACGGATCTGAGTGGAATGCAACTCTTAAAAGCTGCTGAGCGTGCCCTCGCCTTCAGCAGATCAGCCTGGTATGCCTGCAACACTGCCACAGTGTGTAAAGCCGCACCAGCCTGACCCGCAGCAGCATATGCTCTGCCGTTCAGACGAGATGTCTGTTTAAGGGGTCTGGATGGCAAAACTGGAGCTTTTAGTGTCGGTGCTCTGCCCATGACGAGATAGCTGGCAAACATCTTGTCAATGGGCGGCAGCGACACATACCCATGCTGGCCCAATCCATCCACATCAGCGAGATTCCCTCGCCGATGCGGATGAACTCTGGCCAAGCATGGGTTCTTCCATGCCTTCCCGATCTCAACGTGGAGATCCGGAAAAAATGGAAGGCTCACTGGAGTCACGGGGTTGTGGTCGGAAAGAAAAATGTTCGTCAAGTCTGCCGCGAACAGGTTTTTTTTTTTTTTTTTCTCACGCGCCCACACGGCAGCTGCAGTCTGCCAGCAGCGCGTTTCACAACCTCCAGTAACTCGGCATAAGGTGTGCGAACCCTCCGTTAAAAACCTTGGGCATGGATCCACACACTTCCTGAAATGTTTCTCTTTGCCCTCAGACATAACAGAGACATACTCTATGAAGAGTATATTCGATAATGGCAGTCGACACAAACAGTCCCAAAAGACGATGAGATAATGACTGCTTCCCCAGGCGCCCCTTTTATACTTCCGGGTCATGCCTGTATGACGTCATAGGCTGTCGCCGGCCAATAGGATTTAGAGTTATTGGATAGTTGGCTTTCGAACACCGAGTCACGTGACGTTTCCCCATAGCGTTGCAAACGCAGAGTAGAAGTTCCCTTTCGAAAGGGAACACCACACCAACTACAGTGTGTGCTGGGGAAACACCACTTCTACTTGAGGTAAGTTGTTTATAGTCAAACAGATCTTGTAAACAATCTATACAATAAACAACCTTAGGAATGAAGTCAGAAGAGTACAAGGAGGAAGTTCTAATGTTTCATAAAAATGATTTCAGGTACTAAGAATCTGACAAGAATCTTTTCCCCTTAAGTTATCTGACAAACAGGTTCTATAGACAGCATTGTTTTCCAGTGATTTCATTTTCATACTCTTAACAGTTTTACAGTACTGAGTTCAGTTCAACCACAAAGACAGTTTCTTAACCACGTTTCCTCAATTTTTTTTTTTTTTTTTGCTTACGTATCTTAGTTTTTTGAGTAATAACTGCAAGTAAATTGTACAGTAAACAAAAAAAATTTCTTGCAGTTTCCACAACTTATTTTTTACTAATTCATTCTCTTTTCACTTGACACAATAAAACAACAGTTCCTCATAATAAATATTCCTTGTGTTGCTTGGTGAAATTAAGAGCGCTACCTCCACTAGTCTTGAAAGACTATATGAATGATTTGCTATTGTCCAACTTGACTGCTGTTTTGACTTTTTCCTCTATCAAAACTATTTTTGCCCCCCAAAAAGATATATTTTTCTTTTTGACCAATATATGTAGCCTTTAAGTACCAAACATCTGCGACCACTATTGAAAAATGCTTGTTTTGCATATTCTAATTTACTACAAAAAGGTTCATTGCGATTCATATTATCAGCACAACACTTTAAATGAAAAGGTGCATTGAAAATTGTATTATTTGTATTAGGTATGTTGCTTTAATGTCAGAATGGCATGAACCTTGTGCTCTTCAAGGGAAGAAAGATCTGGAGTCGAAACAATGTCATAACTGAGAAATAATCACAAAACACTAAACACATCCCGTTCATCTCTTTTTATTTAAAAATGCAAACAGGTTTATGCCTTTAGATATCTATATCAATGAACAAAATCTGATAAAAATGTTATCATAGTGCACAGTTTGACCTCTGTACAATTGTGGTGAAAGGGTAATTACAAAAGTTCATCATTCGTTCATGGAATCACTAGTTACACTAAATACCGAGCCCTATCTGAAGGTGAAGGTAGTTAATTGGCCAGTTCTGTAGTTTCTCCTCCCTGTAATGACGATGCTATCCTCAGAGCCTCTTCCAGTGAAGTCTGTTCATTGAGCTACAAGATAAAACACAAATATAACACAAAATATACATATGCCCAGCTGTACAGTTAAAGATCAAGGTGGAAAAATATTTTCACTAACTATGATAATAAAGCTAAAATACTGAAAGTAATTGTAAAAAAATATTAAACTGAACAGAAATAGAAGCGAGTGAAACCATCTAAACTGTAGGCCAGACCAGAGCAACTTTCAGACACAATTTGTTTCCTTCAGCTCAGGTGTAATGGAATCGAACGCACAGGATAGTGGGATATCATAGGCAGTGATGTACACTGATGAGCCAAAACATATGCTCTTGGTCCACCATGTGCTCCAAATCAGCACTGACCATGGACTCTGCAAGAGCCCTGAAGGTGTGTTGTGGTCTCTGGCACCAAGACATTAGCAGCAGATCCTTAATATTCCTGTATGTTGTGAGGTGGAGCCGCTGTGGATTGAACTTGTTGGTCCAGCGCACCCTACAGATGATCAAATGGATTGGGATTTGGAGAATTTGGAGGCCAGGGCAACACCTTGAACTACTGTTCCTCAAACCATTCCTGAACAATGTGTGCAGTGATGGTGCATTATCCTGCTGAAAGAGGCCACTTGTGTTGTGACACATTCCTTCCATTACATCATTCAAATTTTGTGTGACTTGTGCCACAGTAGACCCTAGTCTCGTTTCCACCGAAATTACCCGGAAGAATTTGTCCCAGGAACTTTTTTCCCAGGAAATTTCCCCATCAGACCTGTTGCTGTCTGCATTTCTATTGCGGTCTAAAGTACCGTGAAGAAGAGTGCGGTGATGTAGGACTGCGCATGACTTTCCAAGTCCTGCTGGATTTCGTCCTCCGCATACAAGCTTAATAAAGCCTGAACCTCGTCGTTGATCCATCGGTCGTATTTTTTAAACTCCATTGTTGATTCGAATAGCAAACAACTCTTACTGCATGCACCGCAACAGACTGGTTGAAATAAAATGCTGCGTTGAGTCAACTAATCAAACTTTCCTGAACTTTGAAAAACTACTACCTCGAGAGCAGAGACTTTTTGAGGGGGGAATTTTTACCCGGAACTTTATTTAGACCCTGGTCCCTGTGGTCAAAACACACCGAGTACCACCCCAAAGTCCCTAGTTCCTGGGGAATGTTCCTGAGGTGGAAACAGGGCTCTTCTGTTGGCTTAAACCAGACACAGGATAGCCTTCATTGTCCTCGTGCCTCGATGAGCCTTGGGCACCTGGTTTGTGGTTTGTACCCCCTTGTACCCACTGATGGTAATTTCTCACCACTGCTGACCGGGAGCCTTACCATTTCAGAGATACTCTGACTTAGTCGCCTTGCCATAACAACTTGGTCCTTGTCAAAGTCAGTCATATCTTTATTCCTGCTCATTTCTCCTGCATCTACCCAGACCTTAAATGGGGACCTATTATGCAAAATTCACTTTTGCATGGTGTTTGGACATAAATGTGTGTTGGCAGTGTGTGTACACAACCACCCTATAATGATAAATCCAGCTACTTCTTTTTTTTAAATCCCAAATAAATCATAAGCAGTGTCTCTGAACAAGCCGTTTCCAGATCCCTGGCAGCGTGACGTCACATTAGCCACAGGCCCCGCCCACGAATGTTGACAGACACTGCCGTTTTAACATAGAACCGCCCTGAGTAAGGTCACAGCAAGTTGTACAGTCCACCATTGCTGCACTGACATAGCTCTCTCCATTTACTCCCTAAATCTGAGCCGCTGAAGACGAGGTGGATTAATTTTGTTTTCGAAGAAAATGTTCCCTCAACTCTACCGAAATTTGTTTATGTCAGCGCGAATCATTTCACACCGGATGCTTTGTAAACGAATGTCAATACAAAGGGACAATACAAAACAGAGGTTGTGCTAAAAATTTCTTACTCAAGGATAGATCAGTAAACTGTTTGTGATCAAGCTTACAGTTTCCAGAGTGATACTCGATACGGCAGTAATGAAGGTGAGAGCACCTTATTACAGTTCATCGGAGTTGATTTACGGATATAAAGTTTACCAGTTTATTAAGCACCACCCGAAAAGGGATAAGGTCTTTATATATTTGTTTACTGTTAGTTGTAACAAGTGTTTCTGTGTACTTCGCTGTGTATGTTGATGATAATGCAAGGGAGAGAGAGAGTTTATGGATAATATTTTAATGCACACTTGCACTGTTTTATTAAGCTCTTACAGTGAAAACAGACGCTTCATCTTTTGTGTGAAGTACAATAAACGTCATAAAACTCATCGGGGTTCAACAGGCTTGGGTAACACTTTATTTTAGGGTCTTTTAACTAGTTGCTTATTAGCATGCATGTTACTAGAATATTGGCTATTTATTAGTACTTATTAAGCACATATTAATGCCTTATTCTACATTCTTAATCCTACCCGATACCTAAACTTAACAGCTAACTTACTATTAATAAGCAGTAAATTAGGCGTTTATTAAGGGAAATGTCGTAGTTAATAGTTTATATGTGTTCCCTATACTAAAGTGTTACCCAGGCTTGTAGTAATACAATGGATAAAAACAAAGAAGACAATATAAGTTATAACCGTAATTGAACTAAACTATACCCGTTCTATCTCCATGAAGTGTATATTCGCACCGGAGAATCAGCTCTTGAAGCTCCGCCCTCTTAGGCCGAGCGCAGCAGCTCATTTGCATTTAAAGGGCACACACTGAAACAGCGCATTTTTGCTCAACTCTAAAAAGTAGCAATTTAAACATGCTATAAAAAATTATCTGTGGGGTATTTTGAGCTAAAACTTCACATACACACTCTGGGGACATCAGAGACTTGTTTTACATCTTGTAAAATGGGGCATAATAGGTCCTTTAATGTATGGCCTTTTTAGGAGAAGATCAACAATATTCGCTTCACCTATGACTGGTCATAATGTTTTGGCTCATCTGTGTATCTATGCTCCTTTCAAAAATCAATCAGATGAAGACATCTAAGTAGACAGAATGTGACAGGCTGTTCATACACTCCCCCCAACTACATTTCCTGCTGGTACTGAGACTCGAAACCACAACCTTCGGGTTACAAGTTTAACTCTCTAACCATTAGGCCACAACTGCCCTACTGATTTGTCAGATCAGTGTCAGCATCTGGTGGTGTTGGTCGCTTGTTTTCACGGTTTGAACATGTTCAATCGCCTTTTGTCGGTCATGGAATGTCTGAAGGTCTTTCCAAAGATTTTGCACGTTAAAAAATAAATACGACCTCGCATTGGGTCAATCACGTTTACACACTGCTTCTGAAACTTTCGTCCGTCATAAAAAAAATTGGGATCGGGTTCGATTTTCTGCGTTTTTCGCATCTGTAGCAAGCATTTTGAGAGGTGTTTTGACAATTCAGAGCTACCGTACAAGCGAACGCCAAAATCCAGAATGGTGTCTGACAAGTTGATCCACTTTGTCTCGCAGCACAAAGCACTGTATGATAAACAAAGTGCAATCAGCAAAGCATCGAACTGAGCTTTGAATCGCTCAGGATAATTTCGCAGCTCCTTGATAAGGACGTGGAACTCTTCTTCCTCTCTACGGCAATCTCAGGATTGGATGGTCCCAATATTTCCTCTTTCCTTTTCTCTTTTTTAAGAAGAGAGAGGACAACAAAATCATGCTCACATGCAAGGTTTCTGTGCATGATGAATTTTTAGGATGACGAATACGAAAAAAACACGCATATGAAAATTTCGGACTCAGCGTGCAAAGGCCTTGAGAAGTGATTTACTGAAATTTGGTGATTGTCTGCGTTGGTCAGCGTCTAAACTCACACAGAAATATGTGCCTGCCTTGTTGCTAGAAGACACTTGACATGAAAATAATGTGAAAATCAGCTCAGAATATCAAACATGTTTGATATCTTCTGACTGATTGAAATCATAGGCTGAAGCTAAAAAGTCATGGTCTGTGGCTACGCGATTTTCTTTGAAACTGCTCAACTCCGACTGCCTAAAATCTGCAGATTGGCTGTGACTTTCGGCGACTAACAACTCCTCCGACTGTAAAAAGTCATGTAGTGTATTCCAGCCTTAAGAGAACTTTACCTGAACAGCAATCTGTGTGCCGTTAGAAGTAGCCAGAAGTGTAATCGGGTGTGCTGATAACCCATCCTGTGTGATCCTGGAAGATGTTAATTCTGGCATCATAATAGTCATCTGGAGAGAAATACATAAAAATAGTTCATAGATTGCTGCAGAGATGACGTATTATAGTGGGCCAAAACCTGGAAAAGAGCAGTTCTAGTTCCATCGTTCTGGAGTCAATGGGTTTTTTGAATGGGTGGTACAGTAACACTTTAGTTTAGGGTCCAATTCTCACTATTTACTAGTTGCTTATTAGCATATACTAGGATATTGGCTGTTTATTAGTACTTATAAAGCACATATTAATGCCTTATTCTGCATGACAATATTCTAAATCCCTTAATCCTACCCAATACCTGAACTTGAACTTGTTTTTTTGAGGCAAAAGTAATATTTATTAGTGAGAATTGAACCCTAAACTAAAGTCTGAAAGAATGGGTTTTTAGTTAAATGGCTGATTTGAGGTCTGTAAGGAACACAAGCTCAAGATACCTTCATGTCACAACATAAAATACATCAGTAATACCCCCTACTGATTTTTTTTTTAAAGCTTTTACTTGTCTTGAAAAAGGCAGTTGCTAACAAGTGGCTAAATGGGACTAGAGAGGTTGTCGGGGACATTAAACATCATCAGCCGTACAGGTAAATTCATCTAATCACTGGTCCAGCCTTGTTGTGTTTATAAATGCACTCTTGCAAACTATTCTAACTCGAACTTTCAAAGACTAAAATAGTTGTCGGAAGCTTAGTGATTGTATTTACGCTTCAAAATTCATAAAGTTGTGTTCATTTGTGAACAAAACATGTAAGAACCATAAACTTTTGTTGGTCACAGAACTTATTTTCTGCAATAATCCAAAAGCTAATGGAAAAATCCTACTGGTTTTTTTTCGAGGGAACCAGAGTAATGCTAACTTCCAGACTCATCACTGCAGAGCTTGATATGCATGCACATCAGCACAGTCTTGTGATAATTAGGAAAGAACATTTTGTGTGTTTGCTGGAAACGAAAACCCACACACATGAATATCTGCTTCTCAAATTTACAATACCCAAAAATCCTACACACCTGTCCTTCAGTCCCATCCTCTGAGACCATAGTCACTGAATGAGCCTCCGCTGATGTCAGCAAAGACTCAGTGGGTGGGAAGGTGATCATACTGCCATCTTGTGTTACCATTGTGATTGCATTTCCAATAGCCTGTTGAAATCACAGAACTTCCCATTCAGCACATGTATTGCGATTAGCTTCTGGATTTGCTGTAGAAGTCTATGCAGCCAGTGCTGGGTAGTAACTCATTACAAGTAATCTGGATTACGTAATCAGATTCTAAAATTAAATACTTGTAATAAGATGATATTATGTCATAATGAGACTAGTTACTTTTTTTAACCGATCACTTAAAGTCCCCCTGTGGTGATGTTGTTTATGTCTATGTGGTGTTTTTAATGTGCTTTAAGACAAACCATGTGCAAATTCATAAGTCAATGGTATTTTCTCACCATTGCTGAGACAGTCTCAAAAGCGTGGTTTCAAATCGCTGGTGTTTCTGACATCACAAACTACCTTGTAACCAATCACGTCAACGTGTGATCGTCAACGAGTGTATCACTGAGCTGGTGTGAGTGAGTAGAGGCGGGGCTCATTTGCATATTCATAGAACCATGTATACTAAAAAAGGCAAGGGTGTAGAGTTACATTCTAGCTATATAAGGCATGAATACATTTTTTTCAAGAAAAAAACATTTAAATATGTAATTTTGGTGATTAAAGCTGAGTTTTAAGGGGTAAAATTATTGACTACAGTGGGACTTTAATACTCACAAAATGGCAGTAAATTACTCATAATTCATTGACTGTCGCCAATTCTTGTTTATTATGTTACATTTTTCTTTCTAAAAAAGACTATTGCTTACATATCTTCAAAAAAGTCTTCCAGTTTTGTGAAATTGCACACACAGACCGACCATTAGTCAAGCGTCTATTTTTACACTGAAAATTGAAAGGCCACACAGCATAAACAATCAAAATATTGAATCTTTTTATTAAGCGTTTTATTTTGATTGTTTTTATTTTTTTATTTTTATCATTTATTTAATTAATAGCTTGTCATCAATTTACGAAGCCCTTGCAGTTCTTTTATAAACCCCAGTTAGGGAAACCCTGGCATAATGTAATGTTTAATGCACCTTATATTGTTTATAACAAAAAAATGAAATACATTTTCTTTCTCTCTGTAGTTTTATAATTAATATGGTACAAGATTATCCTATTCAAATCAATGTGATAAATGAGTTAGATCTAAAAGTAATCAAAAAGTAGTTACCTAAAATGTGTAATATAACAGATTATGATTACATAATAGATCACTAAATACAATTTTCATCATGTCATTTGTATTCAGTAATGGACTAAAATTTGTAAGCAATCTACCCAGCACCGATGGCAGCACAGAAATTATTGCACAATTGCTCTGAAAATTTTGAAGATTTGAAAATTGACCCGACTGCACCCGGAAGCATAATCAAAAAGACTCAAAACACTTGCAGAAACTGTAGATGCAAACCTGTGATGCTCCATCTTGTGTGATGAGAGTTACATGCTGTTGTTCTGTGACATCAGAGATTTCAGAAGCCATTTCAGAACAAGTGTCCTCACACTTCACAGGACTAACACTCAGGGAGGGGTCATCTATAGCCTCTGAACACAAAAAAAAACAGTCCAGTTCCGCTCATGAAACATCTGATTTTGTATCTATGATGTAGGTATTTTTCAAAACCAACCTGAAGGGGGTTCAAAATAGCCCTCCGACTCCTCTTCTATAGGCTCAGAGTCATTGTGTGCTGTACGTTTGTGCATGACCAGTGTGGAAATCTGCTTGTACGTCTTTCCACAGTGGTTGCACTTGTAGGGTTTACAGGGAGTGTGCACTACGTTGTGTTTGTATAGACTCGAGTACTCAGTGAATCGCTTGTCACAACCAGGAACTGTGCAAACATACGGCCTCTCTCCTGCATGCAATAAAGACACTGGTTTAGATATTTCACAGAGTTGCAATCATCGTTACATTTAGGTTAGATTAAACATTATAAAGAAAGAGTTTTTTCCCGAAATGGAAATTGTGTCATTATTTACTCCCCCACATGTTTTCCATTATCTGTATGACTTTCTTTCTTTCTTTTGTGAAAACACAAGTTGAATTTTTGGATACTTATAGAGATAGTTCACCCAAAAATGACAGTTTTGTCACCATTTACTTACTCTCATGTCATTTCAAAAAACACTGAGACACTTCTCAAAATATTGGTAACACTTTACAATAAGAGTTAAATGCATTAACTAACATTAACAATGAGCAATACATTTATTACGATATTTATTAGTCTTTGTTAACATTAGTTAACAAAAATACAGCTGTTAGTTCATGTTAACTCAGGTCCATTAAATAATATTAACAAGTACATAGTTTGAGCATAATAACGTATTAGTAAATGCTGAAA
Source organism: Elopichthys bambusa (assembly GCA_037101425.1). Classification (NCBI taxonomy): domain Eukaryota; kingdom Metazoa; phylum Chordata; class Actinopteri; order Cypriniformes; family Xenocyprididae; genus Elopichthys; species Elopichthys bambusa. Next base: position 44,196,419 of record CM074432.1, on the reverse strand, counting down.
TTAACATGAACTAAGTTTAATAAATGACTAAAAAATAACTTTATTTTAAGGTGATGTTGTGTATAGTGTAATTACACAATTAAGCACTGCATAATATTAATTAATTACATGTAAATATAGGGTTATGATTAGGTTTAGGGTCATTTATTTGTAATTATGCATAACTTACGGTTACCGTGTAACTACGTCACCTTAAAATAAAGTGTTACTGTATTTTTCTTTGTTAGTTCATGTTAACTAATGTAGATAGCCAACGTTAACAAATTGAACCTTATTGTAACGTTTTAACAAAATATCTTCTTTTATGTTCCACTGCAGAAACAAGGTCATACAGGTTTGGAACAACATGAGGGTGAGTAAATGATGACAGCATTTTAATTTTTGGCTGAACTAGAATTTTAATAAATGAAAGGGAATGAGGATTGGAGATAAGCTCCAAAATGACAAGAAGCACATTAAAAGTGGTCATGCTCTATATTACTAGTCTTCTGAGTTCATACAATAGCTTTGTTTGAGAAACAGATTGACAATAACAACTTGACATCTGACCAGATCAGTACATCATTCAAAATTTCGGTAACACTTTATTTTCGGTAACACGTCGGTATTTTCTGTACTTTTGGTAACACTTTATTTCCTTGTTACACATATTACATTTAGTTACTGTAGTAATAATAACTGTAAATTATGCATAATTACATGTGACTAACCCTAAACCAAGCCCTAATCCTAACCCTAACACTATAGTGAGTGTATTAAATATATACGTAAATACATAACTAAAAGCTAAAGTTCGTAAACAAACTTTGATGTTGGCTTGTGAAAGCCTAAATGGGCAACATTTAGTCAAAAGAGCCAAAGCACATGTCTGTTCGGTGTTCTGGAGCTGGGTCTGCCACATAAAATAAATAAATACAAATTTTCTTATATATAATTACACTGTAACACGGACACCTTAAAATAAAGTGTAACCAAAATTCCTCCTTTTGAGTTCCAAGTAAGAAAGAAAGTCACACGGGTCTGGAACAACATGAGAGTGAGTAAAAGGGTGACCTCTTTAATTTCTAGGTGAACTATCCCTTTAAGGCTAAAGAGCAGCACACCTGTATGGATCCGTATGTGGTTCTTGTAATTTGTTGCGCTGGCAAAGGCCCGATTACAGCCTGGCTCTGGGCAGTGATACGGTTTCTCTCCTGTGTGTGTGCGAACATGCACCTTACAGATGTTTGAGGTAGTGAAGGATCGTCCACAGCCCGGGATAGGACATAAAAATGGCTTCTCTCCTTAAAAGAACAGAGGTCATTGGTAGGAGCCCAAGTAATGTGGTGGTACTTTGGTATCACACTGGTAATAGTACAGCTAATATGACAAATCTCCATATCGCTGCTGTCGGGCAAAAATCTCTTATCTCCAAAATGTACACTTTTGTGAAAACGGAAATGGAAAACACTTTATATGCGTCAATATATTATTAACATTTTACAAAAAAATAAGCTCAGATGATGTTTTTTTGACCACTGAATTTCGGACATTTGTTTTGTCCCTCATTAGAACAGCCGCATCTGAGGCAGTAATAAGTTTCAACTTACAGATTATAAAGTTTACTGTAGCTATGTGGGCGCTCAGCTTTTTCTGTCATTTTTCTGCCAAAATCCCATGTTATTAAAGACAAAGTGCTTCGCACAGGCTATTTAAGACAGCGTTGTTTATGACTCGACAACAAATGCTAGACTAAAACACTCTTCTCTGCTCCTCAAATACATAAAAATATGTGTATATATATATATATATATATATACAGTGTTTTTTGAGTAAAGAAAACACTGTACATATGTGCAGCATTTCATTCATGATAGAGGGGGGGAAGAGTTATATTGTTTTATCAACAATTTGAGAATCCAATGGTGTTACGAGGTTTAGTCACAAGCTCCTTCCGTACTTTTCATTGGTTAGATATATGCAAAACCTACAGACTCATAAAGGGTGACCATTAGTAATGATTTATAAAAAAATAAAATAAAAATGAGATACAAGGTTTTTGCGCAACAACAACAATATGAAACACAGATTTTAAACAGAAATTTTCTAATTCTTGTATAATTCTTATACATGCAGCTTTTTGCCTACTATATTTAATACCATAGTATTTTAAAACAGTACTGTGTGATTACTATATTCATATTCAGATCATTAATATTCCAAGGAATAGATGGAAGAAAGTACCTGTATGAATTCTGGTGTGCTTTTGAAGGTCCCCTGAGGTCTTGAAAGATTTTTTACAGTCCAGCTCCTGACAGCGGTAAGGTTTTTCTCCAGTGTGTGTCCTGATGTGACTTTTCAAACCATAACCTAGAAGATATAGAAGATAAAAAAACAGCAAATACATCAAAAATACACAACTGTTGAAAAGTTTGGGGTTGGTAAGATTTTTTTTAATGTTTTAATACATTTATTTGATTGAAAATACTGTAAAAGAGTAATATTCTGAACACATTATTACAATTTAAAGGCACATTATGTAACTTGTGGCCCTCTAGTGGTTAAAAAACAAAACTGCATGTATTTTGCAGAAGAACATTGTTTTGGTTGTGCTTCGGCTCTGTGTGACTGCGTGGATGAATATAGTTATCCTACTGCTAATAAAACATTCACTAATAGGCTTGAGAGATGTAACCAGTTTAGATGGAAAGGATCTCAAGCTGACTAGCTGAAGATAATACTGTATCTTTACCCATTAAAGGGGGACTCAGTGATATTTCAAATCCACTGTTTGGAAGTTGGTCAGGCCGAGTCCAACAACAAACGTCTAACCAATCAGCATTAGCGTATGATGGTTGAGGAGAGAGAACGACCAAAAGGGAGATTTGAAAATAATAATAAAAAAATAAAAAAAAGAATATCACATAAAGCATGTACTGAGAAGGAGGTATGAGAATATTGTGTAATAGCTAAGTACACTCCACATATATTTTAGCTAGCTAATCCATTGCAATTTAGCCATAACCATCAGTGTAACTGTAACAAGTTACCAAAACAACCGTCTGTTTTGTTAGTTCATTTTTCAATAGTGTCTGTAATTATAAATGACAAAATTATTCACATCGGTGTTTGTTTTCTTCCTAAATTAATCTGACTTTTGAACGAATTGGCTGAATGAACGATTTAAGTGGCTCACTTAATAAAACAGCGAATCGCTGCCGCCTACTGGCGGTTTCAATATTTAACATAATTTCTTTCTTTTTAGAATCACTCAGTTATGTTAGAATTTGATGAATGATTACACATAAATTTCATAAAGTTATGAAGTATAGACAGACAGACAGATAGATAAATACATAAATAAATTATCCAATAACACACATAAAACACTTTTTTTAAAATAAAAAATAATAACAGGCAGCATACCAACATTCAACCCCCCCCAATGTTGAAACCAAATCTACGCCCTTGACACAAAACCATCAATGGTTGACTTTTTAATGCTGTATTCATATTTTAATGCACTTATCACATTTACCTAATTTTCCAATAAACCAGTTTTATTGATTGCAATAAAAACGAAGCTATTGGGACCGTTTAAAAACGTGGTGTCTGTAATTAGACATGCACGCATTTTTTCCCCCGGCACTTCAAATGTTATTTTTAATGTGATGACCACAAACATTATTTGTTCATCCTTTGGAGATTGTCCCCATTGTAAAACCGAACGTTTCAAAATGTAGGAAATTCAACATTTGATAGAAAACACTTATTTAAAAATAAAAAAGGTAATAATTACCACTTTAACCAGCAGGTGGCGGCAAAGTAGCATTTATTTGTGCATATCAGCCATTTCCTCTAATCGTTTGACTAAATATTAAACATTAAAAAATAACTAGGTTTAAAAAATCTTAAGAAAAACAATAACTTGTGATTCATGACAGAAAGCGAGCACCGCGCTTTCCCTTTGTAATCACAGCAGCTGTCAGTCACAATAAATATTTAATTTTGGAAGCTTTTTTTCCACATAAAAGTGTGAAAATTGATGGTCGAATTGAATTAAGCCGAAGAGGAACAATGAGGTACGTCTTTATTTATTTATTTTTTATGCCGTCTTACGTTTGAACAACTAAATTAATGCTATGCCTGCATATTTAAGTGACTATATTCTGATTATAAACTAAGTATTACACTACTGATGCTCAACACACCAGCAAATGTCATTTAACCGGAAGTTTTCGAGCTGGCTTATATTAATGCGGAAGTTCTAAAGAACGCTCCGTGCATATCGCCCATTGGAGTGTGAGTTTTGGAGGCGGAGCAATGAAGAGAGGGGTGTGTTTGTTTGGGTTGATTTCAAATATCAACAATGTCCATCAGAGTAGTTCAAATACCACTTACTGCACCTTTAATAGACACAGTAACCAGCAGGAAATTGTTGAATAAAGTCTATTTTTTTATTCTCGTCACTTCATAACATTAAGGTTGAACCGCTGTAGTCACATGGACTATTTTAACAATGTCTTTACTACTTTTCTAGACCATGAATGTGGTAATTTTGTTGCTTTCTATGGGAGATAAATAAAAAAAAACCTCTCAGATTTCATCAAAAATATCTTCATTTGTGTTCTAAAGACGAACAAAGATCTTCCAGGTGTGGAACAACATAAGGGTGAGAAATTAATGACAGAATTTTCATTTCTGGGTGAACTAACCCTTTAATGTCAAGCCCTGCTGGTTTCTGTTGTAATAGATCATTAAAATGTAATTTATTCCTGTAATGGCAAAGCTGAATTTTCAGCATCATTGCTCCAGTCTTCAGTGTCACATGATCCTTTAGAAATCATTCTAATATGCTGATTTGCTGCTCAAGTAACATTTATTATTATCAAATGTCTAAAAAGTGATTCTTTGATGAACAGAAAGTTCAAAAGAACAGGTTTTTCATTGAAATAGAAATATTTTCTAACATTATAAATACTGTTTTAATCAATTTAATGCATCCTTGCTAAATAAAAATATTAATTTCTTTAAAAAAAAAATCTTACTGACCTAAAAGTTTGATCTAGGACAAAAAAGAAAACTCTGCCGAGGTGACAAATTGATTTGTAAGTCTTTGTTACCTGTTGCAAACTTTTTTCCACAGCCAGGTATGTCACAACAGTATGGCTTGTCACCTGTATGCGCTCTTTCATGTACCTGAAAAAACAAAACACGAGCATGATGATCATAATGCATTGCATTTGTAATGTTGTCTACGGTGATTAACTTTTATTTACAAGCTTATGAGCTCAAATACACAAGCCATAATGACCTTAAGATGATTTGCAGTGGTGTAAAGCTTTCCACATCCATCATAATTACACCGAAAACATTTCTCCCCAGGCTGCTGCGTATTACGGCGAATTCCTTGACCCTGAAGTACGATCTAGAGGGAGGGAGGGAGGGAGGATAAACATTTTTGAGCATCTCCTAGTTTGGCTACTGATATTTTTATTTTGCATGGGTATTATAATTTAACCTGCATCTCCACAACACCATGAGGATCATTGGTGATCAGTTCAGAGTTTGTGTACGAGTCCATTTCCTCAATCTGCAGGAAAGAATTCAAGACTGATCATTACACTTCACAAAAATGATTTTCTTACCAACTTTGACAAATGATTATGCTAAAAAACTATTTACAATATGTAACAATGTCACCTAATTTTTATATCACCAGCAAAATCATGGTAAATACATTAGGACTAGTCATCTTTAAAGGGAACCTTGGTTGTGTACTGCTCCAAAGCATTGATTGTTTCTTGGTCAATGGATGTATGATCCGTCTGCAAATCTGCTACTGTGCCATTTGTCTGGATGGCCAGAATGGTGTTAGGCTGCGACACCTGAACAGCATGCTGGATGTAAGCGGTAGACCCGTCCTCTAACTGCACCGCCTGCAAGGTACTGGGTTCATATGTTTCTGCAAATGCATTAATGACAAAGACAGACCAAAAATAAACATATAAAGCATGTTCAACATTTAACATCTTGCTGCACACACTCTAAGAAAAAAAAGGTTCAGTGAGAACCTTAGGGTTCTTGACTCAATCTGAAAGAACCCCTTATGCCAGAAAGGTTCTACATAAAGAGAAATGTCTTCTGAACATATGTTTGGTTCATGTTGTCGACATGTCGAGAAGATGCTGTTTTCTGCTCACTTGCGCTGGAAAAAAAATGACGTCATTCAAGCACTGAGGAAGCCTCCGGGGCTGAAATTCAGATATGGTTATTGGCATTTTGTTTCCAACATGTGCTGTAAGCAGTAAACAAATCTCAACAGACTGGGCCATCTGACCATTCAGAGCAGAAGAGGCTCTTGGAAAGGAGGGGACCTAAGACCAAAGAGACTTGACCTTTGATACATGTAAATCTGTTGTAGCAGACCTCCAAAACAAAATTAAGAATAATAGCATAATAAGAGCACTTTAAGGTTCTATATAGAACTTTTTACTTTAACAGTGCAGCAAAAACAGAGGAAATGAAAAACCTTTTGCAGTGTGGTGGATGTAAGCAGTAGTTCCATCTTCCAACTGCACAGTCTGAGCATCTTCCAGTCTTAAGCCTTCGTTACCAACAACATCACATACAGATGAGCCAGTCCAGTTATTTGACTCATCTAGTGAGCATATATTAAAAAAAGAAATATTATTTGCATATTAACATCATAAGCCCGTTCATGAAATAATAAAAGCCAGATCACTACCAGTAAAACTAACATGAAGATTTGCTACATAACAAGGATAGTACCTGCTTTTGGAACAGCGATGTGCTGCACATAAGCAGAGGATCCATCTTCTAACTGGATCACCTGTCCTTCAACTATATTGCTGTCTGGGGAAAACAACCAGCACTCAGTTAATACCTCACTCAAAAAAATACCATGTCAACGTAAAAACTGAATTGAGTTCTCTTTCACGTCTTTCGCTTATTACAATACAAAGTTACATGGATCAACAACAACAACAAAAAGAATCTAATCGAATCTGGGCATCTGTATCGATACCCAGCTCTATTATATAATGTATAAACACACCCACACACACATATATATATATATATATATATATATATATATATATACTAAGTAAAAAATAATTTTGAGGTCTTGTAGCTTAGCTAATTGAAAAGGTCATGGATTTGAATCCTAGGAAACATGTTATTGTTCTTCAAAACGCACACATGCAAATGCACATGCAAATGTTTGATAGAAAATGTAGAAAGAATGTGCTCGATAATAACCAAAGAAGTTTTAAATAACCAACAAATTTGCTAATTTGTTTCCTATAGAAGGTGATGCTAAGCTTTACATCTCAAAAATGTCTCAGATAAACAATGTTTCTGCTCAGAACTCATTCAGAAGGCATCATAATAGACATACCTTGAGGGTTGTGAGGTATATATGCAGTGGAGCCATCTGCTAAAGTCACAGCCTGCAAACTGACTGTGTCCATGCTCTGATCACCATCTGAATAATTAACAAGACAAACAGAGAGACTGTAATACGGAGTACACTGCTGTTCAAACGTCTCTTATGCTGACCAAGGCTGCATTTATTTAATCAAAAATACAGTAAAATAGTAATCCTGTGACATATTGTTAGATTTTCAAATAACCATTTTAAAAAATATATATTTTAAAATATAATTTATTCCTGTGTCACATAATCCTTCAATTTTGCTACATTTATTATTATCAATATTTAATACAGTTGTGCAGCTTAATATTTTTGAGGAAACCTTGACACATTTTTCCTAGGACCTATAATTTTTTTGTAACAATATAGTCTTCACTGTCACTTTTGGTCAATTTAATGCATCCTTGCTGAATAAAATGATTAATTTCTTAAAAAAAAAAAACTTGACAGTAGTGTGTATGCACAGCTTTCCCTTTAATAAAATGTCAATGTCTGAAAAGAAATCATTAATAAAGCGTGCAGCTCTGACCTGCGATCCCCACAGCCTCAGTTAAGCAGAGCGTGACTTCCTGAGCATCACCCTCACCCTGGAAATCTGCTGACTGATTTATCTGAGCCAGCAGCATTATAACCTAGGAGAAAACAAATGTCAGTGGCACACTATGGTCACATTTAGTAAGAGTTATGGAGCTGTGATGAAGTGATGGTCTCAGATTGTATAAAATATTACAACACTTTCTTTAGGGGTACAGAAGGCTGATTTCACTGAACTTTTACAAAACAGTGTCATTTGTGTGCCTCTTTTTGTTTTCCCTCAGTTGCAATATCAAACTAAATGGAAACCCATTATTAAATTTGTATTAATTTAGCTTAAGAAGACACAACTTTATCTATCTTACAAGGGTTTACAAGATAAATTAAGAATATAACAATAATAATTCTAGCATTATAAATTTCAATACAAAAGAATATACTTTAAATATTTTCATGGCCCTTTTCCCCTTAAACTTACAGCTACACACAGGTCAGCATGGGAATAAAACACAATGCTCCTTCTTCCTGTCTGGTCTATCATGATATTTCTAGTTTGAGTGCTTCTCAAACGGCTGCATATTTCGGACCGTCACGTCATCAAGCGCCACTGAAGGCCATCTCGATTTGAAGGATCCCTGAAAGCCAACCTTCGTTTTGCGTCCTTCATTCAGTTCATTTTGAAGGATGCATCGAGTGTATCCTTCACATCCTTCAACCACCCACGAACATTAGCACACATTCCACTTCATGGCATTGAGCTTGTATGAGCTCATTATGAAATTAATCTTTAAGACTATCAAAATACAATAGAAAGTATTAATATCTTTATATTAACTGGCTAAGTATTTTTTCAAAATTAAGTTTAAATTTTGGATAAGATATTCATAGTTGAGGAGGAAAACAATACCCCAATAGCCCCAAACTGAACAAAAATATGCAATTTAGTGCAGTAGCTGATATTTATATGTCCAAAAAGTAAGATGAATGATAGCTTACAAGTAGGGATGCACCGATACCATTTTTTAAGGACCGAGTACGAGTACCGATACTTTTTACTAGTACTCGCTGATACCTATACATTTATTAATTTCTCTCTCTCTTTTTTTGGTGATGTTGCAGTTTTCCAAGCACAACACAGTGAGACTAATGAATGTAGGACAGCTTCATTATTATTATTTTAATGAAAAAAGTAATAATTTTTATGTGCTTGTCACAAACTTAAAGAACAAAAATGTCATAGTGTCCAATAACCTTCAAAGGGCATAATTACCAATATATATATAACTGTTGTTATATAAAAATAAATTACAAACAATACAACAAATACTATAGAGATAGAAATAAAATAAACTTGTTTTTCAGATACAGTAGGTTTATTTACCATGTATACATTTATTTAACATCTTTTGTTGTTTTATTAACATTAATGACAAATATAGGCTACGGTCCCTTTAAGACCGAATCCATGGATAATGACACATATCCTGTTTTCACCCAAATGTTTACGTCCACTTAAGCCATAACCCACTGTATTTATGTGAGATAGTCCACACGATGGACATTTTGACAACTATGTGTGCATTTGACCATTCAGGCGCGAGGAAAACTGATCGCGCGCTGTCTGAGAGAACTGGGATCGCGCGCAAGAAAGAGAGAGAGCGCTTCTGGTCTGTGTCATTAAGCGCGATCCCGCCTATCCCGCCTTCACTAATCGATAACGAATTGTGATTGAAAGCATGCAGTTCGCAATGTGTGTGTGTTGTCATCATTCATTTTGAACTATTTCCACTCCCTTGAGGCTGACATTGTTTCTGCTGCTGCCGCCGGTGTCCCTGTGCACGGACAATTCTGTCAGTTACGTCACGTGAGGTATTTTACAAGTACGAGTACATGAGCTTGGTATGTCACTCTATATAATATGTCTTAGTAAGATGACATTTAAATGCGTAATTTTACGTAGTTTTTGTGGGGGGCAAAACATATAATGTATATTCGATACTCACATTTTAAAGGCACACTATGTAGTTTTCGCCTCTAGAGGTCACTTATTCAAAACAAAGGCGTAGCTTGATGATGCTTTGATTTCACGGAATCATGGGAGGTGTTGTCTTCATGTCTAAAGCCGGTGGAAAAGAATCCGACGAGACTCATATTCATGGATGAGCTAATGTATTAAAGATTTATTAACATTACCGTAGTATGAAACAGGGTGTGGAGCGGAACGAGGACGCTGAACACGGCGACACACGGCTCGAGATCAGCGGAGCGTTTAATGTGCTGCAGACGAGCGCACTTCCGCTTCTTCCGGTCATGGGTATGTGTGGGGTAAACCAGCGCTCCTTATCATAATATCAGATACATGTGTATATTGAAAGTTGTTATAATGCTACTCTGTGCATTCGCTCGACGGCTACTATGAGACACTTGTTGCACACTGCAGTAAGCTAGATCGACTTTTGTCGTGATAAAACATGGTACTCGCGGTAAATCAAGAAAATGAGATTTAAACAATAAGACTTACTGTGTTGAGCTATATAACAATTAGTTTTCTGTTATCCAAACAGTTGCTCACCTGTCTAATAAAACACATAATATATAAGCGTCTTTGGTATTTCCAAGATTTCTACAAATTAAAACCGGAAATCGAGGATAACGCAGGTATGATGTCATTGATAGGCGACGCACGGACACGGTCCTTGTCCCGGTTGAAAATGCTTATTTCTCTAGATTTAAACATTCTTGGAAACATTTGGGATAATGTAAGTACACAGGTCAACAATATATGGCACTGTTCTAGTGGTTTTTCAATATTTTAATCCAAAAATCTTATAGGTATTGTGCCTCTAACATGATTCTTTTTAAAAAAAAAAAAATAATGCATTAATAATCGAGTAAACCTAAGTTGCTTTAGTCAAGAACGTGTTCATCTTGAAATATTACCAACAATATAAAAGATTTATGAGCAAAAAGACACGTAAACCATGACCTGAAAGGGGACCGTTTTTACAAGTATACTAAAAGGGCCTTTTATTTGATAAAAGAAGCAGTATGAACTATCAGAATGCAGATTTTTAGAAATTCATGATACATCAAATATGATAAAGTAGGCTTTATAAGGATTCGGATGATACCAGTTTTGTTATTAAACATTCATTAACACGATCACAAAATACTATAAACCAGACGTGAAGCTTTACTTCCTTATTACAAAAAAAGCTTTTGTTCTTCAGATTTGTACAGTGTTTTCTACAGTCACCTCAGTAGGGAGCTGCTCATGTGTGACATTGATTCACCCCTGTGGTTTCTATCACCTGTTAATAAATAAACTGATACAGTTAGGGTTGATCTGCCCTACGCATAAACATCTTTAACGCTTGAAAACACTGGCACGAGATTATGGGATGTGAACTCAACGTAGCTGTTAACCTGCCGCAAAATCTATGTAAACAAGACGTCGAGAAACAGTGCGACACTTACAGCCGATCGCTTTCAGTACAGTGTTTATAAACATGGTTTATTACTGCTGCTGATGCGAGTCTGATTTTCAGTAGCTACAATGTAGTGCATATCGCCTGATCTTTTACATTAATAACAGATGTATTTAGTGTTTCAGACACTCACCTCTCTGAAGAACCAAATCTACCGGAAACGGTGCACCGGATCAAATTATGTCCTATTTAATATTTCCATATGTCGAGGTCCCTAACATCGTGAAATACAACAGTATGTTTTGAATTGGTATATTTCTTCTGTAATTTTAATGTCAGAGAACCAGTCAGTGAAGAGATCTATTCTGCCCCCTGTTGTTCAGGAGTTATACACCCTCCCAGTTAAACACTTGAATACAATCGTGACGGTTGTCACTACATAATTATCATGCTTCTTCTATTAGTGAAAAATTAATCTTTTTTTTTATTATTTTTTTTTTTATTACCCGAATGAAGTCACTTAATGTACAGTGTATAAAAAAAACGTTACTTGCACTGCGCTGAAATGTAAAATAGCTTTATGTATTTATTGTCAAAAATATAGTCAAAAATATAAATTATATATATATATATATATATATTTTTTTTTTTTTTTTTAACCCCTAGATTTTCAAGACAAACATTGTTGTTTTGAGAAAGCCTATAGCCAGTTTAAATTAGTTAGAAAAACTTGAAGGTGTAAAAGTGCAAAGTAGTTTTAAATTTAAAGTAGTTTTAAATTACGTTTCAACAAAGTCCCTCTATTTATAGTCTTTGGTTTCAATCAGTTTTAAAAGCACAACGTTTGGAGGTTTTAAGGCCATGTCTCTGAAATAGACAGATTGCTATGTAGGGTATTCTGGATGGTTGTTAGGTGGTTGCTATGCAGTTACCAAGGTATTCTAGCTGGTTGCTAGGGCATTGCTATGAAGCTGTTTGGCAGTTGTTCAGATGTTGTGGGTAGTGGCTAAGGTCTTGCTAGGCAGTTGCTAGGGTGTTTTTCAGTGGTTGTCAGATGTGTTTGATAGGCAGCTGTTAGGGTGTTGTAGGTGGTTGATAGTGTGTTGCTAATGTTGTAGTGTCTTCTTCTCATAAAAGTAAAACACTTCTCAAAATCTTTGATTCGGAACACACTTTTATTTCTAAAAGTGGAGCTGTTAGCTCTGCAGAGGTAACAAGGCTGTTTGACCATGCTTTGAGGCTCATATTTATACCTATGTGATCTGATGCCAAGTTATTTTGACCATTTCTTGCTTGACTAAAAATAAATATTTTCCACTGTGTTATGCATGTTCTCAGTTTTCAAATGTCACACAACAAACTCTTTTAACCTCTCAACCATAAGGCCTACATGCATATAATTTTAACTGTAAAGTAAATCACACATATATCCTTCACTTTATCACTCAATAATATCTTCCTCACTAAGAAGTTACTGAGGTGTTGTGAGTGGTTGATAGGGTGTTGCTATGCAGTTACTATGGTGTTCTGGGTGATCTTTAGGGTGTTCTGGATGTCTTTACATTGTAGTTGCTAGGATAATGTGGATGGCTGCAATGGCATTGTTATGTGGTTGCAAGGCAGTTGTTATGGGTGGTTGCTAGGGTGTTACTAATGTAATCTGGATGGTTGTTAGCAGAGCTGCACGATTCTGGATAAATTGAGAATCACAATTCTATTTGTTTCAAATAGAGATCACAATTCTCCCATGATTCTAAACAGACAACTAATTTACTAGTTCTGACAAAATATTAATTGCTGCAGTCTATTTAAAAATGTTTAATTAATTAGAATTAATTATTTTAAAAAATGGTTTGAGTGATTGATTACTCACTCATAAATACTTAACAAGTTTCATTACTGGATGATTTTTTAACAAAATCTTGAATGAATGAATAAATGAATGACTTATAAATACTTCACTTGTTTCATTACTGGATGAATCAGCGTTTTTGAACGAATCTCTTGAATCAATGATTCACTGACAAATACATTTTTTAACAGTCACTTGTCGCCACCTACTGGTGTAATGATGTAATTGATACAATCGTTAAACGGGATCTATTCTATTTTGATCGCTACCCTAGAAATCAGTGTTTATCCGAACTATAAACCTTTATCCTAGTACTTCTGTGATAATTTGAATGAGTGTAAGAGAGAAATAACGAGGTATAGTTGAAAAGACTGTTACATGACAGCTGCTGAGTCAGCGGTAGCGCGAGCACAGATTTGAATCTACGATTTTGTCAGAGATTTAATCTAATAGACATAGCCGAATCGGTGTCATTTAGAATTAAGATCATGTGTGTGTTTGAATCAAGATCTTTAAAGGATTAATCGTGCAGTTCTAATTGCTAGGATGTTGCTCTGCAGTTGCTAGTGTGTTGCTAGGCAGTTACTAGGGTGTTTTTGGTAGTTGATAGGGTGTTGCTATGCGGTTTCTAGGGTGTTTTAGGTGGTTGTTAGACTGTTGCTATGCAATGACTATATGTTTAAAAAAAAGAAAAGAAAAAAGATCATTTCTAGCTGGAATTTCTATCATAAATTGGAACCTAATGGAAGTTGATGATTCTAAATGAACAAAAACTACATCTTTCAGAACACATTTCCAATAGCACTGTTATGATTAATAGAACAAAATGGTTCTCAAATGATCATCAATAAGGCTTTTTAAAAAATATTTCAGGATACGGTAGGATTCTGAATATTAAAATAATTTTTCCTTTGGCAAAACCATTTAGTTCATGATGGTGGACTGATTTGTGAAATAGGCTAGTGAACTGGAACTTCCCTAACTTCTAGTATCCGTCAAATGAACATGCCAGTGTCTTGTGCGTCACTCTGTGGGTAAAGGCTGGCTTATCTAGTCGATCTAAATGAACATTGCCTTTGTTTGTGTACAAACACAATATGCATCCATTAGGCTATTACATCACTGGATTTTGTTTGAGAGCCAATCAGCAGAATCATTTGGAAAGCTGGTGTATTTTTGGTACCCTTTATATAGATGAAGTCACCAGGATGCTTCTTCTAGCCTTCATGTATGACTAGAGATGGATGGCAGACTCTTTACTTTGCTATTTCTGTTCATAATTAATATAATTTCAGCATGTCTTTCCTGCCCAGAGCACCAGCAGGCCTTTGAGAGCTGCTGCTATGAGTTTGTGGCCCGGCAGCACAGTTTCCATAGCGCTCAGGCTTGGTGTGAACGGGACGGAGGGCACCTGGCCTTCATCCAGAGCGATGGAAGCCAGCAGTTTCTCCAAAAACACCTGCAGCCGGAGCAGGACTGGTGGATAGGACTCACTCTGGACACGAAAGGTACATAGCTGGTGTGACAGCACTAGATTATTGTGAAAGCTTGAATTTTTGTTTTAAATAATCAGTAATATTAAATAATATATCATCAATAAATCCATTTTTTTTTCATTATCATACATATTGCTTGATCCACAGCGAGCCATATTTTAACCACATTCATCCTTTTTAACTGAATAAATGTAATTGTATTCAGAATAAACCAATTTGTGCTGATATGATTTTATGATTGAAATTAAATCAGAAAGATGCAAATAGCTCCATTGCATGAGTACAGAAATCATAATTTTACCTGCACCAACTTGAATGTCCTCAGAAGGCTTGATCTGGTTGGATGGTTCAGACGTGACTTACTCAAACTGGCTCAGTGAGCCGATGCTGGAATCAGGTTGTGGCCACATCAACACAGACTCTGGACTTCACTGGAAGATGACAAGTAACTGTAGTCAGGAATTTTACTTCGTTTGTGAGTTTGGTGAGTTTTATGCTTTCTTTCTTTTGATATAGTGTTTTTTTATATATAAGTATGTATATTCATATTTAAAGTATTTTAATATGTGACGATGCTCATTAATTTTATTCAAATTCAAGTATGTAATATGAATAAAGCCGATTAGATTGAGTAACTGTAGTCAGGAATTTTACTTCATTTGTGAGTTTGGTGAGTTTTATGCTTTCTTTCTTTTTATATAATATTTATATATAATTAAGCATAACAATATAAGTATTTTAATATATCGTATGCACATTCATTTTCAGTGTTGAGGTAATGCATTACAAGTAATGTGAGATATGAAGTGTTGGGGGTTACTCATTACAAGTAACTTGAGTTACGTAATCAGATTACTTTTTTCAAGTAACTAGTAGCATTACTTTTTCAATTTACAGCAAAATATCTGAGTTACTTTTTCAAATAAGTAACGCAAGTTACTTTGTTTTCACATTCATTGACTGACAGCTCTCCTGTCTCCATGTTGAGAGAAATAAAGTTCAGAGGTGTTGTGTGCGCTGTCTGAACATGATGGTTATTGTAGTTCTAGACTAAATGTGAGCATGCATTTACTCATCTCACTTGCACAAAAACATACAGTATTCCTCAAACTGAATAAAAACATATACTTTATGTATTTAATCTCACTTTATTAACCAATGTCTTTGCTGCTGACCTTCAATGATCCAATTCAACCATACTAATAAGCAAATATCACTTTAGATTAGATTTAGAAACAACAGTGTTGAACTTCCTTCTCTTGTATACTATTCTTCTTTAATACAGAATGTTTGAGCTGCGCCCTTTTTTTTTTTTTTTTTGCTTAAATAAGAGTGTTAAACTTTCTTCTCCTGCGTCATTTCACTTTTGACGTGAAAAGGCTCTTTACATTTGCCAAAAACAGAACTTTTGTTTTTTTGTTATTAAAAAAACAACAACAAACAAACAAGTTCAGCCCAGGTGAAAAAAGAAACGCAAAAGGAACGTAATGCATTACTTTCCATAAAAAGTAACTAAGTAACAAAATTAGTTACTTTTTTAGGGAGTAACGCAATATTGCAATGCATTACTTTTAAAAGTAACTTTCCCCAACACTGTTAGTTTTATTCAAATTCAAAGACAAATATGTAATATGAATAAGCACAATTATATTGAGTAAATGTAGTCAGAGATTCTACTTTATTTTTGAGTTTGGTGAGTTTTACGCTTTCTTCTTTAGTATTTTTATATATTGGTATGCTCATTAGTTATATTTAAATTAAAAAAAGACAAGTATATAATATAAATAAGCCCAATTATATTGAGTATACATCAATAAAATAAATTCATTATTTAAAGTGTGGCAAACAATAGAAAACAATGCAACTCCAAAGATATTTTGAGATATCTTAATTGTATGCCTAAGAAATAATAATAATAAAAAAAATTGTCTTTTGAACATTTAAAGGCATTTTTATGAAAAACATGATGTAGTTTTTTAAAATTAAACTGTTTAATAGTTATCCTTTTTGTCTTTCCTGTAGAATTGGGGCGCTCTCTGTCCTGTACGGACAGCACTATCCTGCAGTGTGGCTTAGATCAGGTGATAGAGGTTGATGAGAGTTTCTACGGCAGGAAGACGCCACATTACTGCAGGAACAACATGCCAAGCTCTCGCACAGCTTCACCAGAGCAGTGCAGCTGGATCGATGTGCGGGATTTAGTCACAGGTACTTGATGACACCAACAAAAAAGTACCAAAACAATCCAAAAACCTAAGTATTATTAAGTATTTTGGTATTTGGGAAAATCTTGTACAGTGAAAATACATAAATATGGAAGTTATTTAGTACCATGGTATCATACCTGATACCAGCACTGTACTGCAACAATCAATCAGGTTTTTAAGTGCATAAGTAATCAGAGAGCATCAGTTTATTTTTAAACCTTTAATGAGTCTTAATGTCTCCATCTGACAAGGGCAGAAAATGCTTTTGTGTGGTGCTTGTGAATTGATGCTCTTTTTCTGACTTCCTTCTTTTCATTCGAATGCAGAGCAAACAATATGAAATATGAAATGCAAACAGAGCTTCAATGAGCTTTCTTTTACCCGAGGGCTCCTGCTGAGGTTTAAAATTACATGTAAAACAGAAAAAAAACAAAAAACAAAGCGACCAATGTATTGATAGTTCAATAGGTACTAATGCACCTGAAAAGGTCTCATAATTAAGCAAAAGAATTGTGAACATATTTATTTGTGAACATAAATATTCAGACAATGATTCTGCTGCTTTAATGTACTTTACTATTGTTGTCAAAGTGCTTAGTGTTTAAAAACCATTGAGAATGTCTGCATCTATTCTTTTACTATATCTCAGTAATGTTGTTTTGACTGGCTGCAGTATTGAATAGTAATGATGCGGTTTGTTGTTGTCCTCTAAGAGCTGTGTAATGGACAGCAGGTTTGCACGGCTGTGACAGATGGATCATCTTTTGGTGAGCCGTGTCCTGCAATGGGAAGTTACCTGTCTGTGGAATACCACTGCAAAGACCGTGAGAGCTGTTTTACATTCACTACCTACAGTATACACCTTATTTTACAATGTGCAGTAAACGGTGTGTCTTTATGGAAGCCCGTTTCCGCCACATAAAAAAAAAAAAAATTGGGATTTGGTAAATCATAATTTTGGCATAGCCTTCTAAGGCATAATTATGACATAAAAAGTTGAAATTACTGTATGACATAGAAGGTCGTAATATGTAGACCCTAAAGGGAAATGGTGTTGGAAAAAGTATCAGATGGGAGAAAAAAGTTAAAACCATTGACATATTTTGCACTCTTTTGTTTCTCAGGGGAACACACTGACATATACATTTTCCTCCCATCTCATATTTTCTCTATACCATGTTCAGGCTCTGTATAATTTTGACATTTTTACATTTAGTATATCTTAATTTCTTTTTTTATGCCATAATTGTGGCATAAAAAGTTAAAATTATGACTTAGTATTGCATAATTAATTATTGTTTACTAAAGCATGTTTTTTTTTCTTATGTGGCGGAAATTCTAAAGTGTTTATTATTAGCCTAAAGTGATAAATTAAAATAATCTGATAAATATTTATTAAAAAAAATGGACTGGTTTTGAACACATTCAGTTTACAAATGGCTACGCATTAAAAATAAGATGGATAGAGAAACATACTAATGATAATGCTATTGTTCTTTTCAGACTATTAATATATTACATACGTTGAAGCAAACCTGTTTACATTTGTCCTAATTAATAACCTGTGTGATGAGGATGAAAAAAAAAGATATGAATAACGTCTGTTTCACCAAACAATGTATATTTTCTATAATGCAGAAGCCTCTGGTGTTATTGTGGAAAGATCTGCAGATGATGGTGAAGAAGATTCTTTTGTTAAGGTGATCAAAATGATTTTTCAGAGTGATCTTTTAAATGTTTTTAGAACTGTTCTTTGTACTTCTTTGTACTTTCATTTATTCACTTTAAGCACATTTTTCAAGGGTCTTAAACACGTTTATTTTGTGATGATGACACCTTTCCTCTAACAAGATATGATTTTAGTAACATTTATGGACTCATTTACTAAAAATGATGAACGAGCAAATGTTGAACTTTTTTTTTTCCTAGTTACAATATTTATTTACTGAAAATCCTACACAGCTGTCTATCTCAAAATCTATATAATAGTTCCAGGGATTCTCATTACTTTATTTATCAATTTTCAATGTGGAAACAGATGAATTTATTATTAAAATTGATTCCTGAATGCTGTTTACCTAAACCTAAACCTTTTTAAGTATCAAAGTATCTTTGACTTTGAAACAGGACACTCACAAAAGGGCTAAAAGGAAATCAGAGGAGAAACGGATTTGTTATCCTGTTGTTGGGAATTCAGCCCCTTTGGATATCTCGTAAGACACATTTTTGTGATATTTATTTTTTTCATTACCTTGAACTCTTGACCTTGAAAAACCTCATCAAGTCAAACAAACTTTTTTTGGTCACACTTAATTTTGATAGTCCACTTTAGACATTCTACTAACTACAAGTAATTTTGTAACTTCATGTCAACTAATCTAGTTAGTTAATAATAGAAAATACACTCACACCCATCTGTTCGCTCATGGGCGTGCTGGTCTGAAAACGAGGTGTATTCAGGTGCATTGTTAGCGTGTTGCTATTTTGAGGCAACTGAAAATGACTGCGCCATCGACCAACTAAAACCTGGTCTAAAGTCAATGATGCAGTATTTTTTTGTTATTTAAAGGGTGCGTTAGTAATATGCGCCTATAAGTAAAATGTCTAAAGTGGACTATCGAAATAAAGTGTAACCAAAATAAGTTTGATTCACTTGCTGAGGTTTTCATATCTGTTGTTTGGTGGAGGTTATGAAGAAAGTTGATCTGCATGTATTTGTATTTTCTCTCAGCTGCTCAACTTGTGGTGCAACTGATAATTATGAGAAAATCAAATTGAAGCTAGAAAACTCTAACTGTGACAAAACTGACTGGTATGTGGAAGATGGCAGTGAACTGAAGAAAAATAAAGTAAGTACAGTCTATTTCAAATGTATGTAATGATTTTATTTTCAATATTACTATATGGGTCATTGACGAATAAGGTTTTTAAAAGTGTAAAAAAAAACATAACAGAGATATTATTAATTATTAAAGTTTTATTAAGTGTTAACAATGAGTTTTTTATAATCAATGAACACTGCTTTTGTCATTTTTTACAAGATGGACAAAATTTGTCACCAAAAAAGTAATTTGGTTTAACCAAGATTTCAGTTTTACCGAATGACACTTTTGGTTATACCAAATGACTATATTTTCAAACAGTGCTAACAGGCTGATAGCTAGCTAGCAAAAGGACAATCAAATATTTTATATTTAGTTTTTAAAACATCAGTTGTACCGAATGACCTGATGTTTCGGGACATGTGTACGAGCAGTTAGTTACTTTGCTTCACGACCATGTCGTCCTTTGCAGGTGTCTGAATGATGTCACATCTTGTCACATGATATTGACCGCATGACTTGATCCAAAATGGTCCCTATATATTGGTTACTCCGAATGACATCAATAAAATTAATTTTTCCGGACATTCTTTCTCATAACAAAGCAATGACTTCTATACATCATTTTAATACCATTTTTCACTATGTTGATATATGATGTTATAAAATCATGCCAGAATAAAAAATATATACATAGATATTTTAATCACAAATGAAATGGCTGTATTGGCCTTTGGACGGTTAATATGTAGCAAAATATAATTAAAACCTTTTGGATTCAATAGAAGAGATCTAGTTGTACTACCTGACATACTTTGGATGTCATATCTTTGTTTTTTATTATTATTATTAAGGCATTTGGACAAAAAAATGACCTGTCACGTCATTGACCCATATACTAAATAAACTTTCTATTCTTTTTTACACTGAACTTTTGCAATGATATGCAGATGCTTCTCTAATTTTTATAATAACTGGCTTTTTCACATATACATTGTTTTGTTTCTAGAAAGACAGTTTTAAGGAAGACTGCTTAAATAATGGCAAAAAGGTGCTGAATTCACAGGACAAAGATGATGATGAATTGGAAGTTAAAGCTAATGCGCTTAGACCTTTCAAGAAGGACATCCTCGTAGTGGTGACTTGTGTGTTGATTTCACATTTTGTGACTACAGAAGCTACTGAATTTCATCTATGAATAAAGTGCATCTAATAACTATTCTGTATGATTTAGGCCAAAATGGTGAAACAACTTCTTATGGGGAGCGTATCATACCATATACCTTAATAGAGAAAGACAAGAGTCAGCTCATGCTAGACATCTTTAACCAGTTCAATCAAATTGGTGGAGCAGGCGACACAGAAGAGGTAAAAAGGATGAAAGAGAATTAATAGAAGACTTAATTTGTAGGCCTAGATAGCAATGAAAAAGGTGTTTTTGTGATTTTCCACATCATGTATGTCATATCTATTCCCTAATATCCATTTCCCACTTGCAGTTCAAAGAGGATCTTCTTTCGGATATGTGTTCATTTTTAAAAGACTCTCAGCCACTCCAGCAACCCACAGATGTGCAGCGCTATGCTGATGTTTTAACAAGACTCATTAAAGACGAGGGCAAAGTGAATACTAATGCTCAGGTACTACTTTGACCAAATACACCATTAGACATGTGATCAGATGTTACTTATAATGGCTGATGAGGCACTTTTCTTTCACAGGAGTTTGCTGGTTGTATACTAAATGTTGTAAGTAACTCCCTCACATCCATCGATCTGACTCCAGATAACATCACTGCTCTAAATGACACAGCCAAACTCATCGTTGAGTCCTCTAGTCACATTCTTGGTGCCTTCAATAAAGACAAAGAGGTAACTTCTTTCCAAAAATAGTCTGATTGAACCTGCAAATCTTTCTTAGGTTAGGCATGCTTTGGGACCTGATTGTTGGTTTAAAGACAGCACTTTGTCATTAGTTTAAAGTGCATTTTTGTATTGGTCTAATCGAAAATTATGGTTTCTGGTTTAAAGTGATAGTTCACCTAAAAATGAAAATTATCCCATGATTTACTCACCATCAAGCCATCCTAGGTGTAAATGACTATCTTCTAATAGTAATAAGTAAATGCGTTTGCGTTCTCTCACAAATGTTTTACTTTTCCCCAGGAAACTTTGCACAAAGAAACATTTTTGTGAGCGAACGCAACGGATTTGCGAGAGACCTATAAGCATTAAAATATTTTTTTTCCTCCAATTTCATATTTTTTTCCATAAGCTTTCATAATATAGCTAATTTAGCAGTTGCACTTTATTTTACTGCTGTACATGCACTTGCAGTGTTCTTACCTAAAAAAGTACTGGTTAATATAAGGTAACTACATGGGTTAAGGTTAGGTTTAGGGGTAGGTTCAGGGTTAGTACTTAGTTATTACCCAGTTATTGAAATAACTATAATAAATACATAGTATGTGGAACAGGACTGTAAAATAAAGTGCTATCAATTTAACTTTTGTTTATGGTGAAATTAAGTTGTAAAAAGCCAAAGAAAAATCATACTGACCTACATTAAAGTTTTAGTTCATTTTCAAATGAAAATTACCCCAAGCTTTACTCACCCTCAAGCCATCCAAGGTGTATATGACTTTCTTATTTCTGATGAACACAATCTGAGATATATTAACAAATATTCTGACACATCCAAGCTTTATAATGGCAGTGAGCGGGATCAACAAGTATGAAGCTCAAGAAAGTGTCTCCATCCACATCCATCATAAACGTACTCCACACAGCTCTTAATAAAGGCCTGTATTTTACTTACGAAGAAAGTGTAAAATTCTTGCAGTTGAAAAAGCTTACCTTACGTCCTACACCTTCTCTATTCAACTTATGGAAAAAGCTTAACTGACGCGACACCAGTTCCGGATTCAATTTTTTGCATTTTGAATACGTAAGGCAGTCTGGCAGAAGCTAGATATTTTGCTTAATAACTTGTTAAATATGGATATTTCTTTTTACATAAACACATCGCTTTGCTTCAGAAGGCCTTTATTAACCCTGCCATTATAAAGCTCGGATGTGTCAGGATATTTATTAATATAACTCCGATTGTGTTCATCAGAAAGAAGAAAGTCATATACACCTAAGATGGCTTGAGGGTGAGTAAAGCTTGGGGTAATTATCATTTGAATGTGAACAAATCCTTTAAATAACATTTTTGAGCTTCAGAAACTCTGTTTGAATGTTTTTGTCTTTGGAAAAATAAATATTTTGGAATAAAATATTAAATCTAAATTAAATCTAAGGTTTGATCTAAACCAGTATAATTTGAGAGATAAATAATAAATTTGGCTGTAACAAATTAGAGGGATTTATTTTAATTTGGTGCATTTTGTTCAGTATGACAAGGAAGCTTTTTTATTGCTGGTCCAAGATGGTCTAGCACAGGGGTGTCCAAACTCGGTCCTGGAGGGCCGCTGTCCTGCTCCAACCCCAATTAAACACACCTGAACCACTAATCAAGATCTAACTAGGCATATAGAAACTTCCAGGCAAGTGTTTTGGTGCTGGTTGGAGCTTAACCAAAGACTATAGAATAACACAAGATGCATCACTCGTATTATTTGAATGGGAGAAAGTGCAACGTGCAATATGGCGGAATAAGTCCCGCCTTCTAAATAAGAGCCTATTGCCAATTGGTAAAGTCATCACATCACTGCAGCGGCTGTTAGAAGCTCTGGTTCCTATAGAAGCAGTCAGATATGCGCTTCCTATAGAGACCCGCACTTAGGACTGCACATGCGCATTACCTTGATCCAGTCTGAATAATACCGTTTTTTGTCATGATTCGAGCGTTTAGAAACAAAATTTATGAGACAGTTGTTGTCAGATTTCATTGGTGATTTCAAATATGAAATTAATTTGAAAACTTGGCAAACAGGTTCGGAGAATTTGATGTTTCCCTATTCAAAGAGATAGGAGCTGCACTTGTATGCCCGAGGGGCATTTCAAAGATGGCCGCCGAGTGAAATGACTTTTCTTAAAGGGACTTTGGCTAAACTCTGCAGGACAGCGGCCCTCCAGGACCGAGTTTGGACACAGCTAGCACCAGTTAATGACTAGGTAGAAACCGGCTATCATGTTCCAAAACACAGTTAATTAAGTGAGAAATTCTGCTCATTCATTGTTATTGCCTTTCAGAGCGACATCTCTGATTATTTGCTCAGTGCGGTGGACTCTGTGCAGAAATTCCTGCTAACAAATAAAACACCTGATCTGGAGCCCGACATCATCAGCACTCCTAATGTCAATGTTTACGTCAACAGGTAGGAATTAAATTAATTCAGTGAGTCAGTGAAAAATAGAACTGAACATTGAAAACATTTTGTGTGTGTTTTGATGTTTTTCTGATTAGGTTATCTCCAGCAAACCTCCATAAAGAGCCTTTCAGTGTCCAGAACAGTCTAGCTGGCTTCAAGCTTCCAAATCTGGGCTCTGATATACTGCCTGTAGATGAGCCAGTGGATGTGAAAGTGAGTGTTTTGTTACATTAAGTATTATCTTTTTCTTTAGTCAAAGGCATTATCTAAAAGATCCCTAATCTGAACAATCCCTGTTCTGCTAAAATTTAAAGTGCTAAATAGGCCTATGTCACTGTTACTTCTGACAATTTTAATTTGTTTATTTTAAAAGAATTTAGTCAAGAATGGTTCAAACTTGCAACGAAATTTCCTATTAGCTACATTGCTTTATTTTCAGGACTTCCTAATGTTACTAATGTTACAGATCCTTTACATATATAATACAGTACACATACCTGTTCTCTTTTCACAGATGACACATTTTAACATTGATCCATGGATTAAAGGTCAGCCCATCCATAGTATTGTGGCTGGTTTGTCCCTTTCCAAAACAAACGGCTCTGGCATTCCAGTGGCAAACCTTACTGAGGAGATTGAGGTAAAAAGATGAATGACCTCTTGACAGTAACTGGAACTGGAAAGGTGAAGTGTGTCATTTAATTGCGACTAGCATCACCAAATGGAATTAGAAAAAAAAGAAATGGACTTAGTAAAGAATGGTATAAGTAATTTTTGAAATTGCCATTCTTCTTATGATGTAGCGAGTACATCAGGTGTTATGGGAAGTGTTCCCGGTTCTGGCTGACCTAATTTATGCAGCCTGACAATTTACATGATTTGAATTATAGAAGTAGATAATGTGTTATGTGTATGCCAGGTTAAAGAGATGTGTTTTTAGTCTATATTTAAACTGACAGAGTGTGTCTGCTTCCCGAACATTGCTAGGAAGATCGTTCCAAAGTTTTGGTGCTAAAAACAAAAAGGATCTACTGCCTGTGGATGATTTTGATATTCTAGGTATTATCAACTGGCCTGAATTCTGAGATCGCAATAGACTTTAAGGACTTGTTCAAGTACAGGAGCTTGTTCAAGTAAAGGGGGGCAAAACCATTTAGTGCTTTGTAAGTAATTAGCAAGATTTTAAAATGTATACAATGTTTAATAGGGAGCCAATGCAGTGTTGACAGAACCGGGCTAATATGGTCATACTTCCTGGTTCTAGTAAGAACTCTAGCTGCTGCGTTTTGGACCAACTGGAGTTTGTTTATTAGGCTTGCAGGGCAACCACCCAGTAGAGCATTACAATAATCTAGCCTTGAGGTCATGAACGCATGAACTAACTGTTCCGCATTTGTCATTGAGAGCATATGTCGTAATTTAGATATATTTTTAAGATGGAAGAATGCGGTTTTACAGATGATAGAAACATGGCTTTCAAATGAAAGATTGCCCTTCTGTCGAAATGTAAAAATAAATGTTAACATCAGAAATTAAATTTATATAGTGATACCCTAATTTTTTCATTTCAATGCGAACACCAGCAGTTTATGTATTTATATATATGTATTTTTTTTTTGTTGTTGTTGCCATAATTGACACAAAAGCAGGAAGATTCACTCACTGTGTCATGGCGACATCATGTGGACACAGCATGTTAATGTGACGTGTGATTGACTGGAACTTATTTAAATTCAGATATTTCCACTTCCAACACAATCACGAACGTGGCATTAGAATGTTGCGGCTTAGCAACAGACAACCAATCAAGTGCCTCATATTCACATTGGACAGTTACAGAAACACTGCTAATTGTTTCAGCGTTTGAGAGGAAAAATGGTAAATGGTGACAGAAAACGTGACAATTGGAGTGAAGAAGAGACCATTTTATTCTTTATAGTACGAAAAGTACATTCAGTACTAGACAGTACAGTCAGCAATATATAATATGAGAATGTGGTCGCGTACGGCATTTGTCCAATCAATGGCACTGACACTGCAAATATGCAAATAAGAATGTTAAAGGTGCTGTATGTCATTTTTTTGACTGTTCTAAAGCATAAAAATACCATAATATGTTTGCAGATATTTAGGAAACATGCTAAGTTCACATACTCGTTTCTCCGAAAAACAATGCAACAGTCAGTTATTCTACTTCGAAATGTTCGTTCCGTGTCGGAATGTCTGTTTTTGTTTTGGACTGTGTGATCCCGCCCCCTGCCAATTTATCCAATAGTATTTCGACACCCCGGGTTGCCAGTTGGCGGGAAACACAGCGTATTGCCGCCATGGAAGCCAGCAAACGATCTGGGTCAGAGATCGCAGATTCTACCCGACCTAAAACATCTCAACATCCAATCTCCATGAATGGGAGCATATTAAAATGCACATACATTAGCTGTGTAACTAACAGTGTAAATCTTGTTGCTTTCCACTGCCAATTGCGCTTGCTTAATCTGGCAAACCTTCTGAGGGTCGAGTCAGAGAAGGAGGGAACGGGGAAACAACTCTCTCCGATATTTTGAATTTGGACTGTAGTACACATTTAAATGGCTAGCTGTCAATAAAATGTACAGAAATGTACAGTGTGAAACATCACTTTCTGAATATGCAGGAGTAACTGATAACCCCGGGTAAATTATGAGCAGCGTGAAGCAAGATAACGCAGGATTCCGTTTACCCAGGTTTAGAATGACTCAGTGTGAAAATTTTTATTCAAAAGCTGCCTTGAGTCAAAAATAATGGGCATGCTTTCGGACAGGGGAAAGAATTACATCAAACACATTATACCTATAAAAGTCTATATCATCAGAATGTGTAATTAGATTTTACTAGTGAAAACTGATCAAATTTCACTTTGGTCAATCTCCAGATCTTATTACCAAGGCTGGACACAGCAGTGAACAGCACAGTGCTGGATCTGAGAAACTACAGCACTTCGATGATCACTACAACCACCCCCAACATTACTCTGGTCTTAAAGTTACGTCCCTCTGAAGAGTTAACCCTACTGTTACTGCTGGGTTATCAGAACTATCCAACTGAGGAAAACAATGTAGCCAAAGTTACACTTCCTCAACAAGGAAATTCACAAGGTGAGTAATTTGCTGGAAACAACACAATGGTTTGTTAACAATGGGAGCTGCAACAAACACTGTTTTGTACTTTTTTTTAATCTTTTCACACAGACGAAAGGTACACATGGGTACTGGGCCCCAGTGACATGACAGTAGACGTGGGCATTTACTACCTTCTGATACGACCTGTTGTTCCTCCAGGCGTGAAGTCTGTTGATGCATCAGTAACAATTACATCCGTTACTGCTCAGTGCATTTTCTGGGAAGAGACTAGATCCAACTGGAGTGACTATGGCTGTAGGGTGAGTGCTGACTCTTTTCTTTTGTGTGCCAATGGTGGAAACCATAAATGTAAACGTTGCTGACCTAATACTAAAGCCCAAAATATACATCATTATGTTACATTACATTATATTACATTACTCGTATGCATACACAGACATTCGACGCATGCGTGACGAGTTACAACCCATGTAAACATCTTTGTATTCTTTCATGCTAGAGTTGTGCAAATGAAAAAACTTTCTAACCTCTTCGCACAATCTCTGGTCTATGTAGGCCTCTATTGTCGCTGTAGCTTGCATGTGTTCCGGGGTGTGTCTCAATCAGCTCCCTAGCTCCCGAGCTCATGAATATATCGTGTACACAAATTCGAGCACTGGTAAGGACAGTAAAGGATGCTGGGACACATTGGGACACTTATGACTCTATTTCCGGCGACATGACAACAGCAGAGCTGATATCTTTCTGACATTACTTGTAATGTTGTTTAAAGTACATTATGATAAATTCTTTGCTTGTTAAATAAACGTGCAACATTTCAGCCGTAAATAAATTATAAATGTTTGCTAAATTATGTTCATTACCTGTCTAGCGATGTATGTTTATGCTGAAATAAAATAATGGTTTGTATTTTTAAAAACATCTATCGCGCATCGCTATGTGTAGTGAGTCGGCTCACGTGATTTAAGTTTCGCGCTTCAGAACTTCTGTTTAGGGAACATAGTGAGCATCGATGCTCACTGGTTTTCACGGTGCATTGTGGGATTTTTTAGGGAGCAAACGTTTCAGTGCCCTGGAAGGATTCTGTGATTGAGACAGTCCTTAAAATGGCTGACTCCCTGACCAGTGCCCTGACTACTGAACCTGGGAGCTGATTGAGACACCCCCAGTCTGTTTTGTTTATGCAGTTTTTCTTCAACTACCTTGTGAATTGATGCCCCCAGGGCACTGTTGCCACCTTGTGGATAAAAGAATTACTGCAAAAAAATTAAATGCACATGTGCGACTGTCACGGAGTCATAGCCAACACCTACGCATCGTGCCTCTGTCTAAATAAATATACATCTGTGTTCACTCACCTCTCTGCCTCCGTCTGTGTCCTGACAGCGACCTGCATGTACAAAGTTACAAAAATCTCTTCTGATGACGAAATTCGCGCCACGCACACTGTACGCTGACCTTCGCGTACACTTAAAAAGTGAAGTATACTTTGGGCTTAAGTGAAGTTCAAATAAACAATGAATCAATGGAACATCACTCTAAAACATGACTCTGCTGGGTTGTTTCAACCCATGTTTGGGTCAAATATGGACAAACCCAACTGTTGGTTTAAATTTTTTAATTACATTTTTAAACCCAATGGTTGGGTTTGTCCCTATTTGACCCAAACATGGGTTGAAATAACCCAGCATTTTTAGAGTGATTTGCTATCAGTTCATTTGCATCAGTTTATCAGTTAAAGATTAACAAGGCCTTAGCTATCAAAAATGTATTTGCGAGATAACACTCTTCTTTATTCTTTAGGTTGGCCCTAAAACAACTCCAAATGTTACTCAGTGTCTGTGTACCCATTTAACCTTTTTTGGGAGCAGTTTCTTTGTCATGCCCAATACGGTAGATCCATCCAAGACTGCTGAGCTTTTTTCCAACTTTGCAAATAACCCAGTGGTGGTGTGCTTTATCGGGGCTATCTTCTTAGCTTACATCCTGGCCGTGGCATGGGCGCGCAGGAAGGACCTACAGGACAAAGCCAAGGTCTGTCTAACTTTACTGCATCTATAGTCTCTAGACTCTAGCCACCAGGAATTCTTTGTTTTAAAGTCAAGCTTAAAAATAATTTACCCCATTTACATGACCCTTTGAACCCTTATTTATTAGTCATAAAAATCTAGGTATTTAAAAAAAAGGTATAGTTTATTGAAACTTTAAACAAAGTCTAAAAAAACAAAAACTGCACATGTTTTATGTTTTCTAGCATATTTGATACATCAGGCTTTTATGGCTCATATAGTATGATATATGGAGCTCATACTCGAAGAGGAAAAAAACAGTATTCTTAGTTTTAAATGTAGTAAACAGTAAACAGCCCATATTAAGCAAAAATATGCAATTTGGTGCAGCTGCTGATAATATATGGCTGATATTTAAGATGAAATATCGACAGCTTGCAATTCAATGAGATTATTATTGTCTTGAACTGCTTGGAGGTGCGAAGGTTGAGGAGTCTGTGATGGAGTGCCCCCTGGTGGCTCTCAAGGGCATTCCGGCTGGTGATCATGACATTTATAACAGTATAGCACATTACTTACATAAAATGCATATAAATATCAGTTGTCATTCTATATCTCCCAATAATATGTCTTAGTAAGATGATATTTAAATCATTATTTTTATGTAGTTTTTACATATAATGTAATGCCATACGATGATTGAGAGATGAACAAATAAACGTTCCTCAAAAGCCTGATGGATCATATTTGATTGCCACATTTAAACACATTTTTCGAAAAAATGATGTATGGATAATTAAGTAAACCTAAGTTGCTACAATCTAGTAATTGTTCATCTTGAAATATTACTAACAATATAAAAGTTATTCGTATATTTACTTTATAAAAAAGATATTACAGCAAAAAGACATGCACCACGACATGAAAGACATTTTTAGAATGATACGAAAAGACCTTTTACTTGCTAAAAAAGAGAATAAACTTTGAATCTGGCAACAGCAGGCATGTAGTAGATTGTGTACAACAGGTTTTACAGCAAAGTTTTGATATTGTTTATAGTTAAGACCTTAACTTTGGCCTTATAAAACTTATAAATAAGATATATTGTGTTCTTTTCTTACAAAAGGTGAAGATTACTGTGCTAGAAGACAATGATCCCTTTGCTGAGTACTGTTACTTGCTGAAGATCAGCACTGGACATCGCATGGGAGCCTCCACTTCATCGCGGGTTAGCATGTGCACTTAGCCTAAGCACTTCTTCAGGAATTCTGATCATATGTTGTTACATACCAACTCTGCATTGTCACTTCAGATTATAGTAACTCTACAAGGCACAGAGGGAGAATGTGAGCCCCATCACCTGACTGACCCTGATAAGCCAGTGTTTGAAAGGGGTGGTGTAGACCTGTTCTTACTGACCACCCCTTTCCCATTGGGAGAGTTGCAGAGCATCAGACTGTGGCATGACAACTCAGGAGATCATCCTGCTTGGTAAAATGGTGTTAAAAGAACAGTTCACCTACTACAGTCATCATCTACTCAACCTCACTATTTGTCTTAAAGGGGCGGTCACACTACACTTTTTGCTCCATTGACTTCCATTCATACACATGCAAATGCGGGAGAGGAAACGCAAGCTCAAGTGACACTGCGTTCCAAATTTCAAGTTTGTTAAACTCTGCCCTGTGAATTCATATCACGTAAAAATGTGTGACCAATAGAAGATTGATACGCCACAGCATGACCTTTTATAGCTGAATAATAGAATGCAAACTTTAAATCTGCAAGATTGCAGTAAAGTGGAGTAAATTCCATTTTTTTACATTTTTTGATGAATTATTAGGGCCCGAGCACCGATGGTGTGAGGACCCTATTGTAATTGCTCTGTCAATTATTCTTCTTCTCCAAAATGAATCGCATTTTTGAGGGCCTAAACATGCTCGAAATCTCATGAAACTTTGCACATGCGTCAGAAGTGATGAAAAATTACGCCTGATATGGGTTTCAGAATTAGGTGTGGCAAAATGGCTCAATAGCACCACCTGAAAAATTTCAATTAAGCGCTCTTCGTGCTACGTTTTACGTACATTGCGAAGATCTTGAGTTTTCACTGAAGGGCGTGTCCGTGGTGGCCTGACAAAATTCGATATTTCGCCATGAGACAGGAAGATGTTGTAACTCGGGCATGCAGTGTCCAGTCTGCCCCAAACTTCACAAGTTTTATTACAGTCCTGGCCTGAAGACATCTACATGCAAATATTCAGTTAGTCATAGCGCCACCTGCTGACAACAGGAAATATCATGCTTTACACTGTAATTCATTCCCTGAAACACATTTAAATATGCCATGAAGTACCAAACATACTAGAAACACGTTAAATCATGCAACACTTGGCTAAGTGCTAATGTGTGCGATTATAGCATTGAAACAAGGTTGTTGTTGTTACTCAGGCATACAATGTGCAATCTGCCCCAAACTTCACATGTTTGAGAACAGTCCTGCCCTAAACACATCTACATGACAATATTCAGTTGTAGCAATAGCGTCGCCCACTGGCAACAGGAAGTGATGTGTTTAACACTGTGATGCACTACTACAACATACTAAAATATGCAACTGAGTGCTAAACATGCTAGAAACATTCTAAAACATGCTAGCAACACTTGCTAAAGCATGCTTTTATTGTCATGAAAACAGGAAGTTGTTGTAACTCAAGCAAACAATGTCCAATCTGCCCCAAACTTAACGTTTGATAAGTGCCCTGGCCTGAAGACATCTACATGCCAAAATGTAGTTACAGTCATATCACCACCAGCTGGTAGCAGGAAGTGTGGCAAATACAAATGACTGGTGTAGTCCTCCTATATTTATATACTTAAATGCATATTGCCCACCATGCTTTGTTTTCCTAAAGCCACTGGGTGGTGGTGGCACGGGTGTGAGGGCCCTTTCATTGCTGCTTGCAGGTTTAATGTTGAATTATGTTTTTAAAAAAGACAGAGTGTGATGTCATTTTACAACCATTGCAGTGTCCATAGAAATTTTGTGTGCTCAAAGTCTAGTGTGACCACAGTTTAAAGTGTTCAAAGTTTAAAATTAATAAAAAAGTATTTATTTTGGTCAAAAGTGCTGACTGTAATGTTTTCAGACACATAATTGCATGTTAATTGCAGTTAAATGAAAATGTATTATAGTTTAAATTTATATTAAATGCAATTATCTAAACTTCAGAGTGTATATCTTTACATGTAATTTCATAATCACTTCTATTGTCTTTGAAATATGGTGCACTGCTGAAGTTACTGACAAGCATTTATGATAAACTAAAATACACTTTAATGTCATTTCTATTGAAACTTGAATGTCATGTATTTAAATATTTGTAATTACACATTTGTAATGATGAAGTTGCAATCTAGTACATTTGAAATATATTAACTTTAAATGTAATATTAAATAACACACTGCTGTTAAAATAATAAAATAGGCTACTTTACATGTGCTTTCAACACATCAAAGTAAGTGTACTTCTTTAAAGCACAACAATGATTTTAAATGCACCTTAAAGAAAAACCTTTTTAACATTATTTCAAAATGCATACTTTAAGTGCACTTAAAGGGATAGTTCACCCAAAAATGCGTGAACTATCCATTTAAGTGGCCTATAATTTCATTAAAATTATATTTATATTATATATATATATTTATAAATATATATTATAATTATATTATCTGCAAGTAGGCCTACAGTTTAAAAAGAAACATGCTTTTAAGATTTAAAGTGCACATTCCATACAATTACTGAAAGTGCACTTCATTTTCACAAAGGCTAGCATATGTTTGAAAAATTTGTTTTTCAGGTATGTTAACTCGGTGATGGTTGAAGACCTGCAGACTGAGCAGAAGTGGCACTTTCTGTGCAACTCGTGGCTGGCTGTTGATATAGATGATTGTACTGTTGAAAGAGTGTTTCCTGTAGCATCAGAGATGGACATGAAAGGCTTCAGGTGAGCTCACTATCTCGCAGTGCTTTTGAAAATGCATTTGGAAATGCAACTAAAAGACTTTCCTTTCTGCAGCAACTTATTCTTTATGAAGACAACAACAGACTTCTGTGACGGCCACATCTGGTACTCTGTGGTCAGTCGACCGCCCAGCAGTAATTTCACCCGTGTGCAGCGTGTCTCGTGCTGTTTCTCAGTGCTGCTCTGCTCCATGTTGGCCAGTATCATGTTCTACGGGATTCCCACAGACCCCACGGAGCAGACAATGGATATGGGTATGATTCAAAAAGTAGCTTATTTCAGTAGTTCAGTTTAGATATTCTACAACTACATGTCAACTAACTTTCATTCATTTGCATCTACATGTTAACTACATCTCATTTGTAGACTGTTAGGGTTAGTAGAATAAGTTGACATGTAGTTGCAAAGTTACTTGTAGTTAGTAGAATGTCTAAAGTGAACTATCGAAATACAGTGTTACCGTAACATAATCATATAATAGTCCTACTTATGTTCAGTGATATTATTCAAAGATTTACTTGTCATGCCACAATAGTGTAATCGTGTCTTTGAATAATGTCATGTCCTATGATATAATAATTAAAAAAGAATATCATATAAATATTTTAACATTTTAATTGATTGATTGACAGCTCTAGTCATAACTGATGTTTGGTGGGTCTTTGATTCTCTTTTATCCAAAGGCCAGATTAAACTGACCTGGAGTCAGGTGAAGATTGGCATCCAGAGCTCCTTCATTGTGTTTCCCGTCAACCTGCTAATTGTGGGAATCTTCAGACACTCAAGTCCCCGAAAAAAGAAGACAAAGAAACAAAAGGCTCATAAGAAGCCTGAGCCTCCTCAGATGGAGAAAGAGATCCTGTATGAGACCTTCTCTCCACACTTTGAGAACACTTTAACAGTAGATTTTCTTATTAATGTAAGTCCTGCATGTTTAATTAATTATGCACATTATTTTTGTTTTAACAAAAAGTACAGTATGTTTCAGCAATTCAGCTAGTATGGTAACCAATATATAGCATATCTACAATATTTATGTACCTACACTCTTAATAATAAAGGCTCTTTATTGGCATTGATGGTTCCATGAAGAACCTTTAAAATCTAGATGGAACCATGGAACCATCAATGCCAATAAAGAACCTTTTGTGCAATGGAAAGTTTCTAGATGTTAAAGGTTCTTTACTGGCATTGATGTTTCCATGAAGAACCTTTAACATCTAGAACCTTTCCAATGCACAAAATGTTCTTTATAGTGGAAAAAGGGTTCTTTAGGTTAATAAAATGTTCTTCACATGAAGAAAAAATGGTTCTTTTTAGACCTGTTCACTTAAAGGTTCATTGGGGAACTCAGAATGGTTCTTCAATGGCATCGAAAATCTCCTTTTGGAACCTTTATTGTTAAGAGTGTATCATGTACAATACCTACAAGATTTTTTTTGTTTTTGAAAGAAAATTCATATGCTTGCCAAGGCTGCATTTGTTTGTTCAAAAATACAGTCAAAAACAAAGATATTGTGAAATATTATTAGAATTAAAAATGACTATTTTCTACTCTAATATATTTCAAAATTGTATTTATTCCAAAACTGGATTTCAACAGCCAGTACTCCAGTCTTCATTGTCACATGATCCTTCAGAAATCATTCTAATATGCTGATTTGCTACTTAAGATATATTTCTTCTTATCATCACAGTTGAAAATTGATGAATAGAAAGTTCAAAAGAACATAATTTATTTGAAATAGATTTTTTGTCACTTTATTTAGTGATCAACATTATAATTACATTATAATATACATTTTTTTATCAAATGAATGCGTCCTTGCTGAATAAAAGTAAAAGTTAAAAAAAAAAAACACTTAAAACTTAAAACAAACATGCACTCAAAAAATTGTTTAAGCTTTTTTTTTTTTTTTTTTAAGATTTATGATTTTCAATTGTATAGTAAAATTCCATAAAATTGAATTGAATAATCCTTATTATTCATATTATGAATTAAAAAATGAGTAAAAAAAACAAGCTTAATAAAATATTTTGTATAATCTTAATGGAACAAGGGAAGGGAACCATTTCAGTTTATGTTTATTCATAAATAAAAAATAAAAAAATATATTTAAATTTATGAATACGAAATCACAAACTGAAATGTCCATTCCTTTGTTACATTAATATTATACAAAATGTTTTATTAAGCTCTAGTTTTTGTTTTTTTTTCTCATTTAAAATTCACTTAATTCATAATATGATTATTATGTAACGATTATTCATTTCAATTTAATGGAACTTTACTATACAATTAAAATTCGTAAATCTTAAAGTGTGGTTATAATCTTGAGTGTGGTTATAGTGTAATTACTTGATGTGTTCATTGCCACATTATTTGGCCAAAATGTACATATTTTATCATTTTTCGGTAGCACTTTATTTTACAGTGTCCGTTACACATCTTACATGTACTTGTTAGAGTAATAACAGTAAATTATGCATAATTACAACAAGCAACAAATCCTAATTATGTAGTAAGTACATGTAGTTAATTAATATTACTCAGTATTTAAATGTATAATTACACTGTAACAAGGACACCTTATAATAAAGTGTAACCAATTTTCATTAGGACATACAGAGAATCACATACTTGTTTGGAAATGCCATGAGATGCCCCGTCCCGAAAACAGAGAAGAACCCTGATAAGGCAGACGTCAGCACTTTACTGTCAGAGCTGCAGAACCTCATCGAACAACAGCACTTCATACACAAAAATGAAACCGCCTCTGTTTTTTGGGCCTACAGCCATCATCTGTCTAAACAACTTGAAAACTTTGAGGGAGAAGTGAAGCTGCTGGGGCCTTCAGGCTTTTCTAGGCCTGGGAGCTACAGCCAGGTTTTACTGCAGGTTCAGAGCATGAAAAAACTGCTGGAGAGTCACCGTTCCTCCAGACCCATCGTTGAGCAGCGGACCTTTAGCTTGAGCCCTAAAAAAGACAGCAGCAGCAGCAGGAAGGGTCTGCCCTGGTGGTTTGTGTATGTGGGTTGGCTTCTTGTTGCAGCCACAAGTGTGGTGTCAGGGTACTTTACCATGTTGTATGGACTGAAATACGGAAAGGATCTCTCAATCAGTTGGATAATCTCCATTGCGATGTCCTTCACTGAGAGCCTCTTCTTCACCCAGCCCGTAAAGGTAAAGAGTTGCAGTCAAAATGCTATATATTTGTATTGTATTTAAAATGTTATGTGTTTTTGTTCGTTTATTGTGCATTTCATTTGGCAGGTGTTTTGTTTGGCAATTTTCTTTGCATTGGTGGTGAAAAAAATCAATTTTGAGGATGCAGAACTTATTGACGCTTTACGTAAGAAAACAACCACTTGCACAGGTAATTGGAAAGTATGTATGTCAGGTATGAGGCACAAATAGCCAACCCTTGTGAAAAGAAATGTGCTTAATTGAGCTGAATATGCAGTTGTTGTCCTTCAAATCTTAAAGGCGACCCATTATGCTTTTTTTAAATGTTTTTTTGTTTTGGGGGGGAGGGGGGGTGGGGTCTACTAGAAAAGATTTTTGTGCTTAAATGTTCCAAAAAAATTTTTTTTTCACATATTCTACATTGTTGCAACGCCTCTCATCCCAGTCTGTCAGTAACGCTCTGTTTATTTCCTGTCTATATGAAGCCCCTCCTTCTGAAAAGTGCAATGTACTCTGATTCGTTGGCAGTTTGATATACACTCTGAAACACTGTTTCGAAACAAAAGATTCGTAAAGCTCCGAAGCTTCATGAAGCAGTGTTTTGAAATCGCCCATCACTAGAAATTGTTGAATAAAGTGGTTATTCAGTTTTTTTGGTGCACAGAAAGTATTCTTGTGGCTTCATAACATTAAGGTTGAACCACTGTACTCACATGAACTGTTTTAAATATGTCTTTAGTACCTTTCTGGGCGTTTGAACGTGTAAATTAACTTGCTTTAAATGCACTGAGCCATTGGATTTTATCAAAAATATCTTCATTTGTGTTTTGAAGATGAACAAAGGTCTTACGGGTGTGGAACGACATGAGGGGGACATAATTTTCATTTTTGGGTGAACTAACCCTTTAATAACTGATGAATAACCTTTTCGTTGCCATTACAGTGAAATTACTGAACCTAAACATAGGAACCTGATAAAAAAAACGCTCATTTAAAAGAAAATATGTCAGATGGACTTAGAGGTTTTTGCAATGGAACTCTTCACTTGTTTTTCATAAGGGAATGTCTCTCTCATTCTTTTTAAAGAGTCTAATCAGATCTTTTTTTGATTTGTTACATTCAATTATGATCTCTTCAATAGATGGTCTCCATGGAGTGCGACTTGCTAAGAGGGATTGTACACACAGCTTCTATCAGCCTCCACCTTCCAGTGATATTGAAAAGCTTAGGAGAAATATGGTCAAACAGCAGAAAGCACGGGCACTCATCATGGAGATTCTAGGTAGGAAAAAACAACTGTTCCCTTTTAGCCGATGACCATGTGAAAGAACGGTTGAGCACAGACCTGTATTTTCTTTGCAGTCTTTCTGGGGTTCTTGTGGATGCTGCTCTTGGTGGCATATGGTCAGCGAGATGAAAATGGATTCTACCTCACTCAGCACATCCGGCAGAGCTTCAGCAATGGCATTTCAGACAGTATGAACCACAATGATGTGTTCACCTGGGCTAATACTGTACTCCTTAGTAACCTGTTCGGAGAATATTCAGGTAGTTCCATTATCTTGATTTGTCAAGAATATAACAAGTGCACAATAATCTTCTTTAATTGGTATTTAAGGTACTCGTGGACCATCAGATCAATAAGGACTCCTTTTGGTTTTCTTACAAATCTTCTTCCCATTTTACACTATCCAAATAGTGGTGAAAATCTACCAGGAGGATCTCGAGAGATTTCGTTTCAACCCATTGAGCTCCAGTAAATGACCGCATTATTGACTGATGTGTTTAATGACTATTTAATTTTTATTTCCAAGGCTTTATAACAGATGGAAATTCAAAACTTGTTGGGAATGCTCGTCTTCGTCAAGTTAGGGTGACGAGAGACTCTTGCATGATTGCTAAGTCCATGCGTCATGCTGTTCCCCACTGCAATGCACCTTACTCTTGGGACAATGAGGATATGGGCTCTTATGGTCCAGGTTGGGAAGAGTTTAATTTTGTAAATGCTTCTGAGGACACCGTCACAGCTTGGCAGTACCAAAGCCAGTCCACGCTCAAAGCAATCCCAGTTTGGGGTATGATTGCACTTTATAGAGGAGGAGGCTATGTTATGGACCTCGGTTCTGACCTGCAAAACGCGAGCTGGTGAGTAATCGCATAAATACGACCTCCATTTTAGTTGGGCCAATCAGAGTGGCTGCGTTCAAAATCACATACTCTCTTGAGTAGGTACCTATTTTGAATAAGTAATTACTTCATGATCACTAAAAAAGTATGTTCTATATAGTATGAATGTAATCCAGATGTACTACATTCGCCATGCTGTCATTATCATGTGACCTACCAACGTCAGTTACGTTTAATTAAAAAAAATCCTCTCCCATTTGGCCTCATGAGATAGTAAAGTGTCCATCGTATGCACACTTCAGAATCTAGCCAGAAGTAGTAGGTCATCCCGGTACTTTTTGCGTACTCTACTGTGAATTCAGACATACTTCTTTTGTCACATATTGTTTTTCGCCTACTATATAGTAGGGAAGTATGTGATTTCGGATATATTTCACTATTAGGTGACTCTGCACACTGAATTGGGATAGCAGAATGTATTGTTACAGGAAAATCGTACCCTTTACCATCCAGACAACAACATAGTGTAGCCCAGATCCGGCCCACATCTGGATTACACGCGGACCAGATGTGGGCCAGATGTGGGCCGACACTATGTTGCTGTCAGGGCTTTAATTAAAGGCACAATTTTTTAATTAAAATATCCAAAAACCACTAGAACAGTGTTATATATTTTGTTGACTTGTGTACTTACATTATCCCAAATATTTCCAAGAATGTTTAAATCCAGAGAAATAAGCAATTTTTACCAGGACATGGACGTGTCCGACTGTCTGAGAGTCACCTATCAGTGACATCATACCCGCGTTATCCTCGATTTCTGATTTTATTTTGTAAAAACCATGGAAACACCAGAGACGCTTTTTAATATATTACATGTTTTATTAGACAAGGGAACAAGTGTTTGGTTACATTTATAGACAGAAAACTAATTATTGTTATATAGCTCTACACACGTTTAGTATTATTGTTTAAATCTAGTTTTCTTGATTTTATTATATTCACAATATATTAATGCAATAAAAGTCCACTTAAGTGCACTTAAAAGAGTACACTTTAAATGTTTCTTAACACACTTAAGTACACTTAATGCACTGTGTAATAATGTAAAATGAACAGTTTTACTTTAATGTACATTTTACATCATGTTTTAAAATTCTTGTATCGTGTTTTGAAGTAGCACACTGATTTTGATGTGTTCACTAACATACTAAAGCACATTAAATTACATTTGAAGTTCATATAATTTAAATGTACTAAATTGCAATTTCACCATTACAGATGTATGATTAAAATACACATGACACTATTTCAATAGAAATTACATTAAAGTATATTTTAGTTTACACAAATGCTTGTCAGTACATTCAGGAGCACACTTCATATTTCAAAGACAATAAATAATCATGAAATAGCATATAATGATGTATTTAAGTCCTAAGTGGGACAAAAAAGCACTCTAAGGTTTAGGTAAATAAATTTAATATAAGTTTAAGCTTTAATACATTTTTTATTTATTTGTTTATTTAATTAATACATTTTATTTATATGTCACAAGGGTATATTTTATGCATACTATCCTAACAATATACCGCCCTTCAACCAACAGGAGGCTTCAATATCTATTTAACTCCACCTGGTTGGATATGTACACAAGGGCGGTTTTTACAGAGTTTACGGTGTACAATGCGAATGTCAATCTGTTCTGCGTTGTCACGCTAATACTGGAGAGCACTGCTGTGGGTGAGCAATAAGAGCAATCATTCCCATTCATATAAAACCTCCATGTTTTATTGCAAAGCTGAGCTTACACTTTTTATTTTACAGGTGCATTTCAGTTTCACAGCGTGGTGCAGAGTGTCCGACTCTACCAGTCCACAGGTGGCTTTCAGTCGGTTCTCATGGCCTCTCAGGTCTTTTATTTCCTCTTCATCATCTACTACATGTTTTTGCAGGTCAGCTCTCTGATAGAATCATTTAAAAGAACTTTTAAAGGAATAGTTCACCCCAAAGAATGAAAATTCTTTCATAATTTGCTCACTCTCAAGTTTTTCCAAACCCATATGACTTTCCAAAAAGTTTCCAAAAGGGGGATTTCACAGCAGATGCCATAGAAGAACCATTTTGAGTTCCCCAAAGAACCTTTCAGTGAACCATTTTTTTCCTGTGAAGAAAATTTTAATAATCTAAAAAACATTTTTTGACTATATAGAATCTTTTGTGCAATGGAAAGGTTCTATAGATGTTAAAGGTTCTTCATGGAATCATCGATGCCAATAAAGAACCTTAATTTAAGGGATAATTCACCCAAAAATGAAAATTCTATCATTAATTACTCACCCTTATGTCGTTCCAAACCCATAAGACCTTCGTTCATATTCGGAACACAAATGAAGATCTTTTTGATGAAATCTCAGAGCTCTTTGACTCCTCCATAGACAGATACACAACTGACACTTTGACGCTTTAAAAAGTTCATAAAGAGATTGTAAAACGAATCCATATGAATTGAGTGGTTTAGTCCAAATTTTCTGAAGAGACTCGATCACTTTATATGATGAACAGAATTAGGCTTTTATTCACATATAAACTTTGATCAGCATACATAAA
Source organism: Elopichthys bambusa (assembly GCA_037101425.1). Classification (NCBI taxonomy): domain Eukaryota; kingdom Metazoa; phylum Chordata; class Actinopteri; order Cypriniformes; family Xenocyprididae; genus Elopichthys; species Elopichthys bambusa. The sequence continues at coordinate 44,155,249 of CM074432.1, read as the reverse complement.
CAGAAGCCCAACCAAACCTGCTTGCAAGAACAAACCTCTTACGGAAGCTCAAACGTGCTGCGTAACACAAGAATGAACCTCACTGGTTATTGCATGTCAAGTGAACATGCTTGAGCTTCAGTTTACCACAACTGATGTGTGAGTTGATGAATGTTTATGTAAGGAATAATTGACGACAGGCCATTGAATTCTTAGAAAATAATGCACACCCAAGGTGGTAATGCAAAGCGTAGTGGCCGTTACACCTCGGGTGTGCATTATTTTCTAAGAATTCAATGGCCCTGAGTCAATTATTCCGCTTAAACTATGGTTACAACACCTCAAGACACTGTTTCGATGTCGTATTTGAAGACATTTGTCAGGTTTTTGTCCTTAAAACACTAATTTCTACCACATCTCATCCCAAGCCTCCGTTGCTAATTCCAAAACATAATTTCAGAACTAGTAATGGAGGCTTGAGCCTTGATAGCAGAATAATATTGTTGATACAGTTATTAATGCACTTATTAGCGCAGTTATTAATGCAGAGAGAGAGAGAGAGAGAGAGAGAGAGATTAAGCAGCATGTGCTGTCTCTTCAGAAAATTTGGATTAAACCGTTCAATTCATATGGATTAGTTTTACGATCTCTTTATGAACTTTTTGAAGCATCAAAGTAGTTGCGTAGGTGTCAGTGGAGGTACAGAAATCGCTCAGATTTCATCAAATATATCTTAATTTGTGTTCTGAAGATGAACGAAAGTCATGAGGGTGAATAAATGATGGCAGAATTTTTATTTTTGGGTGAACTATACCTTCAAGGGTATGTTTACACAACAACGATGTACTAAAAACAAAAGTTTTTCCTTTGCGCTTTTCCCGTACAGACGACAATGTTGTCAAAGCGATCCTTGTTCACATGGATCAGCGAAAACGATTAAAAACGCTGTATTCTGCTGCCAGGACAGTAGTTGGCAATGTCACTTTGTAAAGAAACACTACACACCTATAAACTGAACACGAAATATGCATTCACATGACGTCACCATTTTCACAATTTTGTGTTTTTGTAGTTTACATGGAGACGAAAACTGTACCGTTTTCCAAAACTTGCATTTTGTATCCCATTTTAAAAAGTTTGTGTTTTCAGGCCACCAAAACGCTGTTGTCGTGTCAATGAATGGGCAAAACGCATAAAAAGTTTTCTGTTTTTAGTTAAAGCAGAATGTTCACGCAGCTCTTTTCCATATAATGAAAGTGAAGCATGACCAGGGGTTGTCAAGCTCCAAAACTGATCAAAAGAAACCATAGAAGTACAATAACAGTAGACCTTCTGACTTGTGCGCTATGTTTCAACTCCTCTTAAACCAAACATCAGCTTTTTTCGAGGAACAAACTAAAATATTTGGAATGTAGTACATATGAGCTTTTTGACTTTTAGGGCTCCTTTTTTATTATTTTTGGAGCTTGACCATTTTCTTTATATGGAAAAGAGCAGCTTGAACATCATGTCTAAACATCTCCTTCTTATGTTTCACAGAATAAAGAAGTACTTAAGTAAATAATGATAGAAATTGAACTTCGGGGTGAACCGTTCCTTAAATTGCAATGCTTGTTGAATTCATATTAATCCATTCACATTTGGGGTTGAACAGGGAAAGCTGTTGAAGCGGCAGAAATGGGCATATTTCAGAAACAAGTGGAATCTGTTAGACCTGGCCATCATCATTTTAAGTTGGAGTTCATTATCAGTGTTCATCAAGAGAACAGTGCAGGGAGACAAAGACATTGAATACTACCAGAAACACAAAGATCAGTAAGTAGATCTTTTCTTTCTAATGTTTTGATGTGAACATGAATTGAACATCCCACGACCCTACATAGGACAAGCAGTTTGGAGAATGGATGAATGAGTGAACTGAACATGGTAAAAATGCTATTCCTGTCTTGCAGGTTTCCCAGTTTCCATGACACGGCTGTCATAGATGTTACTCTGGGATATCTCATGGCTTTCTTGGTTCTTCTGGCCTGTGTAAAACTCTGGCATCTGCTGAGACTCAACCCTAAACTACACCTCATCACCTCCTCACTGCAGCGGGCTTGGAACGATATGTCCAGTTTCATTGTGGTTATCTTCATTATCCTCTTGGCCTATTCTCTTACTGTAAGGGGAAACAACTTTCTACAGTCAGTAACGGTTTAAAGTCAGCATGAAACAGAAGTTGTGATAAACTTTTTTTCCCCCATTGTGATGTATATGTGAGTGAAACGGCTTCTTGAATGAGAAACAGAAATGTAGGGCGGGACTTGATTTTGTTAATCGGAAATTGATTGGTTCGTTGGATGGTTGTGGTTTGCTATTGGTCAGTCTCATGTGAGTGACAGGTTGTCCCGCCCTCACACCAGTAAACATCATCAGAGAGAATGAAAAAATAAGAATTGTCAATTTTGATTTTTATGGTGAATTTAAAATATTGTTTTGGTAAAATAGGCTCATAAAAGTATCTTAATATTGAAAAAACTGCAAGCCACCTTTTAGCTCTATAAGCAGCCGCAGTACCACAGACAATTTCTACTTGTTCTTCAGTTTGAAAATCAAACAAAAACAAGATTTTATTTAAATTTATAAAACGGTTAGTTCCTGTCCTTGATTCTGATAAAACACGGCTATGACCGCTTCACCCACCGGTTCTGTGTATCACTACACAACACCCTTAGCAACATAAACTGTTTGTTCTCAATTGATATTGTTCATTGAAGCTTACTGTATTATGTAGATGAGTATTGTGAGAAAGAGATCGAGTGAGCGAGTTTATTACCTGCATTCAGATTTAGCATTTTCCTTCAGGTCAGTCCTATGTTCATAATAAAAAATCTGCTTAAATGTCCGATGTATTATCTTGTCCTTTTAACAGTTAAGGGGTTTTCCCGTAACTGACAGCGCTAGTCAAAGCGTCTTGTTCCGTGTTCACAACAATTCAGTCTTTTCAATATAAAAGTCTTCGCTGCTGACTGACACACTCATAAAGACAGTCTTTGCCGCCATCTAATGGCATAATAATGTAACTTCTGTTGCTGTTCACGGTCAGGGACTATTTTTTCCGGCGGAAGGAAGGCTTTTAGAAAAAGTTTACTTCATGAATGATGAATGATGTTGCATTGATACATATTTCTGGCTTTAATATTTGTATTGTGTGGTAACCATTTTATAAAAGCAATAAGGTACTCGAGGCTAGTGCTGTTATCGTGAATAAGCCACGGCTGAAGGGGTTGCAGTCACTCTGCTTCACGTCGTGCCTAACAACGCCCTTCAGCCGTGACTTATTCACGATAACAGCACTAGCCTCGAGTACCTTATTGCTCACTAAAAAGGCTGAAAACTCTTTTGACAGGAACACACTTACAATTGAAGTCTATGCAGCAAACATTGAATGGCTGCCCCATAGACTTTAATTTTAGGTGCGTTTCAATCTTCTTCTTCTTTTTTTTTTTTTCTTTTTCAATAGTGCAATCTAATATTTGGATGGAAGCTGTACTCATACAAAACGTTCCCAGATGCGTTCAGGACAATCTTCAGTTTGCAGTTTGGCATCTTCAATTATGATGAGGTACGTAAAATGATTTACAGGCAAACTTGGAAAGTAACATGGAAAAGCTGGTAAGATTTCATTTGTTAACGTTAGTTAACTACATTACTTAACATGAACAATTCTTCTACAATATTTATTAATACATATATTGCTCATTGTTATTTAATGCATTAACTAATGTTACTAAATTAGACCTTATTGTGAAGTGTCACCGAAAAGCTTTTGCTTTATCACAGCTTTCACGCTATCTCTACAGGTGATGGATTCTGATCCCGTGCTCGGCGCTCTCATCATTTCCACTTGTGTCATCTTCATTACGTTTGTGATACTGACCCTCTTTGTCTCAATCATCCTTGAGGCATTCGGTGAAGAACAGAAGAATCACCAGGTGTCACATTCATATTTTAGTTTTACTGCTGTTAGGCCACATTTACACTGCAGGTCTTGATGCCCAATTCCGAATTGTTGACTATATCCAATTTAGTTTTTTGACGACCAACTTACATCTTCTTTTAAAAGTGACCCATATCCGATATCTGCATTTACACTAACACTTGATGAAACAGCCCAAGGTAGACATACTGATCCAGAGAAGCTTAGGCCGAAAAGGAAGTAAAAACGGCACGATTTGCAATAGACTCAGATGAAATGACAATACAATCTTTTTCTTTCCGCACCATCTTTAAAGGTCAGTAAAACATTGGGTTGAGCCTTCGTCCCCCATTGCGCCATTGAAAAGTGTCATGTGACCACAATTGGTGTTCAGCTGAGTTGACGTCATTCGCCACTGTCGTTTTCTCAATGACGTACAACTCGCATTGATAGGAATATCTGATCTGTCTGCTTACATGGCAGATGCAAATGCACATATCTGATTCATATCAGATTTATTTCCACATATGAATGAGGCCTGAAATTGATCTGAAAATTTTGGAATCCATGTGCTTTTTTCCTGCTTACATGTTTGTGGGTCATATCCCATCTGTGCCACAAGAGAGGAAAAAATTAAATCGGAATTGGGTCACTTGAACCATGTAATGTAAATGCAGCTACACTGATCAGCCACAACATTAAAACCACTGAGAGTTGAAGTGAATAACATTTATTATATTATTACATGTACCAATTACCTAAAGATGCAGAGAAATTGCAGAGCATGTACAGCCCTGCCACACTGCAAAAATTGCTTCAGGAATGGTTTGAGGAACATGACAAAGTGTTCAAGGTGTTGCCTTGGCCTCCAAATTCCCCGGATCTCAATCCGATTGCACGTCTGTGGCAGGGATGGGCAACTTCGGGCCTAAAGAGCCACTGTCCTGCAGTTTAGCTCCAACCCTGATAAAGACTCACCTGACTGTAGCTTTCTAGTTACTCTGAAGACCTTTTTGACGTTTGATTAAGGTTGGAGCTGAACCCTGCAGGACAGTGGCCCTCCACGACCAAAGTTCTCCACCCCTGATCTATGGGATGTGCTGGACCAATAAATCCAATCCATGGAGGCCCCACATCACAACTCGCAGGACTTCCAAGCTATCCTAGGTGTGTATGACTTTCTTCTTTCAGACAAACACAATCGGAGGTATATTTAAAAAATATCCTGGTTTTTCCATGGGAGTGAATAATACCCTAGATTCTGAATCCCAAAAAAGTGCATCCATCCATCATAACAGTAATCCACACGACTCCAGGGCGTTAATAAAAGCCTTCTGAAGTGAAGCGATTGGTTTTTGTAAGAAAAATATGCATATCTGAAACTTTATAAACTATAATAACTAGCTTCCGGTAACTGCTGTATGCAAGTCATAGTGGAAGAGTGACCTCTTACCCGACATATGACGTAGGACGTCGGAGTAGCATGAGCTTTGACGAACAAATGAACAAATAGGGCAGGGTAACAAACTCAAGCTTCTCTTTTATATCAAAATCCTCCTATTTTTGTCTTTAAAAATTCTCATTTTAGACTTCTAAGTCTAAGTGTTTTGTTTTGCTCTATCCTCTGCGCTTCCGCTTTGATCATTACATCATGCGTCAGGTCAGGGGTCACTCTTCCGTCGGAACTAGACTCGCGTACGGCCGTTTTTGGAAGCAAGTGATTATATTTTATAAAGTTATAAATATGGATATTTTTCTTACAAAAACCAATTGCTTCACTTCAGAAGCCCTTTATTAACCCCCTGGAGTCATGGATGTACTTTTTTGGGCTTCAAAATCTCAGGTACCATTCACTTACATTATAAAGCTTGGAAGAGCCAGGGTGTTTTTTAATATAACTCCGATTGTTTTTGAGTGAACTAACCCTTTAAAGGATCTGCTGCTAATGTGTTGGTGCCAGATACCTCCGGACATGTTTAGGAGGTATTGTGGAGTCCATGCCTCACTGTATCAGAGCTGTTTTGGCAGCACGAGGGGGACCTACACGATATTAGGCAGATGGTTTTAATTTTGTGGCTGATCAGGGCAAGTTGTAAGAACAAACAGTCACTGTGGTTTAAGTTTTAATAACTGAAATTACTCTTCTGATACTCAGCCTTCTGAGGAAGAGGAAATCGTCGACCTGATGTTGGTGAAGATCCTCAGTCTTTTTGGGATCAAACGTAAGAAGAAAGAAGAAGAAACTCATCATAGTGACAAGAATACCTAGTCCTCATCATTGGCCTGTGATGCTTATACAAACTGCCCTCCTGCTCCATCCACCATTTTGTCTTCAGTTACTTAGTCAGCAGAAAGAAAATTAATATCTGTAGCTGAATTTTAATTTAAAAGTAACACAAAAGTTTTGATCAAACTTTAATTTTCTTTTCAAGAAAAGCAAAATGTACCATTTTTATAGAGCATATTTCTGAAACATGTTCTTTTATAAACTAGCAAGGAGAAACGTGTTTAAATGAACTCTACAGTTAACATGTTTTGAGAATGTGCTCTTTGTGAACTTGTAACAAACTGTACGCTTTGCACGTAGTGAACAATATAAAAGAGGTTAGGCCACAGGAGCTTGTTTGTCATTGCTTTTTATGATAAAAAAAGAAATCTCATGAATGTAAATACAATAACACAATTACATGGCCGCAGTTGGACTTTGCTGTAACACTGGACACTTGTCTTGATATTCTGATGGTCTAATAATGGGACTATAATGTAAATAGGTCAACCTTGATCAGGACCAAAAAAATGAAAGAAAGTTTGCAATGAATTTCTCTCTCTCTCTTTTAATCAAAACAGAATATAAGTCCTTTATATCAAAAAGACAGACACAATGCCTAATTTAGACCGGAGATTGTTAAACGAGGAGGCAAAGAGACACAGAATTCCTCCCTTATTCAGCCAAGACTGTGTAAGCCCAAGTTCATGCCAGTTCAGGTTCATTTCTTTTCCTTTTTGTCATCTTTCTTGGCTGTAGCATCTCCCTTCTCCTTGTCTTTGTCCTTATCTTTATCCTTCTCATCCTTCTTCTCTTTCTTGCTGTCATCTTTCTCTTGGCCCTCTTTCTTTTCTGCATCACGGTTAGCGATTTTGTTATTGATGAGATTATGGAGAGCCACTACAGAGCGGATAAGCGAGGCCAGGTAGACCACAAGCATCTGGTCGTTGGTCTTAAGGTAGAAGGCCTTGACAAACTCCTGCAGGTTGACATCAGGCAGCAGATTGAACACGTCCTGCAGCTGATAAATGATCTGGTGATTGATGGGCAGTTTGCCGGTTGCGACCTTCTCCAGGTAGCTCTTGATATCCAACAGCTTGGAGTTGAGCCCTTTCAGCCCATGCACCTGATTGGTGATGCGTTGCGACAAAGTGCCGACCGTTGTGTCCTTGATATCACTGCAAGAAATCATAGAGAATAAATAAACCGGGTTGTTTACAGATGTTTTAAAGTGCCCCTAATATGCCATTTTAAAGGTTCCTAATTTCTCCTACAACATGTTTACATGCATCCATGATCAAAAAACACTTTCATTTTCTCATAATATACATTACAGCATCACCTCATTTCTCACAGTGTCTGAAATGGTCTGATAAAGGATTCTAAACCCCGCCTTTCCGAGAGCCTACTCCGCTCTGATTGGTCAGATGGCCCAGTCTGTTGTGATTGGTCGACCGCTTACAGCACATGAAAACAGCGTCTTCTCGTCATGTTGACAACATGAACTCTTCCAGACCTCAGCTACAACAACAGTGTTTGAGGGTCAAAGTAGACGTTGTTCGTGGGCAGCCAATTAAGACCATAGGCTGCCATTATGCAAATCTGTTACAAACCTATGTAGGTTTGAGCAGGAAGTAAGAATGGAATAACTAACGACTTGTTTCAGGCAGTTTGGAATAGATTCTCTCTTTTGGGAGACAATAGCCGCGTTTCCACTGCCAGGCCAAAAGCGAGCGTGCTAGTGCGTGCCAGTCGCATTTCTACTGTCACTTTCAGGGCTTGATCGGGCCTCGTTGGGGCTTCCTCAGGGCCAACGGCCAGGGTTTTTTCGAATACCTTGGTCCAAAGCGGGCCAGCTCGGGCTTGAGGAGTGGTCATGAACAGAGGCGGAGTTTACCTGAGTCAGGAGACGGTCAACACCACCACTAATTTCCCAAGCTGCCAGCTAACTTCAACATTTAAGACATTTTAAACAATTTTCAGCTCAAAACTCCATTTCAGACACCAGTAATCCGATGGGGATTTTGATCATCGTATGATGCAGATTGTGATGCTAAAGGCTATTTATGCTAATAAATACACGTTTATGGAAAATACCAGAGACTGCTTGAGGAATGTAGACAACTCGTATATGATTATAATCGTGTATTCATTTGGTTTAATGTTTTATCTATCTCTTCCCTGTGCTTTTGTTGATACCGGATTAATGCATCTGTATATCTGTCACACTGTCACAAACTCGTATAACTCCTGTTTTCTGCTCGTGAGCTCCCTCTGTTGCTCTGGCCGAAAGAATAACAGTACAGAGAGACTGAGAGATTGCTCAAACCTCCTCAGATCGCAATCTTTGCATAATTTTGAGAAAATTAATAGAAATGTCATGTAAACATATCAATATTTTTCTAAATGTGTAATGTAAGCCTTTGGTCTTACAAGCCTTAATGGAGTTGTTTTGTGCATGGTTGTGATCATAAATAAATTAAGCAGGTGCAACCAAATAGGTATGTCTTCTCTTTTTATGTGAAATGGTAAAAACCAAGTTTGATTCCGCATGATTGATGTGCACTCCTGACACAAATTAATAAATTACTTTTACTGTAACAGTTACTTTGTAACAGTTTTTATTGTAAAACATTGGTCAAATATTGATGCTGGAATCTTAAGTCTTTAAGTAAAGACCAAACGTTCACTTCCGTCATGCTAATTTTGCCATCTAGCTAGTTTTCAGTCAGCTGGTGAAATGGTCGTGTGACGTTGTTCCGTGGAGGCGTGTTAAGAGAGGGTTTTCAGGGAAGTACTGCAGGGCTACTGGCCCAACAGTGGAAATGTAACTTGATTTTGGCCTCTGTGCTTGAGGCCTGAGGCTATTGGCCCCGCCCGGCACACTGTTAGCGCTGGCTCGCACTGGCCCAACAGTGGAAAAGTGGCTAATAACTCCACTTATCTGCACTTTGATCTTTCAAAGGTTGCAGACCTTTTGCATTCACAAACAGCTAGCTATATTACACACTACATGAAAGGTAATATCCGAAAAAAGCACAATAGGGTCACTTCAATACATATAAAAAGAATCAGATAATCATTCAAATGTACAAGTTTGTCTCCTTCTTACCGCAACAAATGCTCTACACCCACTTCCTCCGCCTCTTCTGCTCCGATCTCACTGGTCACATGTTCAAACGTCTTAGACGTGGGAGTTCCATCCTTCAGCAAAAAATAAATGTCAACAATTAGCATGAGAGACCTTAAACATAACGTAATATATAACAGAACTACACAAGTACTTACATCATGCACTTCCTCCACTGAGATGTAAGCTTCAGTTGGCAACCCCAGGTCTTTGGGTTTCACATCAATAATGACTAAAACCTGGGAAACACAAAGGATTTTTCTCCTGAATGGTGAGTGAACCTCATGAAACATGTCAAGAACACGAACAGAACATTTTAACCCAAAATCAGAAACGAAACACAGGAAATTATATTTTGCATAAAGAAAATTAAGCCTATTTTCAGAAACATTAAGATTTTGTATTGTGGCATTATTTTCATTCCAATTAAATATACTCTGCCAAAACCCATTACTGTTAATCAAAATAATAATATAATAATAACAGCAACAGATAAAACAAGACTTAAACTGTAAATTATACATCATAGTAATATTTGTTGTAATTCAAGCACTCAGTAAGACATTAATGACTAATAACTAGAGATGCACCAATATATCGGCCAATAATTGGTAACGGCCGATAGTTTAAAAACAGCTGATAGTCAGGGTCGATATATCCTGTTAATCAAGAGGGCATGAAAATGCACTGCATTTGGGCTTTGTGTAAAGAAAATGCTAAAAAACCAGTTTGATGTTCAATATTAATAGTTATTATATGGATTAATAACATTCAGAAAGTTAAGAAATATTAATTTGTTCTTCAGAATTTGTGTTAATATTACTATACTATTACCAATACTAATTTGAGTAGTGTGTTTATGTTTATAACTGATACCAGTTACTCAAGTTATTCAAATGGAGAGAATAAAGTTTTTATTTGCATTTCTTTCTAAATTTAGTGATTAATTATAATGAAATGATCATTAATTTAAAAGAAGGTATAAAAGGCAGAACCCCCAAACTATCGGTAGATATCACTCTGAATAAACAGCTATCGGTGGAGAAATTTAGTATCAGTGCATCTCTACTAATAACAGTTATGAGAATCACTATTGAGAATGATGGGAATTAAAGTAAATGGTACTAAAACAAAGATTGTGTTTACTTTTTTTTTTATTAATACAAATTATTTAAATGTAATTTGTATTAGAAAAAAATTATTATAGATAAATTGCACAAAATTATGAAATATTTATTTTACACAATTAAAAAAAAAAAAAAAAAAAATATATATATATATATATATATATATAAACATTTTTACATCTGTTTTTATTTTAGAATGAAACATTACCCAGACATGCTTTTCACCCCGGTACATACAGTGTAAACTAAGCTAAACAGTATTAAAATAAACAGAATTACATACCGAATTAGAGCAGTACTGTTTCATGAGCTCATTTATGGCAATATCATTCTTGTGCAGCTTTGGGCCCGTGTGGTACCACCCAACTATTCGCTCCCTTGCTAAAATTGAAAGAAATAACACCATGACTCCATTAGACCTTGAATATGAGGTCACGATCTCTAACAATGACATAACAGATTCAATAAAGCATACAAGTGTATAAAATATAACATTGGTGGTTATCGACGTGTAAAGTTAAGCAATCTTACCATTGACTTTCTTGAACATGCCATACATATTCTCCAGATAGTCATGGTCGAGGAACCAAACTGAATCGTCCTTGTCGTCCTCATCAAAAGGCACTGCCAAACAATTACTAAACATTACTTACACTATATTTTTCAACAGGAAACAAATGCATTTTACACCAAGAGATGCAAACATACCAGCAAAGCTGTTAGACACATCAAGCACTTTCTTATGCCATGAGCCCAGCAGAACACCCACAACTCGCTTCTGACTGCCAACTTTACCGATCCTATGAAACAAAGGCAAGGTTTACAAACAGAGACAAATACACTGTTACTGAATGTTTAATGTATGGCTCTTTGAAAATATAATTACACTTAAACCTCGCCTGTTCAGAAAGCTATGCATTTTCTACACTAATATAGATAGATATATGTCATATATCAACAATAAACGAAGCACATACTAAGAAAACGAGCAATACATTTGGTTAGTTATTGAAATTATAGTATACTATTAAATTCTATAGTCTGTGTATTGAAATTTCATTGTCGGATATCTTACAGCCCTACCTGCGAGTAAAATTATCTGTACATAATATTAATAATCATATCTGACTTGCAGTTAGTAAGATATCAGTGCCTCTACAAGACGACGTTATAACATAAACTTTAATGTTATTAAGTTAATATCCATAATATGCCTATCGCAATGAATAAACTCTTATAATATTGTTTCTTTTCATGTTTTTACTTAGACTGTGATTGTATCTAGTTAGCCTTTAGCTTGTAGCGGCTACTTTCATTGACACATAATGACAGTGAGTTAACAGTTTTACCACAGCTCCATCACAACACTCATATTTACCTGTTAAAATGATCCACGACACTCAGTAGCACCAAGGGATGAACGACGACCTTTTCTACGGCTAAGTCCGGCATTTTCAATCAATAAATCCGAATACTTATGGAAAAAATATTGTTTTTCTGTTGCTCAGCACGCCAGTTTGATGGACGCTGCGCCGCTTGTTCCGCTTCTGCTTCGTGTGTTACCCACAGTAGCGCTTCAGCACGACGCACACGAGCGCCCACTGGACTGGAGGAAGAACTACACCCTAACAACCTTCAACTGAAACGGAAAAGCGAGGACTGATTTAAAATTCTAAAATTCTGTCATTAATTACTCACCCTCGTGTCGTTCCACATCCGTAAGACATTCGTTAATCTTCGAAACACAAATGACGATATTTTTAATGAAATCTGAGAGCTTTCTGGCCTCCATAGAGATCCAACGCAACTACCACTTTCAAGGTCCAGAAATGTAGGAAAGACATCTTTAAAGTAATCCATGTTAACCTCAGTTTTATGAAACAAAGTCGTGTGCTTTGTTTGAGCAAAAAAACATCATTTACCACTTTATTTATAAAATAATTTTGTCCAAAGAGTGTTCACGCAACAATGTCAGCTCTCACGTGAACACAACACGCATGCGTCGTTATGCTCTCGTAAACGTTGCAGATCAATATTCTCATAAATAAAGTGGTAAATTATATGGGGGTTTTTGCGCAAATGAAGCGCTCGCATCTACGGAGCCCTGGACATGACATGCAGGAAAAAAATAGTAGGCTAAATTTTGCACGATTTATTAATTCATTCCCTAGATTTACTAAAACGTGCGCACGAAATAGAAAATCGTGCCCATGTTTTAGTAAATCAAGGGAACGAATTAGTAAGTCGTGTGCATGATTTAGTAAATTTACTAAATCATGCACACATACGTTTATAAAACTGAGGTTAACATGGATTACTTTAAAGATGTCTTTCCTACATTTCTGGACCTTGAAAGTGGTAGTTGCGTTGGATCTCTATGGAGGCCAGAAAGCTCTCAGATTTATTTAGTAAATCGAGGAAACGAGTTAGTAAGTCGTGCGCATGATTCAAATTTTTTTTTCTTGCATGTCATGTGCGGGGCTCCGTACACATCTCTTCATAAAACTGATGTTAAACCACTGGAGTCACATGGAGTACTTTAATGATGTCTTTCCTATCGTTCTGGGCCTTGAATGTGTAAATTGTGTTGGATCTCTATGGAGGAACAGAAAGCACTCAGATTTCATTAAAAATATCTTCATTTGTTTTCCAAAGACGAAAGTCTTACAGATGTGGACACAAGGGTGAGAATTGACAGAATGACAGAATTTTAGTTTTTTGGGTATAATAACCATTTAATATCATGTTATTTTGTTTTTAAACCATACAGACGCATAGTTTCTTGGTTTTACTCACAGAGCAAACTATCTAAAAACAAGATGAGTATTGCAATATAATAATATATTAACTGTAATTAATGTGCAATCACGAAAATATTCAGTATGCTTTTAGATGTGAATGCATGGGAATTGTAATTGTCTTATATCATAGCGCTCATTTAAACACCAGATGGCGCTGTTTATCCTGTTTAGTGTTACTTCATGTATAGGTACATTTTTATTTGTTTGTTTGTTTATTATTTATTTGCTTATTTAAATGACAGTTATTTAATTAACTAATTATATTCAGTTAATATGTACTGACAAATTCATTGGAAACTCAAATAAAAAGTGTCAACAATTGCAACATAATCTATTTGTAAATAGAGGGCAAATAATTCACGCTGTTCTGATATCACCTTATAAATCATTATAGAATGACCTTAATGTTTGGTTGATATGTCTATTGTAGAGTAATAAAGCACTGTGTGGTCTACAAAGTTATAAATCTATTACAGATAAAATCATACAGGGCTATAAAAACTAAGGTCCATGACCCTTCTGAACATTTTGTCAAATTTAATTTCAAAGTAATTAAAAGTTGACCCCACAAATGTTGTGAACTTTGTGAACATAATAAAAATGTCAGGGCTGAGATAGTGAAGTAATATTGCGGTGGTACGAGGTCTGAATGTTATATGGGTTCTGTGACAGTGTTCAAGTATTAATATGAAAGACAACTGAAAACTGAATATATATCACACAGGAATATAAAAAAGTATTATTAATGACTATAATCCATGTAGATTTTCTGCTGATTTGTCAATGATTAAACAATTGTAAAACTAAGCTGATCAGCTAATCTCATTTGCTTTGCAGTTTTATAGGCAATTAACACAATGGTATATACTGATACAATGCTGTATTATAATCGATTTATTAACAGCTGTAAAAAAGAGTAAATGTCAACAACTGCTTACATCATCATTTCAAGGCTTTTTAAACTTTCGTACGTTCAAAGTTTCTATTGACAAGCTTTTCTAGTTAACAATTACTGTATCAGTTTGAATTCTACTTCCTTACATTCAAATTCGAATTGCAATACTGCATCAAATTCAGGAGTTGAACTGGAATTTAAAAGGCATTCTCAGTTTAATTCTGAATGGCGCACAAGGGATAGTTCACCCAAAAAGTAAATGATGACAGAATTTTCGTTTTTGGGTGAACTATCCCTTTAACATCCATTGTGTGAGGACAATAGTGAATCTGCTGAACATGAATCATGTGACAAGCTGCCAAACGTTGTGTCAAACAGTCCTCACAGCCTGCGTTGTCCCTAGACAATAATGGTTGAATTTTTCCCAAGAACATCACTGGCATCATGATGGCATGACTCTTCATACACACTGATTGGGTGCTTTGTTATACATGTTTGTTTTCCTGTTGTGTGCAGGGGTCAAGCTTCTTTTTGTGAAATTTTTTCTTGAAAAGTGTGCTTGTGCTATATTTGCTTCTTTTTAAAAAAAAATTATAACATGCATATAATTGTATCCCATTTTCTCCCATAGATTCATTCTAGGTTTAATTGTCTCTCAAGGGCACATAGTGGATCCCGGTTCAACAAAAAACACACCATATACACCGATCAGGCATAACATTATGACCACCTTCCTAATATTGTGTTGGTCCCCCTTTTTCTGCCAAAACAGCCCTGACCCGTCAAGGCACGGACTCCACTAGACCCCTGAAGGTGTGCTGTGGTATCTGGCACCAAGATGTTAGCAGCAGATCCTTTAAGTCCTGTAAGTTGCGAGGTGGAGCCTCCATGGATCGGACTTGTTTGTTCAGCACATCCCACAGATGCTCGATTGGATTGAGATCTGGGGAATTTGGAGGCCAAGTCAACACCTCAAACTCGTTGTTGTGCTCCTCAAACCATTCCTGAACCATTTTTGCTTTGTGGCTGAAAGAGGCCACAGCCACCAGGGAATACCGTTTCCATGAAAGGGTGTACATGGTCTGCAACAATGCTTAGGTAGGTGGTACGTGTCAAAGTAACATCCACATGGATGGCAGGACCCAAGGTTTCCCAGCAGAACATTGCCCAAAGCATCACACTGCCTCCGCCGGCTTGCCTTCTTCCCATAGTGCATCCTGGTGCCATGTGTTCCCCAGGTAAGCGACGCACCCGCCATCCACGTGATGGGCACCCTGACTGGTCTGCAGCTATGCAGCCCCATACTCAACAAACTGTGATGCGCTGTGTATTCTGACACCTTTCTATCAGAACCAGTATTAACTTTTTGAGCAATTTGAGCTACAGTAGCTAAAAACAAATAAACAAACAAAAAACATTTAAACACACACAAAAAAAGCCAGAATTCTTCTCATTCTGTCACGTAATTTATCATTCCAAAAACTTAGAGTTTATTTATTTATTTATTATGCAATAGAAGAACAACAAATACAATTATAAAGACAAAGTAAGAACAAAAAGACAATGAGGGTTACAAACAATATTCCAAAAGAAAACTATGTTAGCTTATAAGACTTACACCATGAAAGAGTCTTACATGCAATAGAATTATTAGAGTTTCTTAAAGAGTTCACATACACATCAAAATCTTTCCTAAAAATAAAAAAGTAGGGAGTTCTCTTTGAAAATTGTAAAATTTAGCACGATAAAGCAATACATTAATAATAAATTTACAGTGACAAGGGTCTAAATTCAAAGAATAACCAAAAAAGACAATTTTGGGGGTTATACAAAAGTTTGGATATAAATATTTTTCAACAAAATTTGAAAAATCAATCCTAAAGACTTTACAGTAAGTAAAGTCCCAAAACAAGTGATTGATCCTGAAGGCAAAAGGAGCAATTGGGTGAAATACTATTGTTAAATTTAGCAGGTTTATCATTTATTTTAATAGAGACTTCAACAACTTTATTAGATAAGAAGAATTTTTGTCGAAGAAGCCAAAACTCTTCCCATATTCTATATCACTAAATATGCTATTCCAAAAACTCACACAAGCAGGTAAAGAAATCTGAGACCTATTAATGATTGAACGACTGTCTTTGTTTGACATGGTATTGAGAAGACTATGGTCAACAAATAAGTTAGTGTTGTCAAAAAGAGGAGAGTCCAACAAACCTTTAGGGCCAGACTTTACTAAAGGTATAATACAATCAGGAATTGCACCAAACACAATGGCGTATTCTCTTGGGGGGGACTGGAAAAGAGAATTCTTGCATAAATTGTTCATAAGTAAAAAAAAAAAAAACCCACCACGGTCATCTAAAAACTGACTGACTAAAAGTATATTTTTATCAAACCAATTGCTAAGTTAGAGTTCATCTAATTAACCTGTGTTTTGAACGCAATGCTCTTGAAGTGATGACGCGTGGAGTGGGCGGGGCCGCAGAGGAAACAGACAAACTAAACAGAGTCGTGCTGGCTGAGTGTATACACACACACACACACACACACACACACACACTACGAAGAGCGCTGAGCGACACAAACACTTTATTTATGATACTCAAAAGTATCATTGTCTGCTTTTTCTGTACCTGCCTTTTGTTTGTTTTCGTTTTTCGTTTCGACAAAACTAAACGATGGCAGTTTATTAGAAGCTGCGGTTGAAGAGCAAGTCTGTCATTTTCTTGGCGGATCGGAGGCACTGCGATGCCCTCTGATTTCACAACGCTCTTTAGCGCGGATATCGACCTCGATTCGCCCAAGTCCCTCTACTCCAAAGGTAACTCACTTTCTGCTCACTTTCTACTCATACTGTACATTTACTGTGCGCGCGCAGGTTGTGCTTCAAAACCTAGTGCGTTGCCTATCTAGACAGCATCACGGGCACGTTCCGAACCAGCTCAGTTCACTATGTCTATGAAGTGCTGTCTAGGTAGTCTGCTCACTAGGATTTGGTGTGTGTTCGCGCACTCAATGCCACACTGGACTGTCAAGCAGTTTGTTGTTAGTTTACATAGTCCATGTGACAAGTGGTTTAAATGGTGACTAAATAAATGAGCTTGTGTGAGATGATACACACATTGCATGTTTGTGTGTGTGTGTGTGTGTGTGTGTATGAGGGGGCGGGGTGTGCAGTTGTAACTTGCATCAGCATGCATATCACTCTTTATTTGGTTTATAAATATCTCTGATGGAGTGAATGAATGAGAAGACATTCAGACATGGTTAATGGACCTCCGATGGAGTTTGACATCCATTTAAGACTTTCTACATCTGAAAGTATAATTGTGCAGAATATATAATCCACCCAACTCCTCTTTTCTTTTAGAAAAAAAAAATAGAACAACTTTAAAGTAGCAGATTTTTAACATTCTCACTTTGTTTTACTCTCCTCAAATGTTTCCTGCATGATGCCTCTGGGTTATGCCTTTGGTTATAGGAAAATTAACTCTCCTTATGGAAACTTTAGACCGTGACTGAAAGCTAAATAAAGGTCTAAAGGGAATGAATATGACTTATCTGAAGGTGTGTGTATGAGAGAAGCCAATGCTAATGTATGAACCTGTTATTTTAGTATTATTTTTTTATAGTATTTATTAATATTTTAATTAGCATTTATTTTTCAGTTTTCATTTTAGTTGAATTTTGAGTGATTTTATTAGTACTTACATATATATGGGTCAATGACGTGACAGGTCATTTTTTTGTCCAAAGGCCTTAATAATAATAATAAAAAACAAAGATATGACATCCAAAGTATGTAAGGTAGTACAACTAGATCTATTTATTGAATCCAAAAGGTTTGAATTATATTTTTGCTACATATAAATGTATTTTAAAGACTTTGAAGTGTCAAAAGGTCATTCGGTTTAACCGTCCAAAGGCCGGTTTTTATTCTGGCATGATTTTATAACATCATATATCAACATAGTGCAAAATGGTATTAAAATTATGTGTCGAAGTTGTTGCTTTGTTATGAGAAAGAATGTCCAGAAAAATGAATTTCATTGATGTCATTCGGAGTAACCAATATAAAGCGACCATTTTGGATCAAGTCATGCGGTCAATATTATGTGACAGGATGTGACATCATTCAAACACCTGCAAAGGACCACATGGTCGTGAAGCAAAGTAACTAACTATCTCTTAACTATTTGAAAAATTCATGTTTTCACTTGCTCATACGCATGTCCCGAAACATCAGGTCATTCGGTACAACCGCTATAAAACATGGAAAATGTTGTAATATTTAAAAAACTTGTACTAAATATAAAATGTTTAATTGTCCTTTTGTTTGCTAGCTAGCAAGCTAACTAGCTAGATATCAGCCTGTTATCGTCATTCGGTATAACCAAAAGTGTAATTCAGTAAAACCGAAATTTTGGTTAAACCGAATGACTTTTTTGGTGACAAATTTTGTCCATCTTGTAAAAAATTACAAACGCAGTGTTTTATATATATACACATACACAGTACACACACATATATTATGAACTTTTATTTTGGATGTGATTAATCACAATTAATCGTTTGACATATATATGGTTTTATTCCAGATCTCATTCATTTTAATTAACAGCAGATAACAATAACAGCAATATTTCAAGCAGAACTTAATATAAACTTGGGAGTAACTACTACTCGCTGTGGTGGCCTCAAACATTGTTCTCATACTTGGAGAGTTATTATGGGCAGCGTTCTCATGAATACACCCCTCTCGCTGAGGTCTTCTATTGGTGCATTTTTAATTTCCTGTGCATTAGATGTTCATGTTGTTTGTATCAGCTTTAAACAGAGAGGCTGAAGTCTCATCAGTGATTTGATGTGGATTCTCATCTTATTACAGGTGAGGAGTGTTATTGCCTAGGTGTGTATTGTAGTATCCTGAATCAGGGCTTTAGTCACACATGTTATGTAAGGCTCAGCCTAATCTCATTTGCAATTCTTGGTAATAGTCTGCTGGCCGCCACTGCTGTTGTTATTATTGTTGCTTCATATTCAAGACATCCAAGTGTTGAATGACTGTTTAGCTGTTCTTGTCCATTTTTTTTTTTCTTCAGCTACACTTTGACGTTGACTTCTGTTGTCCAAGTAATGAAGTGTTACCTTCCCTCTGAATTATTGTCTGCAGTTATACAGTAAATGTATAATTATTCATTCTGCAGGAAGCCCATACTTCCTTAACTTTAAAAAGATAAGAAGTGCCCCTTTATGCTATTTTAAAGGTTCCTAATTTAATTTTGGAGTCTCCTACAACATGTTTACATGCATCCAAGGTCAAAAAACACTTTAATTTTCTCATAATATACACTGTAGCATCACCTCTTTTCTCACAGTGTCTGAAACGGTTTGATAAAAGATTCGGCCTCTCTAAACCTTGCCTTTCTGACAGCCTACTCTGCTCTGATTGGTCAGATGGCCCAGTCTGTTGTGATTGGTCTACCACTTACAGTACGTGTCTGAAACCAAAGTGGATTTGCTTTCGCAGTGCAGAAAACAGCATCTTCTCGACAAGTCGACAGCATAGAACTGCACGGATAGATTGAGAATATACGAGACAATAACTTTATTGGTGGTGCACTTTGATCTTTAAAACTTTACAGACCTTTTACATTCACAAACAGCTTTATTACACACAGCATAAAAGGTGATATTCGAAAAAGCATAATAGGAGAGGGAGTATGTAATGCATACGACTTTGTGCACCAATAATAATGATTGCATCATAACAAATATGTAACACTCCATTTACAGTATGTAACACCTGCTGCGTCTTTGAAGACCCCTGGCCTAGAGTAATAAATAAATATCCACTTGCTCTGGCCAGATATCAGAGGTGAACACAAGGTTACGCAGTGACAGCGGTTAAAAACCTCAGCGTTGTCAAGTTAACATGATAAGAACAGACATTTTCCTTTTCACTTTTAAATGAGATGTTCACTATGAAGAATAATAGTCATGTCAGGCCATCAGATGGTGACCGTCCTACAGTGGAAGCTGGTCATTTTGCAAAGGAACTGTATTTGTGTAGTTTATAAATATTTATTTAATTTTTGGCTAAACTTTGATATGTGAAAGAGTGTATTTTTTTTTTTACTGTAACCTGATCCATTTTTGCAGTTTTTTGGAAATTGACCAATGAATTTCTATGATTTTTAGCATGCTTTTCTATTTGTCAGTGTTGTTTCAGTATCACTGACAGACATTTTTATATTTTATTTTTTATAATTCATTATACGAATGAATTACAGTCATTGACGAATAAGGTTTTGAAAAGTGTAAAAAAAACAACAACAAATGTACATAACAAATTACAAAAACAAATGTTATTAATTTTGAAGTTTTATTAAGTGATAACAATGAGATTATGTGGTTTTTATAATCAATTAACATTTTTTTACAAGATGGACAAAATTTGTCACCAAAAAAGTCATTCGGTTTAACCAAAATTTCGGTTTTACAGAATTACACTTTTGGTTGTGATGATATTTTCAAACAGTGCTAACAGGCTGATATCTAGCTAGCTTGCAAAAGGACAATTAAACATTTTATATTTAGTTTTATAATAAGTTTTTAAAATATTACATTTTCCATGTTTTATAGCGGTTGTACTAAATGACCTGATGTTTCGGGACATGTGTTTGAGCAAGTGAAAACATTAATTTTTCAAATAGTTAAGAGATAGTTAGTTACTTTGCTTCACGACCATGTGGTCCTTTGCAGGTGTTTGAATGATGTCACATCCTGTCACATAATATTGCCTGCATGACTTGATCCAAAATGGTCCCTATATATTGGTTACTCCGAATGACATCAATGAAATTCATTTTTCTGGACATTCTTTCTCATAACAAAGCAACGACTTCTACACATAATTTTAATACCATTTTTCACTATATTGATATATGATGTTATAAAATCATGCCAGAATAAAAAATATATACATAGATATTTTAATCACAAATGAAATGGCTGTATTGGCCTTTGGCTGGTTAAACCGAATGACCTTTTGACACTTCAAAATCTTTAAAATACCTTTATATGTAGCAAAATATAATTAAAACCTTTTGGATTCAATAAAAGAGATCTAGTTGTACTACCTTACATACTTTGGATGTCATATCTTTGTTTTTTATTATTATTATTAAGGCATTTGGACAAAAAAAGACCTGTCATGTCATTGACCCATTGTAGTTAATTTTTTAATTTTGTGGCTTTTTTTTTTATTTTTTATTGATTTTTATTTTTTTAAGTTTTAGTTTAATTAGTTTTAGTACTTCAACTTAAATTTAAACTAAATTAATTAATTTTTTAGTTAAGGATAATAATCCTGCTATTTGCTTATGTGTGAGTTTTTCTTCTTTTTAATTAAGCATTTATTTTTATTTTGACATAATATAATTTTTTTTTTTAATTAAGCACACAAAGAACAATCAGACAAAATAATTTTTAGATTAAAAAGTGATATTCACTACTGAAATTCCCATGCTTTTCAGTGACTTTTTAAGATATTATTACTTTTGACTTTTCCAGGGCCTGCAAATCAAATTTTTTTTTACATTTTCTGACATCCATTCTAGGTTTTCCATGATGTTCTCGTGTTCCTTGGGAACCGCGTAATCACCATAGTCCTGTGGTCTGAAATTATTTCACATAGTATCTCACTGAAACTGCATGCAGAATAATTATAAAAGCATTAGAAATGTTAAAAAAAATGTAGATGGAGTATCCAGTATTGGCATGAGAGTTAAAAAAGTGGCAGGGGTCTATGGGAAACAGGCAATCCGTCTAATGAGCTTATTTAAAGCAGTCAGTAGATTAGGCCTTTTCTCATAGACCCAGGCCAGTTTTGTTCCGTCATTGCACGTGTTCGCTCTTTCAGTATTCTTGTCACTCTCTGACATCTGCAGTTGACCTTTTCACATTGTTGTTTCCCCTTCCGCGTCCCTGCTGCGTGGATCTCTTTGAGTGGACTGGCTAATGAGCTCTTGTGTCATGTGACGGCGGACGACAGTGCAGGGGATGAGATGTAGCTAAGCATATGGCTGTGCATTCCCAGAAGGATGGCAAAACGCCCTGGAGATGTGGCTTGTGAATTTATTTTTAGCTAGATGTTGTTTGGTATGTGAGCGGCGGGGGCACCGCTTTGAAAACACATTGTCCAGCTTGAGTGGCTGTGCGATGTGGGATTGATTTGCAGCCAAGATCTGATTATTTCCATGCAGCTGATCACTGTTTTCTATAGAGGCAAATCCTGTTTTCATTCACTGGATTAGCTCCTTACGTTCATTAAGTCAATGGGTTATTCTGTAGGAAGCCGGTCTATCTATATGTGTCCTGTAATGTGACGTTATAATTAATCTAAAACACTTTTAATATACTACTATTAAATATATATCCTGAATAATTACAATACATTCTGTTTTTATGACTTTACATCATTTTCTTTTTCTTTTAAAAATGAATTTGTCACACTACAGGACTATTATAAAATACCTAAAAAGTTATTTTATAATCTGAAGTGAATACAAATTGTGAAATTCTTCTCACTTGCAGTTTAGAACGTTTTACAAAGGCAATGGATTTTTTGTCGGTTTGGAGTAGGTATGTTTAGAATGGCAAATATGCTTCAATTGCGTTGTCAACACGAGAGACTATTTCTATGGTGTTGCAACAAAACTGCTTCACTTGCTTTGACGCTTTGAAATGACGCTCGAGTGATCAAGAACGTTCCGATATACAAGTAACATTTCCTTCAATTCCTCCGTCCTCGTTTTCTTTCCTTGCATCCTCCCCTCACATCCTACGGTGTAGAGCTGAGAAGCAAAGAAAGGAAGTGAGGATGCACAAAGAAATGAGAAGAACCCTTTCCTTCCTTTACTTCCCTTCCTTCCTTCCTTCCTTCCTTCCTTCCTCTACTTCACTTTACTTCCTTCCTTCCTTTACTTCACTTCCCTCCCTCCCTCCCTCCCTCCCTCCCTCCCTCCCTCCCTCCCTCCCTCCCTCCCTCCCTCAGTTAGTTAAATCTAATCAAAATGGACTATTTTACTCACTATTTGTGTGTGCTATGTCTTTTTGTACTTAATATAAATCATGCTGTTAACTCAGTTTTTGATCAAAAGTCTCATCCGCTTCACATCAGAGTTGCTGTTCTGAATCAGTCACTGATGAATTTCCATTTCAGTTTGGATGCTGTTTGTTTAGGCAGAAAATTACCAGGCGGTTTACCAGTTTTTTTTCTTCTAATATTTGTCTTTATTGGTTATATATGTTTCTTTATACTGTTCTCCAGAGCCAATCAATGTTTTCTGAATAAACAAAAAGGCCCATGCACAAAAGGCCCATGCAGAACAAAATTAGGCCTGAGTGGTTTGGCCTCTGGTGATGCTTCCCTTTCACAGACTGCTGAAATGTACCAGTCAACTATGTGTCAATATCACAAGTGCTAAATTGAGCAATGTGTGCGCTAAATGTGAGTTTCTTCTTGCTAGTTTTGTATGTTAAGTTGTTGGAAAATAGCTCCAAACACAGGTGACCAAACATTAAATGAATTAAATATTAATGGGGCAGGTGTGCACATCTAATGTAGTCTTGTGTAGCCAGACCTTCAGACTGACAACGGAAGGTCTGCACTGCATAGCAGCTTTCATTGGCCAAGGACCGCCAAAGAGGACATGTCCACCTGGCGTGCAATTCATTCAAGAACATCGTGCAAGTTTACAGCAACAATGGTGCTGTGAACTTCACATACTTTTAAAAATCCAGCGTTTAGTTCACCCTGATAAGCGCTCATTTTCGCAGTTGTAAACATGACGGCTTTCTTCTTCCATGAGGACACAGCGGCTTTGTTTCCAGGCAGGATGTTAAAGAGCACAACAAACACATTTCCTGGAAATCCTGGAGAGTTCAACCAATCAGATGACGACTTTGAAACTCTCAAAGTGTTTCCCATTTTGTGTGCCGTATGCATCAGAGGTTCAGGGCGTGACGTCTAATGCTGAGACTACATCTAAAGTGACTTATAGTGAAGGTTTAAGGGGTAAAACTGTGGTAAATTCACTGTGCTGCATGGCTTATCTGTCTCTTTTGTCTTGTTATGGTAATTAGGATTTATTCTGCCAACACAAGAGATCTCCAAACAGTGTCTGTGTTGTCGTTAAGCTCAGCTGTTTGTTGTCATACTGAGAAATGACAGATGTAAGCAGACTTGTTTCGATTTATGAAATGTGATCCTCATGGTCCAGCCTTCTCTTGACGTCACGTTCTTTATTCTTCTTCCTCTGCCAGCCTAAGGTGAAGTGTGCTGCTGTCATGCCCCAATAACTCCTGCCTCAAAATTCCTTGGTAGTTAATGGTTAACACTAACCAAACTGTAATTTAAAGAGGCAAAGAAAAAAAATAAGAGTTCCTGACTCTGGGTCAAAATATTACCTCCCCCACTATTTGCCATGCACACTCTGGATGTTGTTCTAGAGCCAACAAAGAAATGCACGAGTGGTTAAACTATATCAGCAGCCCCTGGCAACTGCTGAAGAGGGCTTTGGAAAGGCTGTATATTTCCCATCTTCACCTTTAAGGAAAATCCACAAGTATCTAGTGTCTGTTTGAAGTGCTGGTGCATAGATATGACTCTGGTCCCTTCATCAGTATGACTCTGAGTAAAATATGAGCATGGACTCAAAACCATATGAAACCAGCAAGAATACAAAGAGTACATTTCTAAGACCACGACACAATATAGAGATTTGCTTGTGATTGAACCAATGATACTGTTAACCTTTTTGAATACCCCAATTTCTACTGGCAATAACCAAATAGTTGTGACAACTACCTCTAACATTTCAATAAAATATCGTGACCTGTTTGGCTGATTTGAACTGTGAAGAAATAATTGGTAACACTTTACTTAAAGGAATAGTTCACCCAAAAATGGGTGATTTACGCCCATGATTTACTCACCCTCAAGCCATCCTAGGTGATCTTCTTTCAGACAAACACAATCGGAGATATGTTTAAAAATATCTTTGCTCTTCAAAGCTTTATAATGGTAGTGAAGGGGTTGAAGCTATAAATGGTAGTGAAATTTTGAAGCCCCAAATTTCTTACAATTTTTGGCAAATATACATATTTAAAACTTTAACTAACTTCCAGTGGACGACCGTACACATACTTCGCCAAATGAGTAACCCCTGACGCAATGTATGACCAAAGTCCCTTTAAGACAAGTCGTTTCACTCGGCGGCCATCTTTGAAACGCCTCTCAGGCATGCAAGTGCAGCTCCTATCTCTGAATGGGGAAACATCAAATTCTCCAAAGCTGTTCGCCAAGCTTTCGATTAAATTTGATATTTGAAATCACCAATGAACTACTTTCTCACAAATTTTGTTTCTAAACGCTCGAATCATGAAAAAAAGCTGCATTTTTCAGGCTGGATCAAGCTAATGCGCATTCGCTGTCCTAAGTGTACGTCTCTATAGGAAGTGCGTGTCTGACTGCTTCTATAGGAACCGGAGCTTCTAACGACAGCTGCAGTGATGTGATGACTTTACCAATCGGTGAATGTCTCTTATTTAGAAGGCGGGACTTATTCCACCATATCGCGCATTGCACTTTCTCCCATTCATAATAATACGAGTGCACCGTCTTTCTATATATAAAGTAGGGCTGGGTATTGACACAATTTTCACGATTCGATTAGTTTTCTATTCGCATGCTTGCGATTCAATCCGATTTCGATTCGATTTGATATCGATTAGTTTGGATGTAGTATATCAGTTACAGTATATGGCAAATTTTCTAGAGGAAAAAAATCTCAACTAATGCTATAAACTACACATGGGTGTCAGTTGGTACTACTTTACTATATTATTGAAGGTTAAAATTAACTTATATACAAACACTTAAATTACACTCAATTATGTTTTTTTTATAATAAATAAAGTTTAGAATTACATAATCATATTTCTACTACAATTCGTTTTTGTTTTTTGTTTTTTTTAAATATAAACATTTAAATCGTGGCTGTCATAACTGTTCAAACATGCATTAAATATTGAAGAACATTATAATGAATATGCGACGGTGCATAGCTATATTTATCAGAATGCTGTTTTCTAGAGTTCACTTTTTTAGCTGACTAATGAGTTTATGGTCACTGAATATGTTTTTCTGAGGTAAATGTGACGTTACGTGACATTGTTTACAAGCTGTTTTATTGACGTCTTTCCGAGGTTGAAACACTGATTGAGCTGTTACACGAGACATGATACGGATTTCATGCTACAGCGATCTGTCACGCCACATTTAACAGCGCCAAAACTGTATTTATTTCTTGAATCTCATAATAAGATGGACATCATTTGAAATCTAAGACTTTGCTTCACATCAAAAGTAACAAAGCACAAAGATTATTGCGATTTATTGGATGGGAGGCGCGCTACATGTTCTGTTCATTCATCAGCTGATAACAGACTAGATTAATCGATTCTTGGGATTTAAGAATCGATAATGGTTTGTAAAAATGAGAATCGATTAAAATCGAGAAATCGATATTTTTTTTTACCCAGCCCTAATATAAAGTCTTTGGTATGACGTAGGATGTAGGAGTATCGTAAGCTTAAACGTCTCGCAGTTCAAACAAAAAGGGCTGTGCAACAAACTCAAGCTCCTCTTCTCTTACATCGAAATCCTCTGACGTTTTAGACTTCTAATTCGTGACCGGTGTTTTGTTTTTCTCTATCCTCTGCGCTTCCGCGTTCGTCATTACATCATACGTCAGGTCAGAGGTCGCTCTTCCGCCGCAAAACGATGCGTAAGGGGATTTGCCGGAAGCTAGTTATTATAGGTAATAAAGTTTTAAATATGGATATTTTTCTTTCAAAAATGTATCACTTCACTTCAGAAGGCCTTTATTAACCCCCTGGAGCTGTATGGATTAATTTTATGATGGATGGTTGCATTTTCTTTTGGCTTCAAAATGTGGACCCCCATTCACATCCATTAGGATATTTTTAAATATATGCATTATAATATTTACATCTGAAATTTGATGTTTGCCATTATCCTTTCTAAAAGTGTAAGAATGAATAGATACTGTAATTATTATGGCTACAATTATTCATGAGACCACACAATGCATTATAAGGTGCATTACAAAGCATATTTAATGCATTAAAATACTTCTTCTTCTTTTTTTTTTTAAAGTACAGTTATGTTCAAAATAATAGCAGTGTGTGTTTAAGCTCAAAATCCTTATAATAACCTGTATTCTAAATCAAAACATGAAGAAAAAATGATCAAATTTGTTATTACTTTACAGAGTGAAGAAGTGAAGAAAAAGGAATATTAGGCAGTGTTTGCATTTTTCTTTTTACTGTATAAACTAAAAAATGCTTAAAGATTGTGCTTTCTTGGAAATCATTGAACTAATATTTAGTTGTTATAACCATGGTTTCTGAGAACTGCTTCACATCTGTGTTGCATGGAGTCGACCAACTTCTGGCACCTGTGAACAGGTATTCCAGCCCAGGACGATTGCACACAATTCCTCTGCATTTCTTGGTTTTACCTCAGAAACAGCATTTTTGATGTCACCCCACAAGTTTTCTATTGGATTAAGGTCCGGGGATTGGGCTGGCTACTCCATAACGTGTTGATCTGGAACCAAAATACTGCTCGTTTACTGGTGTGTTTGGGGTCGTTGTCTTGTTGAAACACCCATTTTAAAGGCAATTTTTCTTATTTTGATGTATTCAAACTGATCCATGATCCCTGGAATCCAATAAGTAGGCCCAACACCACAGTACTAGAAACATCCCCATATCATGATGCTTGCGCCACCATGCTTCACTGTCTTCACAGTGTACTGTGGCTTGAATTCAGTGTTTGGGGGTCACTTGACAAACTGTCTGTGGCCCCTAGACCCAAAAAGAACAATCTTGCTTTCATCAGTCCACAAAATATTGCGCCACTTCTCTTTAGGCCAGTCAATGTGTTCTTTGGCAAACTGTAACCTTTTCAGCATGTGTTGTTTTTTCAACAATGGGACTTTGCAGGGGCTTCTTGCCAATAGCTTGGCTTCACATAGGCGTCTTCTAATTGTTACAGTACTCACAGGTAACTTTAGACTTTTTTCGATCTCCCTGGAGCTGATCATTGGCTGAGTCCAGTGTTGGGTGTAACGGGTTATTAAGTAACTGAAAAAGTAAAGTAAGGGATTACTGTTCATTTTTAGGTAATTTAATTACAGTTACTTATAATGTTCTTGCGTTACATACTGTAAATTAGTTCAACAGTTCTGTTTAAATCAATATTGAATTTAAAATCTAAATTTGTCGTCTAAAGGTAAAAGTGAACGCTGCCTCTTTAAAATCGTTAGCTGTAGTGCAGTTGCGCGTGAGTTCGCAACTTCGCACGAGTTGGCTCTCTGAAGATGTCGGCAGAAGCGAGTGGCTGTTTTGCAGAATGGATATATTCCAATTACTTCACTTTTTTGACACAGGTAGGCAAGAACATTACAGTAAAATGTAAGCGGTGTGCTAGGGAGAAAAACTGTGCGCGCTCTCTGAGAGAAGGTCTTCAGTCAGTGCGACTTCAACCAAAGCACACACGTAGCCGCCTCTCGCGAGTGTCAAATTTTCACGGTTTATTACACATAAACGTTCAAATACACACACAGTTATGTGTACATAACTGCATGTGTAACAGCATATTGTCTCCGTCCATTAGGTCTTAGTGACAGCAGCCTTTAAAACATGCTACTGTCTACTATTGGCTGTCTGTATTATAAATGATAATCAAACAACAAAAGAAAAGCTTTAATAAGGATTAATCTATATTTAATTTATACAGTTATGACTATGCAGAGTTATTTTATATTTGATTATTCAATTTCTGTGGTATTTTTACTTACTAGCCTACTATAAGACCTACCTGGAAAAAAATATATAGCATTTTATTTGTATTTTTATATATTTTTTTACCATGGTATCGAGTATTGTGCACTTTTGGTGGTATCGGTACCGACTACTAGATTTTTGGTATAGTGACATCCCTATTTGTTACTAAAAAAATGTAAGTATTATAAAGTAAATAAAAGTATTATAGTACATGTTTTAATAAAGTGAAAATGTTTTAAAAAGCTATAAAAGCCTAAACTATTCCATGTTTGACTAAATTATTTCCTATTGTCTATTTATAGGGATTTTAAGAAGTAATTATTGAGTAATTCAATTACTTTTCAGACAGAGTAATTAGAAAAGTATTTTAAATACAACTTTGATGATGTAATTAGTAATTCATTACTTTTTTGAAGTAACTAGTATTCTTCGATCCATTCGAATGGTAGTTTTCCGTTTCCTTCCACGTCTTTCTGATTTTGGTTGCCATTTTAAAGCATTGGATATCATTTTAGTTGAGCAGCCTATCATTTTTTCTGCACTTCTTTATATGTTTTCCCCTCTCTAATCAACTTTTTAATCAAAGTACGCTCTTCTTCTGAACAATGTCTGGAACGACCCATTTTTCAGTTTTTTCACAGAATTAATTGAAATTGATTAATCTCTAATTGAACTCCACATTGCTATTATTTTGAACATGCCCATTTCAATTAATGATTAAATTACACATAATCAGCATGTCATGACTTGGATCTGTTGGTTTTCTATTACTCTACTACATCTATTAGTAAAATATTTGTCATGTAGAAATATAATTTCTATCAAAAACAGTGATTGATCTGGTTAGTGATGTTGGACTGCTATTATTTTGAACACAACTGTAAAGTGTTACCTCTCTAATAAATTTTCTCATAACAAGCCTTCCACTTATCAAAGTGAGGAGGAATCAGTTAAAGTGGGTTCTACTGTCTGTCTTCTTTTAAAACGACTGGCATATATGAAAAGTGCCTAAAACTCTTGAACACTCGACTATTCTACCCTGACCCAGACACTTTTTAAAGCCACAAACAATGTTAAATATGCAAGAAGTTAATCAAAGATCCAAGGAGTAGGTTTTCCATTGGCTGATGAGAAACGCTCGGGTTACGGGATTGACTTACTTCTTAAAACCAGAGCCACACTGTAGAACGAGCTTCCTTGTGTCACATTGTCCATGACTGAGCAGGCGTTTATCCACCACTTGGCCGAGTGTTTCTGTTGGACAGTACGGTCTGACAGCCTAAAGCCGGATCCAGATTTGTGAGAGTGGCTGTGCTTTAAAAGGTTTTTCATTTAGGCCACACATCATGTGCCACAGTATCACACACAACTCTTGGTCAAAGTTCAAAAGCTTTCTCGTGACACATAATCCATGACTTTTTTTTCTGTGTCTGAGGTTGAAGGGGAGTTGCATAATTGAAATTTCCTGTTTTTTCATTCCTGCTCAGTGACTCACCTGTATCTCCCTGTGGGGCAAAACTGAACGCTGTGCTTAGAGTGAGAAGAGTTTGTTCAAATTCCTGTTGCTCACTTCTGACACTAGACAAATTTGACAGGCACATTCTTGTTGTATGATGAGGTTTTGAATCAGTGACTCATCACTTCAAAAGTCTTCTAAAAATGCCTAAACTTGCTGAATCCATCACAATCTTCGCGGACCATTTGTAATTTAGCTACTGTATTTGGATTGAATCCAAAAATGACCATTTCAACAAGATATGGTCAAGATAAACAGTGCGAGGTAGCAGAATTTATTAAAAACTTCCTGAGTTCACCTTTAACTCATGACAAATAATGCACTTATTTTCAGTTCATTATTTTCCCTGCTGCTCTCCACTTACTGTATGCTCCAGCATGAATTTTTTTTGAAATTTGGTATGGTTGTAGTACTGCTGTTGTCTCCTCTGGATTAATCGCTTAAGATTGTATTATTCTCATTTGTAAGTTGCTTTGGATAAAAACATCTGCTAAAGTAATATCTTGTTACCATATACTAAATGGTGCTATGTTGTTTTAGGTTGGGACTTTAAGCACTAAGAGAGATTCATGTCAGGTTAATTGACGCATGTCTTGAATGTAAAATCTTTCAGCAGCTGAACATAAAGTGATGCTCACTGACCTCACTGCATCATTGCATGAGCTTAAAGGAATAGCTCACCCAAAAATGAAAATTCTGTTATCATGAGTAAGTGATTTTTTATTATTTTTGGGTGAGCTATTCTTTAAACTTAAAATCATTAGCTGTGTACCCTATTAAACCAGTGTCCGTTTATCATTTTGAAATTGTGCCATTTTTTTTCTTTCTCCACTGTGAGATGATTTTATTTCGTTTTTCTGCTAACCTCAGCTCAGGTGCAGTGCTGTGATAATAGGTGCGTTCTCCTTGTCCGTGTCTAATGGATCGGCAGACACTCTACAGCCTTAATTAGATTGCTGGCCGAATCCTCTTATGTTATTAATGTTCTCAAGGTGTGGATTTAGACTGACTGAGTCCAAAGGACAAACACACAGAGCTGAGGACTCTCTCCTACAAGATGACGTGGAGTAACAGTTGGATCCGAAAATCTGGGATTTTTTCTTGATTATTATTTTTTTTTCTTTCTTTTTTTTTTTTTCTAGAAAATAAAAGTGTTTTGGAAATCAAGTGTTTCCCCCCGGACCTAAATGGAATGGAAAAGGACTGGAAGGCCAAGAAAACTTTCAAAATATCATGAGAAGTTTCTCAGATTTTCTTCTTTGAGAAAATGGAAGAAGTCCAGGAGGTCACAAGAAATACTGTTTTTTTCTTAAAGAAGCCATTTTGTTCTGATTTTTTTTAAAAAAAATGTTTTTATACATATTCCCTGTATTTTCTGTTTGTATCGTAATAAAAGACAAAAAAATAAATATGGATGGTCATTAAAACATTGCTAAAACAACAAAGCTGTTGGTAGCCTAAGACTTTTGCACAGTACTACATATATGTATATGCAGTACTATGCAAAAGTACTATATATATTTCCACCTGTGGTCTCTGGCCTTTGGACCTCACCGTATGGCTGTTTTTTATTTTATTTTATATTTCAGGTAACCTTTATTTTATTTTAGGTATTTTTTATGGCTTTAGTTTATGGTTTTATGGTTTTAGTGTTAGTTTTAGTTAAATATAATAACCCTGATTCCACCCTTATCACAATATGATACTCTCACGATACTTTAAACAAAGCCAAAATAAAGAAGAGTTATTTAGGAGTAATTTTTTAAATTATTACTTCTAAGACTTACACTTACCGGCCGCTTATTAGGTACACCTTGCTAGTACCGGGTTGGAACCCTTTTGCCTTCAGAACTGCCTTAATTCTTCGTGGCACAGATTCAACAAGGGATTTTGGTCCATATTGTCATTGTCACGCAGTTGCTGTAGATTTGTTGGCTGCACATCCATGATGTGAATCTCCTGTTTCACAACATCCCAAAGCTGCTCTATTGGATTGTGATCTGGTGACTGTGGAGGACATTTGAGTATAGTGAACTCACTGTCATGTTCAAGAAACCAGCTTGAGATGATTTAAGCTTTGTGACCTGGTGTGTTATCCTGCTGGAAATATCCATCAGACGATGGTACACTGTGGCCATAAAGGGATGGACATGGTCAGCAACAATACTCAGGTAGACCGTGGCAATTAAATGACGCTGAATTGGTATTAAGGGGCCCAAAGTGTGCCAAGAAAATATCCTCCACACCATCACAGCCTGAACCGTTGCTACAAGGCAGGGTGGATCCATGCTTTCATGTTGTTTACTCCAAATTCTGACCCTACCATCTGATTGTTGCCGAAGAATTTGAGTCTCATCAGACCAGGCAACGTTTTTCCATTCTTCTATTGTCCAGTTTTGGTCAGTTGTGGTCAGCCCGTGTAAATTGTAGCCTCAGTTTCCTGTTCTCATCTGACAGAATTGGCACCGGTGACACCAGAATATCACAAATAATTTTAACATCCGTTACGATACATCTTTACACACCTAAAATGAACACACAGCTTTGACACAACGACTGTCCACCAGTCCTGGCATGCTAGATATCGCTCATTTTCTTCCATTTGTTTTAGAATATCTTGACTTTTGCCAGGTTGATTTGATATGCTCTGATTAGTCAGTTTTGAAGATATGTAGTTTTGGACATAGCTATGATGTGGAGGGTTGACAACCATCCTGTAAACTTGGAAATGACACTTAGTGTGTGTCTCTCATCCCCTTTAGATGGTTTTCACTATTGACCCTACCACTGAATGGGATTTATATGTGAAGTTTCACTCTTTCAGTGAGGGTTGGATGGCTTTGTGTTTGTGTCTGTGAGGGTGTTTGTGTGCATGTGAGCCTGTCAGTGCAGTGGCCATGCTTGTGTAAACAGCGCAAATTCCTCACTGCGCTGAGGCCTTGCTTTCATCTGAGCCCAATGGCTGTTTCTTCCCTTCTCCTCCGCTATGTGAAGCTGCTGGTAAACACAGCAGACACAGACTTGTTTCTGTGCTAAAAACACTCTTCTGAGATCCAGCTGAGAGCTAGAACGGGCTTCTCACAAATGTCAACTCAGGTGAAGCCGCACTTCATGGTGCAATGTATGCATTTCTTATTAAGTTCTTAAAACAAATATACAGCATTAAATGTAGAGCATGTAATGTTTATATTATTTTTGTCAGAAATTCAGTACAATGTATCCACACTCAAGAGGTCAAATGTCATGCTCAGATAGTATACCCATGTGAAAAAGAAGTACACTTTATTAAAGACTGTCTTAGATCTTCATCTTCTTCAGCGTGTGTGTTTATACAGCCAGACCGTCACAGACCACCAGACCAAAAAAGTAATTTGTGGCTTGTTTTGTTTTTTGTACGTGTGTTTTTGGGACTTCCCCCCCCCTCACCATAGTCCTTCTTTCAGTTTGCCTTATATGCCTTGAACAGGGAGATCACTCCCTCAAGGAATTTCTAGAGGACTATCTCAACCTGGCCCATTAAACAACCTTCCCGAATGAATGCTTGTTCTCGTTCCTGATCCTCTGACTCAACACCACCACAAGAGCGCAGTTATCCGGGGAGGGTCCTCGGGGGAGTTTTATGGAATTTGTGGAGTGGGTGGCTCACCGCTCACTGTCGGACCCATTGACCACGACGCCAGCCCCACTCATAACCCAGTGCACAACCAAAAGCACCCAGACAACGAAGATCGGCAGCATGAGCTCACTGCAGGGAGCGTGAGCAACGCTTGTCTGACCAGGTGTGCGATCCAGCTGCACTATCTATCACCGAGGGAGTTCTTGTGGAAATCAGGGGCATGAAAGTGAGCCCCTCCCACCACTTAAAGTGAGATTTTGGTTTCAGCACGGGAGAACTGTTGTCATTTTGGAAAAGTTTAATTTTTTGCCCCGTCATCATCAGAATCTGTCAGTCATGTTCCAAATTCTCTGTTCCTATTCAACCTCCCTCTCCCACCACCTCTCCAAAATACCACTGAGACCGTTTTATTTTTGTTGGTTTTTGTTTTACCCTTCAAGCTCCTCTTCAGTCCCCAACCATTTCTGCCACCCAGTCATCGCTGTCCCCCATCAGCCCCTCTGTTCCACCTCAGCCTCCTCTCAGAGGTGTGGTTACACCACTGAACTGCTGGGAGTCATCCTTTTCCTGGGCTTGGGGAGCCCATGGCTCTGCCTCTGGCCTCTGTGCACTCCACTCCACCTCGACCCGATGTCCTGACTCATACATCTGCGCTTCTTCCACCCTCGATGTCAGCAGTGACCATTGTGCATTTGGCCTCGCCGGGCTCCCTTGGTACATCAGCTCCACCTGGGTCAGACATTGCACCACTTTCGCCACGGACTTGCAGGCCGCTTGCTACCCTTCGTCCCTCCACCCCTTCGGCTACAGCTAGCTCCACCCTTCCTCAGGCTCCACCTCTGCCCTCGGTCACTCCAGCTCAACCTCTGCCACCCGGATCCCTGCTTCCACCTCGGGAGGTCATCACCTGCGGCTCCGTCGCAGTCATCAAGGTCATCTGTGTCCTGCTGCTTCATTTGTTCTCTGGCATCGCTCCACCTCCTACATCGCCATCGCCTCCTGCCATCACCATAATGTCACCCGGCTATCTTCCACCATTGCTCCTCCCTCCAGCAACGCCGCCGCGGAGCACAGCCCTGGTTGTGCACTCGGGTGCCATCAACCTGCCCCTGTTCAAGGCCACCTGTTGGATTCATCCACCATCCTCACCAACCTGGACTGTCCTGTTATCCATCCCCCTTCGCCCTACACCAAAGCCTCCTCCAGTCTGCCCATTCCTCTCTATCCCTTCGCCATCTCCTCGTCCACTTCCAGAGCCCTCACCCTCCTTCCCTCATCTTTTCGTGGCGTGAGGTTGCGCCTTCCAGGAGGGGGCGTACTGTCACAGTTTCCCTTTGTTTGGACTTTGTGTTCGTTTTGCACAATCTATCTGTCGTCATGGACACTAATGTGATTAGTTAATCAGCTCAGATTTGTGTCGTTAATCATCCTCATTTATCTGTGTATCTAAGTTCCCTTGTTTTAGTTCAGCGTTGTCTGGTCTTGTCTATGTGATGGATGGTTGCTTGCCTGCCTATGTTTGGATTTACCTGTGGATACTATTAAAGACCATCCTGGATCTTCATCTTCTTTGTCGTGTGTGTTTATACAGCCAGACCGTTACAAATGCGAACTAAATGTAATATTTTCAGATTGCATTTAAATGTACTAAATTGCACTTTCATCATTACAAATGTGTAATTACAAATATTTAAGTACATGACACAAGTTTCAGTAGAAATGTTTGCCTCTTCAGTACACTTTAACAATATTTCAAAGACAATGGAAGTAATTATATAAATTATGTAAGCACCGCCACATCACTTTGGCATATCAATTTCTGTATAGAAACTTATGCAATCATTTTGTATTGTATCATCCTATGTCGCTGGTTCTGTTTGCATAATCTAAGTACTGTATGAATTATGTAGAACCCTTCCTGACAAAATGTTTTGCTGACATTTTTTTGGCACTTATGGGCCTTGGCACACATAAAAAGCAACAGTGGAAAAATGTGGAAAAAAGTGGAAAAATGGTAAACTTCAACTTCTGCTGATAGAAGATGCCTTTATTCTTTCCATCCACATGTGTTTGGGTCTGTGGAAAGCTGAATGTAACAACAGACGTTGGTTTATCTGTCTACACACAGAAAAGAGGCTGTTGAGAACCATCCTCATTTCCACACTCATTTAACTCCTCTGGATACATCCCAAGGATCCCAAGCAGCACAGAAAATTAGAGGTTCTTTATTGGCACTGATGGTTCCATGAAGAACTTTAAACATCCATAGAACCTTTCCATTGCACAAAAAGGTTTTTAATAGTAGAAAAGGTTTTTAAGTTTATTAAAAAGTTCTTAAAAGAAATATTTTTTTCTTAGTGTTAAGAACTGTTCCATGAAAGGTTCCATAATGGTTATTTAATGGCATTACTGTGGAAAAACTCCCTTTGGAACCTTTATTTTTAAGAGTTTCTGGAATGGAATACATTATCCTAAATGTGATGGGAAGCATGTGGTGGCACACAGAATGAAATAAACATCCTCCTTATGGTACACTCCGTTCCTCCACCCTGTCCCAGGTTGGTCTGCAAAGTCCCCCTTTATGTCTGCCTCAAGGTTAGGCCATTGTTTAGCCCATAGCTACTGACGCTGGACTAAGAGTGTCCATCTACCCTTGTGGCTTCTGTTAAAGTAAGACCTCTTGATATGCTTGTAAAACCTTAGCCATGTATTCCGTTGCCCTTGAACGTTCTCATTATCTATTGTCCTTATGGGAAAGGGGGCAGATCCAATCACACCGGTCCAGAGCTTAAGCGGAAGTGGACACCGATTGTGTTATCTCTGAATTAAGGAGTGCTCACCCTCTTAATGTGACATTTGTTGTGTCTGACTCTGGTAACTTTCTGAATATACTTTAGGATGTTGTCTTACCTTTTCTCTGAATGTGTGACTACAGATTTTGCATGCATCTCTATTGTAGCTGTCGTAGACCTTATTCAGAGCAGCACCATGACAGGTATGAAAGCGAGGCTGTGAGGGATAGACTTACCGTATTTTCAGTGGCATCCACTGTAAAAAGATGTATAAAGCTCCTAGATCACTTATAATTTTCCACATCAGCTCATATTGTCTGGGGTTTTTTGTCTACTGAAATTTCTCTGAAAGATATTTTTGCAGTGTTTTGTCAGCAGAACAATCCAAAAACACATTAAATAACAGAGATGTATGTCTATCCCTCACAGCCTCGCTTTCATTCCCATTAAAATCAAACCTGTGAATAAGATCTATTGCCACATCTGTCAATGTGCTTGTGTTTAGACCATGGCTTTTCTGACTAGTCTGGTTTCTGATGGCATTTGTTAAAAAGATAATTTTGACTAAAGTCACTGTGTAAAAAGCATGAAAATGATCTCTTTAAGCCCTGGGTATACGCTAGCATATGCGCACAGTCAATCGCACAGCCTTGCAAAGTATACTTCACTTGACTCGTACACATAACCATGTGTAGTTTTGAGCAATCTCTCACCACGAGATACAACCCATGTAAACATCTTTGCATTCTTTCATGCTAGAGTTTTACAAATGAGTACTTTCCTCTTCGCACAATCTGTCGTCTGTATAGGCCTCCATTGTCGCTGTAGCTTGCATGAGTTCTGTTCTGTTCTGTTTATGCAGGTTTTCTTCGACTACCTTGTGAATCGACGCCGCCAGGGCATGGTTGCCACCTTGTGGATAATCTAATTACTGCAAACAAAATTAAATGCGCATGTGCGACCTGCGTGTATCAAGTACGCATGGTTACAAAAATCTGCCGGTGCGTGTACAGTACTCGCATACTCTTTTGATGACGAAATTCGTGTCACACGCACTGTACGCTGACCCTCACATACACGCGTAAAAAGTGAAGTATACTTTGGGCTTTAGAATATTGAGAAAACCATATTTTTTTTTTAAAGTTTCATGGCGACAGTGAGTTTGATTAACGGTATGACAATTTAGGACAATTAAAAAAAGTAATCATCTCAGATGGTGCTTCGATTATAACTTGTGTTTGTGTCACAAATCGTGCCAGGTTTACTTTATACTCTCTTTTGGGTAATTCCAAATATCCAAATTCCATCATTCTAAATTCATGTCTTTTATAGTCACACCATAAGAACAATTTTATTCTCAACTCATTATTCTTGTTCAAAATGTTTACGTACTGATTTTCACATTCCACTACATCCATATGAAAAATATTAACTTGTATTTCAAGAATTTTATTTACATTTATTGTAGTTCTACCTGTCTATGGCCATGGAGGCTCTGAGCTGCCCGCGTCACCATGGCCCCCTAAGTTGCCCACGCTGCCATGGCCCCAGAACTGCCC
Source organism: Elopichthys bambusa (assembly GCA_037101425.1). Taxonomy (NCBI): domain Eukaryota; kingdom Metazoa; phylum Chordata; class Actinopteri; order Cypriniformes; family Xenocyprididae; genus Elopichthys; species Elopichthys bambusa. The sequence goes on along the minus strand of CM074432.1, from coordinate 44,116,664 downwards.
ACGCCTCCCTGGATCCCTGTACCACTGGTACCGCCCTGGAGGCTTCCCATCCTTGCCTAAGAGACTCCTACTTAGCTTCCAGGGTGCCCACCCCTTGGACTTTTTTGTGTGTTCCACGCCCTCCTCTCAAGCCCCCGCCCACCGTCCTCTGTTGGACTATCTCATAAGGTGCGAGGACGCGCCTTTTTAGAAAGGGGCGTACTGTCACGTTTTGAGTTTGTTTTTGTTCTGTTTTCATGCTTTATCCCTGTCTTCAGTTTCTTAGTTTTCTAGTTTGTAAATTGTTTCAGTTCTCCTCGTGTGCCTGCCTGTTTGTTGTCTTGGTGTCCTCGGTTCAGGTGTGTCTTGTTAATTTAGGTTCGTTAACCCCTTGTTTGCTGTGTATTTAAACCTTCAGTTTCAGTCCAGTTTTTGTCCTGTATTGATTAGGTTATGTGGTGTTTGTAGGTGTGAAATTTTTTTTTTTTTTTTTTTTTCTTCCCTGTTCCTTGTCCATAGTACTGTATTAAATGTTATTGAAGATATCTCCTTCGTCGTGCATTGAATACTACAACACCAACCGTGACAAACAGACAGCCTCCTATACATACAGTATAATTAATGATATAAATGTACAAATTTAGACAGTTTCTACTTTTTATCTTTCTGTCTCTCTGTGGTTTGGTAGTAACAAACCAGACAGGACTGACAGCAACTTTTGCCTTGTTTTTCTCCTCATATAGTGCACCCATTTAAATTTCCCTTTACCACCTACTTAATGCTCAGAATACTTGGAGATGTAGGCTGCGCTTTGCTCTTGGTTGCTATGGTGCCATCGGCAGCAGGGTTGAATAAGTAATAAACATTTGTAGAGTGTTATAAATGATTCCCTGCTTAAATCCTCTTGTTCTTTGAATGGAGCCTTTCACCTTGTCAACCTTTAAAAGCTCTGTCTGTATCAGGGCGGCCAGGATCACATTTAGCCCACATCCCATTGTAGATAATAAAATACAATGCTCACCTCGGGCTTGCATTAAAAGCACATTTCTGATTCTTGCTTTAGCATTTGAAACACAAACAAGTTTCATTATGAAATTGCTAGTAAATTTCACAAACAATTAAAATGAAAAGAAAAAAAAGTTTTCTTGTAAAATGTACTCCAATCATTTTATTTACAACTTTGAAAAATCATTTTTACAGTGCAGGTAAAGATTCTTGTTTTAGTAAGAAAAAAGGGAGAAGTCTGGGTGCAAGGATGAGATTATCAAATAAATTGTTACATAAATGGATTGAACTGGAATGTCAGAACTCCGATTTCTGGAGGCCTTATATTTATGCTAAAAAAAGGTCAAAAATTGCACTAGTGACAGTTTTATTTGAATAAATGATGTTATAGATTATATTTCCAACAATATCTTACTGCTTAGTTGAAATTTCAGTTTTGATAACTTCACTAAAATGTCTACAAGGTCATTCAGATGAACCGTATCTGATTCAGTGCCCATCAATTCATAAATAATACCAAGGTTTGGTCTGAGTTGGGTAACATGATTGCATACTGAGCAATGTCATTGTAAGCTAATTAATATTCATGAGCTCAGTCTTTCTAAATAGTGACGTCACTTACTCCTTTGTAATCTGTTTCCCACCTCTGTTTTGCCTGTGATTCTTTTTTGGCAGTTCACATTTCTGCTTGACAAGCCTCTCAGCTACTTCACAAAACCTGTTTAGCTAGTTAAATAAAACAAGAGGATCAAGCCAAAAAGCTAACAAGAGGAAAAACACGAGGGGCTAACGGGGAGCTGATGGGCCAACAGCCAAAAACACTGGCACTCTAGCGTATCCAGGGCTAATCAGATCAAGTGCCAGGAATCTGCAATAGTGAATGAAAGTGTGAATGAGAGTTCGGAATAACTTGCATAATGTGTTTTTCCTTCCTTTACTTTTGTTCTTTCATGCACAATAGGCTCAAATATATTCAGCTTTATGGTTAGAGAGCATGAATTTCAGTTGTTCTTCCATCTTCCATGTGTGGCCGAACTTCTGTGTTATTAATATTAGCACCATAGGCCATGAATTTATTTTGGGCTCCATGATTTGGGGAGGAAATTGAATTGCATTTTTTTTTTCTTTGATTAAAAAAAGTGTGATTTAATATATGTTTTAAGAGGTTGCTGTGCTTGTTTGTAGGGCTGCACAATTTTGCCAAACATTTTGTGATTTATATATAAATATGACTCTAATAATAATAATAATTGTTGTTGTTATTATTATTATTATTACTGAATAAAATATTGGTCACTATAGTAGGTATCTTTAACAACTATGTATGCACATTAAAGTAAGTCCAGTGTACTTTTCATGTTGTATTGCAGAACACGTGCTGCTATTGAGGTGGGATACAGGTAAGATTAAAGGGTTAGTTCACCCAAAAATGAAAATAATGTCATTTATTACTCACCCTCATGCCATTTCACACCCGTAAGACCTTCGTTAATCTTCAGAATGCAAATTAAGATATTTTTGTTGAAATCTGATGGCTCAATGAGGCCTGCATAGACAGCAATGACATTTCCTCTCTCAAGATCCATAAATGTACTAAAAACATCAGTTCATGTGAATACAGTGGTTTAATATTAATATTAATATGGTTCGGAGTGCCAAAGTTATGTGATTTCAGCGGTTTGACACGCGATCCGAATCATGATTCGACACAAAAGATTCATAACGGTCTGAGCTTCATGAAGCAGTGTTTTGAAATCGGCCATCACTATACAAGTCGTTATTTTGTTTTTTTGGTGCACCAAAAATATTCTCTTCGCTTTATAATATTAATATTGAACCACTGTACTCACATGAACTGATTTAAATATGTTTTTAGTACATTAATGGATCTTGAGAGAGGAAATGTCATTGCTGGCTATGCAGGCCTCACTGAGCCATTGAATTTCAACAAAGATATCTTAATTTGTGTTCCGAAGATGAACGAAGGTCTTACGGATGTGGAATGGCATGAGGGTGAGTAATAAATGACATTATTTTCGTTTTTGGGTGAACTAACCCTTTAAGGAAAGGTTTGGTGGTATGTGTAGGTTTAAAAGTAGGGTAGGCAATTTCGGAGTGGCTAGTAATAGCAAACTAGCTTTGAAAGCATAAGATCCCACCTTCCCTTCAGAGTGTCTGCAAAGCGTCACAAGAGACGGGGTCTCATGTCTCAACGCACATAACATTACAATAATAATGAACATACTTGTACCACCTGGCTGCTGCAGATTCATTTCGGCATTGATAGTGTTGACATAGAAAGGCAAATATCTGAGTCTGAGGACGTGAACAGCTCCGGGTAGAACGTCACGGGTTGCCATCTCGTATTATGGTTATGACATGGCATGAATGCAGCATAAGCTCATTGTTTTGGTTCAGGAGGAGCTGTAAAAGGTGGCTGCTGTTTGTTTGTGGTGCTCGGTGACTGAAGTCTACAACTCTGCATTAGTGATGTGTCGTTCATGAATGATTTGTTCAATTTGAATTAATCTTTAATAAGACTCGAGAACATCGAGTTGATTAGAATTGATTAGTTCACCTTTTGAGTCTTCAAGTTCGGGTTTGAGTCATTCGTTCATTGCCTATCCTACCTTTTAAGGGTGGGTTAAGGGGTAAGGGACAGGTAAATAGTGTAATTATAGATGTAATTACAGAAACTAATTAAAGCTGTAATTATTTACAGGTATTTTTTTAGGAAACACTATTTTACAGTGTCCTTCTTACACATAGTACATGTAGTTGCTATAGTAATTAATATAAATTTTGCATAATTGTGTCGGCATCCTTCCATCTTCGGGAGACGATGATGTAGCTTCCAGTTTGGTGATTTTTCTATCTGCACCTTCGCAAGTGTCTATAAAGCTGAATGGCAATCTGAATGGCAATCTGCTGAATTTTCTGCAGGTGAACGATGATGCCTGCTGAGGCTGCAGTTGCTTTTCCTTCCTCTTTGCTCTCTCTGCCAGTAGCCCCTCACTGCAGAACACACGAGATCCAGGGGGCAGAGACGGGTAAGTTAAGGGATATGTAAAGTGGGAGGAGTTGGATCCAAAACCAGGGGGTGGGGATGGGTAGGTTTAGATCCAGGGGGCGGAGATGGGTTGTTTTAGTGATATGTAAAGTGGGAGGGATTGGATCTAGATCAAACCCCACCCCCTGGATCCCCCTGTTCTGCAGTGCGGACCATCTTCTCTTTGCGGCAAGGTTTTTATTCCTGGTTTCCTCGGCTTTCTGTACGCCCTGTCTGACAATGAAATGCCAGGCGGAGCGGTGTTCTGCACGGCTCTCCCACGTGCTGATGTTGATGTCAGACAGCTTCATGTCTTTTTTGCAGATATCTTTGTAGCGCAGTCGTGGATGACCAGTTAGTCGTAAGCCCTCTGCCAGCTCGCCATACAGTAGGTCCTTGGGAATGCGGCTAGGGCCCATTCTTCTTCCCGCTAAGTATGGCAGATATGCTTCTCATGCCGACGCCTTCTAGAACCTCTTCTAGGTAGGTACTTTGTCCTGCCACTGGGTGCGCAGAATGCTCCGCAGGCACCTCAGGTGAAAGCTGTTGAGTTTCTTCTCATGTCTCGCGTAAGTGGTCCATGTCTCACTGCTATAGAGGAGTGTGCTGAGCTTGCAGGCCTTGTAGACCCGCAGCTTGGTCTTCTCTGTGAGGTTGATATTGTTCCAGACCCTCTGGTTCAGTCTGGCCATGACCTCTGCTGCCTTGGCGTTTATCTCAGCGTCGATGGAGAGAGAGCTGGAGATGGTAGACCCGAGGTAGGTGAAGTTCTCAACAACTTTCAGGTTGTACCCATCAATGGCGATGGTTGGATGGTTCCTGGGCCATGATGTTGATTTTCTTCAGACTGATAGTCAGTCCAAACTCCTTGCAGGCATAGGAGAGGCGACTGACGAACTGCTGCAGGCCATCTTCAGTGTGGGACGTCAAGGCTGCGTTGTAGGCAAAGAGCATCTCATGGATGAGTACCTCTATGACTTGATTTTTGGCGCGGAGACGAGCAATGTTGAATAGCTTGCCGTCAGCCCTGGTGTGGATGTAGACTCCCTCGCTGCAGTCCTTAAGGGCGTACTGGAGGAGCATGGAGAAGATGCCCGAAGAGCGTCAGCGTGAGGACACAACCCTACTGATGGGGAAGGACTCAGATGTTGCGCCATTGAAACAAACCGTGCTGTGCATGTTATCGTGAAACGAGGTGACGACAGCTAGCAGTTGTGGGGGGCAGCCAATCTTCTGCAGGAGCCTGAATAGACCGTTTCTGCTAACCAGATCGAATGCCTTCGTAAGGTCAATGATGTTGATGAATGTAGGTGAAAAAATGCTTCTCTTTTGTTGACAACAGCCGGTTTATAAGCACTTGTCATTTACAAATTTGGAAAGATGATTGGCGCATGTTATGTTCCTAAATGGGGGTTATGCGCAACAAACTTTCATATTCTGTAAAACGAGTCACATCGCTTCCGGTTCTGGTCTTTTGTATGCGTTTCATTACATATAGAGCTGTTTTACTCAAGATACCTTCAAAGGAGCGATCAAAGATGACCATAATCGACATCCATCACATATGCAGATTGATATCTAAAACGGTTTTATTTTTCTTCTTCTTACTATGCTTAGGTATTTAAATCAAATAAAACGGCAACAATAAAAGTAACTAGCTAGGTTAGCTGATTACGTCCATAGATATTGCCGTCAGTTCATACTGCCGTTAACACTTTCTCCGACAAGCGGATGCGATGAGACCTGTTTGTTTATGTGACGTTCGGCATAAAGACTATACATGTTAGAAGCGACTCAAACTTAGAGCAGATACAGAGATTGAGCTAAGCCTTTGCAATTTGATGATCGCACTAAACCATATCCTAATTTTGATTTATCCTAATTTTATTATATTATAACACATACAGGAGCATAAAATAATTACAAGGATAGTTCACAGCAAGTTGAATGAAAAAGAGCAGCACAAAGATTCAGATAAATGTCTTCTTTTGTGTTACATGGAAAAAGCAAATCTTCTGGGTTTAGATTAGAACAACACGAGGAACAGTTGGAATTTTCTTCTTGCCCTTTAATTCATTGTAAGTATGTTTTGGCATCAGATCGAGTCTGAACAAGAAAGGAGCTTGAAAGTGAGAAATTGTTTTGTAGAAGCAATGAAATCATAATGTTTACCAAGTTAATGATATTGCTCTTTGTTTTTCTTTTCCCTAGTGAAAGAAAAACTGTGTTTTGGGACATGAACGGCAGCCACTGTGTCCTGTTTGTGTGGGAAGAAACTATGCGGCAAAATAGGAATTTTCTCTCTTAAAATGAGTGGAAACACTTAGAAACAGTCCAGGTACTGATTCTGCAGCCGCAGTCTTAGTGCACAGTGCATATTTTCTGCCTATGTGGTTGGCAATCTGTTTACTGGAAGGGTTCTGTGCACACGGCACATGTTCCTGCATGTGCAGACCAGCCTAAGAAGACAAAAATTGGAAACGGTTATGCAGGGAAAGTGCAGGATTTGGTACTATCCTGTCTTATAAGTGATTAATGTGCTGGTTTGCATAAGAAAAACCATAATTGGTACCAGACTAAATTACTCTATGTGGGTAAAAGCAAGTTATTATTCAGAACTGCGAGGATTCAGAAGCGAATTCCGTGCAGTGCGTCTTGACTCCTTTCTGTATTGATAAGCAACATGCAATGACAGGTGTGTAAAATATCACTAAACCTTCAAGTTTATTGTATTGCAATGGACATGGTACCATGCAGAAAGATGCAAGCTCCAGAAATGAAATAATCCTATATCAAATAGAATGATATAAGCATATCAAAGTATATGTCGAAGTACATTGGTAATGCAACTGACATGTTTACATTGGTAAACCTTCAAGTTTATTGTATTGCAATGGACATGGTACCATGCAGAAAGATGCAAGCTCCAGAAATGAAATGATCCTATATCAAATAGAATGATATAGGCATATCAAAGTATATGTTGAAGTACATTGGTAATGCAACTGATATGTTTGCTTTTTGGGACATGCTGTGAATTATAAAAGGGAAAAATCAAGTCTGCCTAAAGTCCAGACAATCATAATTTGGAAAAAGTAATAGTGGTTATGCAAGAACTGTGATGTTTTTGGTCTCAAGACCTTTAAAATCCACTTTCCTAGGCTTGTTTGAGTTAGAAACAGAGAGTGTCTGTTGGTTCCCGTCTCGCCTCTGTAAACTGTGTTCACGGCCTTACCGAGAATTTGCCTTCACCTGCCCCCATATTTGCATCTATTTCAGGCCATATAAGAGGTGAAAATTTGTTCTCAGAATTTAGGAGGCCTCTAAACATACCTGTGCTTTTCACATTTTATTTTCTGTCGGACTGCTTGAAATCATCTAAGCATTGGGTATATGCAGATGGAAAGAGTGTGAACATATGATAACATCCTCAGATCTGGAAAATATAGGTATTTTTCTCTCTTATATGCAGAGACTTCTACAAGTAAACCATTTGTTGATTGTCATCCCCCAAAGAGTGTAAACATTGTGACTCCATGGTGTTCTGAAAACATGCTTGCTTTGTCGGAGCGGTCTAACATGTCAGCCTTGTTCAGCCAATGGCGTGATTTGGGGGTGTGGCTACCTGTTTGTCCAACCCATGTGAAATGGAGGGCATTGTAAGTGTTGGGGAAACCTGTTCGTAAGCCATTATGTTTTGCATTTCCGTTTGGTGCCGCTGGTGGACACGACTGTTGTGTACCTTTATACCAATAATTTAGATGATGAAATATTAAAAAAAAAAGTCTTTCAGAAAATTTCAAGTAGACAAAAAGGAACTGCAGGGGGTTCATTAGCTGAAGAAAAGCTACTAATTAATTAAATCATAAAAATGTCAAATTAAAGTAAATATGAATAGTGTTTATAAATCTGTTGTCAACTAAACAGTCTTTCTAAACTAAAGGTCTTTCTAAACCAAATCGGACAATTCTTTGTTTTTTTTAAAGGGGACATATCATGAAAATCTGTCTTTTTCCGTGTTTAAGTGCTATAATCGGTAACTTTGCTTTGGTAAGCCTTTCTCTGCAAGCATGTGAAAAAACGAGCCGCTCAGATTTCTCTCCCCTATGACGTAGGAAGGGGATGTTATTATAATATTACCGCACCTTAATCTACACATTTCCACCCACTGCACCGCCATTTTGTTTTCGCAAGCGAGGCAAAGCTGCAGATGAAGAAAATGTAAGTATTTTTATATAATGCAGTGTGTTTCTTCGGTTCAGGCAGCTCCACTTTCCGTGTACTTTCCCTTAGCCTCCTTATGCTCTAGTACTTTATGCTAGCATAAACTGAAGTTGTGTTTGACAGAAATGTATTGGTGTTACTTATGACTCGCCCACAAAACAGCGACTACTTAGGCCGGACTGCTTCACAAACGAGGGTCAGTTCAACTCTGGATTTGCACAAAAGATTAACATGCTAGTCGTGAATCAACTCCACGGTAACTACATAAATTTATCCACTAACTGTTCAGAAACGTCCAGATGAATTCTATAAGTTGTAACTTCTTCCTGAGTCTCTCCATCAGTGTCCGACTCCGGTTTGAACAACGTAAGGCTGAACACCGTTACTGACAATCCTCATTTTGGCTGCGTGAGATTCTCCAGCTTTGTTGTTGTTGAGCAACCAAAGCGCAAGCTGTTAAAGCTCCGGCCTCTTCTGGAAAGGGGGCCGGGAGCAGCAGCTCATTTGCATTTAAAGGGACACACACAAAACGGTGTGTTTTTGCTCACAACCCAAATAGGGGCAAATTTGACAAGCTATAATAAATGATCTGTGGGGTATTTTGAGCTGACACTTCACAGACACATTCTGGGGACACCAGAGACTTATATTACATCTTGTGAAAAGGGACATAATAGGTCCCCATTAATAGGATATTACTGCATTTATTATAAACCCTGCATATCATTTTTTTTTTTTTTTTTAATTTATGTAATTCAGTCTTAAATCAAAATATCTTCCTCTCCCTCTTGCAGCGACATCTCTTCTGATAAAGTGTTTGCTGATGTGAGGGTGGAGCAACCTGTCACTCACATGAGATCAACCAATAGCAAACCACAACTATCCAATCAATTCCCCAAGGACAAAATCAAGTCCCATCCTACATTTTTTCAGGTGTGAAAATTATTGATCCTGCTTTGATCTCTGTGACCACACAACTGTAAGAGATAATCTGCACTGAAACATTACAATTTCAAGATACAGAATTGAGGATTTGAGGAGCTTGACTGGACAGATGGGCGACAGTTATTTTCATTTACTTATTTGTTTATTTATTTTTTTTGCTTTATATGGACTAACTGGTGGGAACAGTATAAAATCACATTTCAACTTCTCAAATTCCTCGTCCCTTTGTAGCAGCCTTGTTTTCAAAGTAGTACTGATCAGAGTCCTGAACAAGGATTGAAGGCATTGTGTTCTTGTTCTGTTAAAATAACCCACTACAATCACAAGAGTGGTGACTAAGGCCTCTGGCATGCCAAAAATGGTATTTATCACTTACTATTGGTGTAAAATAAGCTGTCAGGACTTTTTCCATAGTGATGGCCAGGCAGGTCGATGGCCAGGCCGTGTAGGGTTCAGAAAGACACTGTATACCTGGAATTGGACTGACAGATGTAGATGACTTTTATGGTCATGGAAAAGTACTGAAATAAATGTTGTGCTGATTATCAAGCCCTGCCTGGCGATAATCCACTTGAAATGAGATATGGGAAATTCACTGCATATATCAGTTGCCACAAAGAAATCTGTGCAAGATTATTTTGACTTATTGTGTTTTACTGAGACATACACTTTAAAAAAAGCTGGGTTAAAAACAACCCAAGTTGGGTTAAAAAAGGACAAACCCAGCGGTTGGGTTAAATGTTTGCCCAACCTGCTGGGCACTTTTATTTAACTCAACTATTGTTTAAAAATTGCTATATGGCTGGCTTAAAATTAACCCAAAATAGGTTGGAAATTAAAAATTAGACTAGAGGCAACAATAATAATTAATAGGTGAACATTTATTAATAAGCAATTTAATAAATGTTTATTGTTTAATTATTATTCATTAAACTTATTAATAAATGTTCATTTATTAAACATTAATAAATGTTCATTTCCAACATACTTTGGGTTCATTTTAAGCAATCAATACAGTATTTTTTAAACAATAGTTGAGTTAAATAAAACTACCCAGCAGGTTGGGCAAACATTTAACCCAACCGCTGGGTTAAAACAACCCATTAAAGTTAAAAAAAAAAAAAAAGTTAAAGTTAAAAAAAAAACAATTGCTGGGTTTGTCCATTTTCAACTCAACTTGGGTTGTTTTTAACCCAGTGTAGGGCACCATAGAAAATGCTAACTTTTGAAAACGGGTTTCATAGTGAAAGTTTTTTTAGAAAACGTACGTAAAACATGTGTATTACATGTTCAGTCTGAAGGCGTGTAGTGTTTTTTTTACAAAGTGACTTTGCCAACTACTGGCCTGGCAGCAGAATACAGCTTTGTCGTCTGTACGTGAAAAAACTCAAAGGAAAACGTTTCCATTTTTAGTTGTTGTGTAAACGTACCCATGATTAATATATTTCTCTTCTAATTGCTTCTAGAATCGGTATATGATCTTCTCCCGAAAGAGCTGCAGCTGCCATCTTCTAGAGAGCAGAACGCAGCCGCTATGAGTCAAAAAAGTGGTGGAGAGGCAGGACCTCCTCCGTCAACAGCTCTCGCCGCAGGTAAGCTTGGCTTTTGTCTTTTAAGCCATCTTTTCTCTCAAGCTGACTTGAGTCAGATGCTGAAGACTGGAACTAAAGCCTACATCATGATGCGTATTCAACTGTCCATTTTTTTTTCTTTTTTCTGTGGTTGATTAATTTGGTTAATGAAAAGTGGTCTCTGTATGACAGGTGGTTTGAGGGGAGGGCTTGGTGACATCAGATGAAAAGGAAAGTCGTTTCAGAGGTGGAGCGCGTTTTTATAAAAGATTACAGAGAACATGCACTGATGAGTCGTTCACAATAAGACCAGGAATGTGCATTAAGTCGTAAATAGGGACATTTATTTTAGTTTTATCCAAACAATATAATGAAAACTGTAAGCATTAAAACAATACTCATTATTAAATTAAAAATATTTATCTGATTGCATTGGTCTTTTACCAAAATCTAGATCATTTTGTTCCTGTTGTCAGTGTTGGGCCTTGCTGGAAGAATATAAAGAAAAGCCTTCAAAAATGTTATTTTATGCGGGGAAAAAAAAAAAATTGATAATTTAGAGTAAACTAAAACTTTTTTGGGGCATCAGAGTAGCAAACATGCTTTGCAAACAGTAATTAAATATCAGTCCTATTTTTTTTTTTAAATAAATTTAACTTAGTGATTAACAATTAGTAAAATAATAATAATAAACTCAATAACTGAAATTTTACAAAGCAGCCAGACTGTCTTCCCCTGGGAAATTCCAGTTGGCTCTCCAGCATTTTTCTAGTTTTGTGAATGAACATCATTGGCTCAGTGCCTTTAGGTCCCACATTCCCAATCTAATTTGGTTTTGCTGTGAAAAAATGTTATACAAATCTGTTTGGTATAAAATTCCAATGTGAAAAATCAACATGTAAAAAATATATTCTCAGAAATGCATGTATAATTGGCAATGAAAAAATTCTTATATTAAAATTCCTCCTGACTTGCATTGAACACTGAGAAACGAAACTCTCCACAAAACACTCCTCAGAACTTTTCTTTTGAGTTCCTATTTGTACATTCAAAATGCAATTCACTTTAGTTTCTTTTACTCTGCCCCTTTATCAAAGTGCCCAGGTTTAGGGTGAGTTTCTGTAAGCCAGAAGTCTGTTGCCTTTGGACATCTGTACCTAACTGCAGCCAAATGCATCCCTCTGACGAGGCAGGACATGCTGGCTGCAGCTGAAGGAAGGTGACGTATTTTCCAGCTTAAATGAATTTCATTGTGGGATTTTAGGTTTCACTGCAAATTGGACTTGCTTCTTCTGGCTATTTTCTCTTCCTGTTTAATTAATATTTTGTTTGTGTATCTTTTTATTCTTGAATCAAGAATTTGTTCTTAGCAATCAAACATGTGATCATTGTATTTGCTATTTGTTTGACTTATTATTTGGCATTTGTTTGCTTGTTATTTTGTTTTCATTTTGTTTTTTATGTTTTTTTGTTTGTTTTACTACTTTGTTTTATTTTGTTTTGTGATGATTGTCTCTTTTTGCCATATTAATGTCCCTTCTTTACATGATCTCTTCCCTCTGTGCTGAGATATTTGGGTTCAGCCATTGTGCCGCCGCCTTGTCTCTAACCCTAGCCCTTTATTACTTTTATTATCTTTTATTCTCTTTTACACTGCCAGAGTAATGTCTAACATAATTGCAAATTACTGTTCCTTTCCTAAAGGTACACTATGTAACTTTTGGCCCTCTAGTGGTTAAAAAAAAAAAAAAAACTGCATGCGTTTTGCAGAAGAACATTGTTTTGGTTGAGCTTCGGCTCTGTGTGACTGTGCGGATGAATATGGTTATGCTGCTGATCATAAAACATCCACTACAAGGCTTGAGAGAAGTAACCAGTTTAGATGGAAAGGATCTCAAGCTGACTAGCTGAAGATAATACTGTATCTTTACCCATTAATAGACACAATACTTCCTTGAAAATAAATTCCAGCGCAACCTACAACCATAATGAAATGACCCTTCACAATAGATAAGGCTTTACAACGAGCTCTGCATGGCGGGTGACATACACTGTAAAAAATATGATCAGTAAGTCTTGGCAACTTATGTTTTTACTTTAATTCATCAAAATAATTCATGCAATAATTCATGCTTATAAGATGCAGCTATATAATTTAAGCTTAAATGACTTGTACAACCAAGTTGAATATACTTACATTTTTACAGTGTATGTACACAATTTCTCATGAAAACATCCCGACAGGTCTAAAATATAAACACTTATAATAGGCTTACCATAGTAAATCAGGGTAAAACAAAAACACCTTTTGAAGGATTGATGATGTATTGACTCATTATTTAAATGTTAATTTTGAACAAAAAAAAAAGTTACATAGTGTAACTTTAGGATTATTTTTTTCCACAAGATTTATCTTTTGGCATTTTGCCTTTTTATTGAGATAGGACAGTTAGTTGACAAGAAGCGAATTGGTAGTGAGAGAGGGGGGGGAAAGGATCGGGAAATGTTCACAAGCCGGTGTAGTAACAAAATCGAGTATAAGAAATGACTTTCATTTGGTTTTATTATGCACTAATTTGTTTTCTTACGCTTTATATAGTAAGCTATATGCATATTTTAAATTAATATAATTCGTATATACTCAGGATAATCATTAACTGACAGTTTGTGGAGACCCGATTTCGAGGGAGGACCCGATTTGTCATGACACCGGGACTCGAACTCGCTGTCGACATGCTGCCCACAAGGCTATCGGCGCTGACCACACCTGACTTCGTAAACACGGCTTCCCACCACGTAAATACAAAATTCCCAGGAGGACTTGAACGAACCATTAACGGAGCTTCCTGAGCTTCAGACACAAATGATAAAGTCCCACCCTCACCTACGCCACGCGGCGTTATTTGCTGGAGCAACACACCTACTGGCTAAAGCACAGCAATTCAAGAAGAGAATATAAAAATACAGGCACCATCACACACTTCTAGTGGACTATAAGAGATGATTTAGTGGCATTATTTTAGTATGAGCCTATACTTTTCTTTTTTTTTTTTTAAGAAAATCCTTCAACAAAACATTCTTGATGATTGTCTATCATAATTGATATTTTGAGACTCTTTAAAGTTTTAGTGCAAGGCAATAACATACAAATGAATTAGAATGTACATACTGACATATGCTGAGTCAGGATGATTAACTTGACCCAAATCATACATTAATTAATTTTTTTTAACGAAATGATCCCCCATTCAGTCTAATTGAATTTACATGTTTATTTCTCCACTGAGATGGAGTCAAGATTTCTGCTGTAGTGTAATTTTCTCACTGCTCCCCTGTAGGAATGTGTGCCCTCCATTGGTGAATTCAGATTACGTTTTAGTTTGGCCCCTCAGGGCTCCCGTTGGTTTATGTTACAGTTTCTATCAATAGTGAAAGCTCTGAGGGCTCAGTATAACACAACACACTCAGGTTGCTGTGTTCAGTTGGCCATTTGCCGAGTAAAGAGTACAGTGCGGTCATAAACATAGAGGCCAGTCTAACGAATCAGAGGGGGTCTTGTAATAAATGTGAATCTTTTGAATCTGAATCTGTTGAGTGGGTCTAACCTGCATTTTTCCATATTAATGTTCCTAGATTCTTATCGGAGTTGATAGTACACTGTCAAGCCAAACTGTACATAGAAAAAATGATTTGCAGCCACTTTCAGCCTCAAAGAGCAAGAAGAGACAGACGCTGTGTGTTTCAGTGTCATTGGACTTGTCTGTATTGTTGCATGCCTGCCAAGAGGTTGCAACATAATGCACAAAACTCTGCCTTTGTTTTGCTCCGCCAGAACAGGGTTTCAATTAATTTCATTAACAATTCTGCACAAACATAGGAGCAGATGACTCAAATGTCACAGTATCAGATGTCAAACTGGCAAATCGTTTCTCCCACCATACAACCCGCTCTCCAGTGATGCTAGGTGGAGTCTAAGACGTTCAAAGTGAAAAGAGCTTCTAAGATGGATAGGTAGATAGGTAGGTAAGTAAGTATGTACATACATAGAGAATGGTTTATTGTTTCTATCCTTGTCACCTGTTCATGTCAGACAGTATTTCCCACATGGAAAGATTTCTTCCTGATTTAATTATGTATGGCATGGCTGACCACACTTCCTGTGCATGCAGGTGTCCTCATGTTAATCATGCCGCTTTTATGCACCAGTTTGAGCAATCCTTCTGTGAAGAAGACGGTTAAAATAATTAATTTAAACTGTTTTGTTGTGAGGCATGACAACAAACCTCATAAATGAGGAAATATATACGTATAAAAAAGGCAGAAGGCATAAATAAAGCTCTTCAGTTTCATGTGTTGGGATAAATGCTCAAAGTGGATGCAAATCATTCTCTCTTTTATATGAGGGTATTATATTTGTCTCTGGCCATTAACCAAAAATTATGGTCTTGTTATGGTTGCAGCTGAATCGTTGTTGTTGTGTTTGCCATCTGAATTAATTCTGTCTATACAAGTCTTTAATTTAAACCAGCTACATAGTGTAGAAAATTAAAAAATCTGGATGCATCCTCTACCATTATGATATGCATACGAGCCACTGTGGTTAAATGGTGAGGATGGTTAAAGGATGGGAAGTCATGTCACATTTATTTATACGGTGCTTCATATGATACAAATAGTTAATGTAAAGCTTGAAAGCAAGAAAAAAAATCTGTGTTACTGTTGTAAAATTCATGAGTTATGAAACTAGTTCAATACAGTTCAGTGTTGTTTTAATGCAGTTAAATGACTGTCAGTGTTTTAAAGTTATGAAACAAGCTCTACAGAAGACGATATTGTCATTA
The DNA here is from genome assembly GCA_037101425.1 of Elopichthys bambusa. Classification (NCBI taxonomy): domain Eukaryota; kingdom Metazoa; phylum Chordata; class Actinopteri; order Cypriniformes; family Xenocyprididae; genus Elopichthys; species Elopichthys bambusa. Next base: position 44,101,050 of record CM074432.1, on the reverse strand, counting down.
TTCAGCTCAGGTCAGTTCAATGTTGATTCAATTCAGTTCAATAACAGTGTCAATGTTACAATGTTAGTCCTTATCCAGCCCAATTCAGTCTTCTGACAGTGCAATTAAAGGTAGGGTAGGCAATTTCAGAGCGTCTCCTCTAACCACGCCTCCTCTAAAACACACGAACGCGCACAGCCAGAGCAGAGTCTGCGAAGCGTCATGAGAGATATAACATTACAATAATAAGTAGAATGTTTTTTGGTCCTGAGACTTCCACAGAAGATATATGTACATTTTTTTTATTATTATTATTTAGACTACTTCTATTATTAATTACTCTCAGGATGTGAAGAGAGTTTCAACCAGTATAACTGTAGTGTTTATGAAAAAACATTGCCTACCCTACCTTTACCTTTAATATTATACCGATAATATTACTGAATATTCTTTCAGTTTGATGATTGCTGTCTTAAAACATGCCAATCTTTGCTGTTTTATAATCACCTGTATTCCACCTGAACAAATGTACAAAACCACTGTACGTTTATGAAAATTCGTATTGTTTTTGTTTTGTGCATATTTGTCTGTCATGTGTTTGACTGTAACATTTGTTTAGAAGATATTTTTATTTTTTTATATGTTTATTTTGTCTTCATTTTAAGCAATGTTGTTTACCGTTTCTATTTGAATCTTAAAGCAACCGTGTTGAATATTTTATTTATTCATGATCCTTTCTCCTTAGGAAGTTGTGAAACAGTGTTAGTATAATGCTGCTTGTTGCAACAGAGCATTATTCCCACATATTTGAGCATTTGGAATGGGAAGACTGGACTGTGGGAGGACTAGAATGTGGCCTGATTAGCCTAGACTAGTCTTCCAAATGTAAACAACACTGTCATCAGAATAATGATGTTTTTATGTAATATTCTTCCACAGCCATTGTGGTTAGAAGCTGTTTCTGAAACTTTTTCAAGAGTTATAAACAGCCCACAAATCATTTTTCATCCAAATTGTGAGCTGATCTTCTGTTCTGGTGGTTCATAGATAGGATTACAATGCAGCTTGTTGTAAAGAGCCCACTCTGAGCTAGCAACTTTCAGAACTTGAGTTTTTTTTATAAGGAGGGACGTCAAACTCACCCCATTGTTATTGTCATTCACTAGACTCAGTGTCTCATTCAAATTACGTCATTCATGTCATATAGGTTCATAGGTTTGTACTTAAACAAAGTCTGTTATTAAGGGTCTGTGGCAACCCTTAGAACTGCTTAGAAGAAAGTTTCAAACAATTTTCCAGAAACATTTTTGGCTTATTGAAAATTTGTAGCAGTCTTTATCACCATGTTCTGAAAGTATGTGAGATGGTTGGGGACAGCGCCACCTACTTAAAAAAACAATACCAGTTTTTACTGGGTTGGTTATATCGCCTTATCAGTTTTATTGTAAAATCTTTTTAACCATTTGCTGCAGCAGGACGACACTTGGTAAGCATCATCAACACTATGTTGTGAGGATCTCTAAGTTGTTTTGGGACCGTGCCACCTAGTGATCGTTTTTTTATAATCCTATAAATCCTAAAATTCCAGTACAATCCTGCTTTAAATCAATGATATTCAGAGCATGCTAGACAAACTCTATTCAACCCATCTGGCCCATCTAGCAGCAACAGCATTTCTATGCTTGTGTGATGTCTCATTAGGCAGCTGTCAGTAATGGCAGTGTGGTGTGGTGGTTGAAGATCTGGGCTGTGTCCAAAATCGCCCCCTATACCCTTAAATAGGGCACTATTTGAGGGAACAGCCATTTGTAGTGGTGTCCGAAACCATAGTGGACAAATATCATGTGCACTCATTCAATCCCACAATGTACTGCAATAATGAGTGCACAACCGATTGACGCTCAACGGCTAGAGAATACCCATAATGCATTGTGAGAGTTGTACAGCGAATGAATCCCCATGTCTGACCAGAAGATGGCACCCACAGCTGAATCATCCATCCATCCATTTTCCAAACTGCTGATCCAGTGTGGCTACAGCTAATAGATTATTAAATTGTTTAATTAAGGTTTTTACATAGTTTCCATGACAGAGTTTAAGGTAAATCTTTTCACTACTACTGGAGCTGCCAGTTTGCTAAGTTTACAATGATTATTAAACAGCAAGCGCAAACTATGCAAAAGCGCTCAGTGTCCGAATTCACTCATGACGCAAAGCATGCTGGGAATTAGAAATCTGCTGCAACTCAACTTAATCATATTAAGTTCAGCTTACTACAATGACATTTTGAGTTCACAGAACTTTTTTCTATTAAGTACAATGAACTTTCATTATTATTTGAGTTAAACAAACTCACATTCACTCCTTCAGGTGGACTATATTAGTGGATTAATGTAGGGAATAGTGAATGAGGGTATAGGGGGCAATTTCGAACACAATCCTACTTCTAAAAGTTGCTGGTTAGATCCGTTCATGATGCACCTCATGAACCGTCCCAGTTTTGCAGTGTACATCAGATCCTTTTGGTGCCTGGCCTCAAAGCACTTTAATAATTTTCATCCAGGTTCATCTGCAGTACAACAGATAAATGTTGTAAATGATATATGTAAAGAAACACTGTCACTGTTAAAGGGTTAGTTCACCCAAAAATTAAAGTTCTGTCATTTCATGTCGTTCCAAACCCACAAGACTTTCGTTCATCTTCTGAACACAAATTAATCTCTCATCATTTTTGCATATGCATTGAAAGTCCACTCAACTAAAATTTGTACACAAAAAGTACAAAAAGACATAAAAGTAATCCATATGAGTTGAGCAGTTTAATCAAAGTTTTGTGAAGAGACACAATCGCTTTATATGATGAACAGATTCAATTTGGGCTTTTATTGACACACCTAGAGCTCAAAAAGAAGCTCAAACGTGCTTGCTTGATGTGAATAAAAGTCTAAATTAAATCTGTTAATGGTATAAAGTCTCTTCAGAAGACTTTGATTAAGCCTCTCAATCCATATGAATTACTTTAACAATGACTGAACTTTTTGAAAATTTTGGTAGAACTTTTAATGGAGAGAGAAATGATGAGAGAATATTAAAGTCATACAGGTTTGGAGTGACATGAGGGTAAATGATCATAGAATTTTCTTTTTTGGGGTTAACTATCCCTTTAATAAATGATTTTTTTTTTCTCCCCCCTATATATGCATGTTTATTTATGCAAAACAAACACAAATATCAAAAATGTCTTATAGATTATCCCACAGACAGGCTTAATACTGTCTTTTGTAGCAAATGCTTCACCTCATCCTTAGTTCAGATGAGGTGTGGAAGGTGTGTAGTTGGATTTTCAAGGCAAATTAATGCAGAGTGCCATTAGATGCACAAAAAACAAACCAATACAATTGAACAAAGCCTCTTCATTTTACTATATTTTAATGGTCAGCTTTTATTACTCATTGGTTGTCTCATTTTCATTCCAGGAATTTCTCTCTGAAGCAGGGAGTGTCTGCATACAAAATGCTCTGCAGTTCTCTGCTTCATAGGTCAGACACTGGTTTATCTTGTTTTTGTGGCTATGCTCACTCCCATCTAAATTTGTGCAAATTTGCTTGCATCATTTGACACATCTGGACCCCCATATAGACTGGAATAAATATTAAAACAGATGCCAATTGTTTGAGGGTCATATGCAAGAGCTCATTTACTGTAGATTTCCAATGTATGCTTAAATAAAACCCAAGACATACGAGGATATTATGGCTAGCGGGCTGTGCGTAATGTCTTGGAGAGTGATGTCATGGCCTGCTCTGCAGTAAATCTACATGAAATGCTTGTTTTTCTTTTTTTTTTTTTTACAGATGTTATTCAGCATGATCATTTTGCTCCTGTTGTTCATTTATTTATTTCCACAGCATTTCAACTGCTTTTTGACATTTGCCCGAATGATAGATAGATTAAAAAAACAGGAACAATTGTAACGGAAAGAAACACTAAAAGCGATCATGAGAAATGTCTTGACTTGACTGGGACTGTTGGCTCATGTTGATACCGATGCCTTTATTCACTGTCTAATTGTGCACACTACAGATGCCTCATCCGCCTCTTCTGCTATGAGCACGGGAAGTCCTCGCAGTGCTTTTCCCACCTCAGCTTCAGAACGGATGGCCGTGCATGACAGCAGCACGTCAGGAGATGTTAGCAGTCGAAGGAAAGCCGAAGAAAACAAGCTTTCCGGCAGAGAAAAAAGTGGCCAGCAGACCCAGCAGCAACACCAGATGACACCCTCCAAACGGCCTGTCCTCAACATCTCGCCTCCACCCGAGGACCTGTTCGATGACAGCCAAATGTCCTGCCAGGATGAGCTGGTTCATGACTCAGAGCAGAGTAACAGCATCTGGATTGAAAACTCTGTCTCCAACTTCAGCATTGTCAGCTCCAGCTCCTACAATGACAACACTGAAGTGCCCCGCAAGGCCCGTAAGTGTACCCCACGGCAGAAGCCGGGATCAAAGCCGGTCCCTGCTGAAGAGGCCAGCATGGATGTCTTTGATGCAGATAGTGCCAAAGGTCCACACTTTGTGCTCTCACAACTTGGCCCAGACAGCAAGGCCTGTTCCAAAGCAAGGTAAGCCATTTAGTGCCATGGTACACTTTGGGTCTCATGGCATTCTTATACATTTTGGTGGCTGTTTGTTGGAGATTGGTTTGAAGGACCCAAAATATTTAATCTAATTAAAGGAATAGATCGCTCAAAAATCTGGCATCATTTACTTCCCCTCGTGTCGTTATATACCCAAGATGTTAAAAGCCTAAAAATATATTCTAAGAACGTTTTGCTAAAGTTCCCATTAAGTTATGTTATTTTTTTAATGTTTAAAAATGTTTTTTCTTGGTTATGTAAATGTTAGAAGCAACGTTAAGTGAATGTTCTATTTGAATGTTCCCTGAACCATATAGAACAATTTTATATGAAACAATAGTGGATTTAACATCAGAATTTAATGTCTAATTTTAAAGTGCATGTTTTTAATGTAACTTTCTCCCTTTGGTTAGTTCAAGAATAATTTATGCAATTTTATATTATTTATTTGAAAAAAATTAAAAGAGCAGTTTCATGTTTATCCTTTTTATTGTTCAACTGGTCGAGGTTGATATGGGACTTCCCACGGAAAGTAATTAGTAATAAATAAAGCAAATGCTTTATAGAGAGAGTAATTAGTACAGTAATCTAATCACACTGTTGAAAATTTAATTAGTAGCTAGTAATTAATTACTTTTTAGAGTAACTTACCAAACACTGCTAATAAGTAACATTTAATCCTCTGAGCCACTTCATTTTTGGGTCACACTTGATACCTTTGCAGTCAAACTGAGAAAATTGTTCAGAAAAATTAATGTAATATATTTTTTGTTCAATAATAATATTTTTTTTATTATTATTTAGAATTTTGAGGGGATTTTATGATACTATGCATTATTTATAAAATTTTTATGAGCTATTTTTTTTTCCATTAAAATTAATATGTGTATATATATATATATATATATATATATATTTTTTTTTTTAATTTTTAAAAAAATATATTTTTCAATAAATGCAATATTTCATATTAAAATAGAGTGAAGGCCTTTAACATGTCCAAATCATGTCCATGATTTTTTCTTTTTTTTGTGTTCACATAGCTAATGCGACAAAAGCGAACAAGTGTCATCCCATTCCACTGAAGCAAAAAAAAGTTTATTTTTTAAAACGTAAAATGTTTTGGTCAGGTCTGACCAAAAAACGGACGAATATCCAACTAAAATGTTTCAGAAAAATGTTCCATAAATGATGTATAAATGTTTTTGTGCAAACGTTTTGAGAACATTAATAAAAGACTATTCAACAAACATTTAATTAACGTTACTGGAAGAACGTTTGTTCATACCTTTGCTAACGTTCCCATTAGGGAATGACAACTTGATTTCTGAATGCTCACTGATTGTTCAAAACATACAGTTTCTTATGATTAAAATAGTTTTTTCTTGGTTATGTTAGAAACAACATTAAGGAATGTTCCATTTTATAATTTTGCAACCATTATGGGAATGCTACTTTTGAATGTCCTCTGAACCATCTTAAACTAACAAGTGTTTAAAAAAAACATTAGATTAACATCCAACTAAAGTGGAATGACATGAGAGTGAGTAAATGTTGACAGAAATTTCATTTTTCGGTGAACTAAAACCCCAATTAGCTTTCAACTGATGTTCACCAGCAATCTTTGTTTCATAGCTCTGATGGGCCACAATCATCTGGTCTCAAAGGTGGGATACTGTCTTGTCAGTATCCTCAGAAAAGTGAAGGGAAAGAACTGAAGATTGTGGTTCAGCCTGAGACTCAGCATAGAGCGCGTTACCTAACTGAAGGCAGCCGTGGGTCTGTGAAAGACCGAACACAGCAGGGTTTCCCTACTATCAAGGTGGGTAACACAGACTTATTGTTATCTAAAGTAGTTGTCTTTTTAGGCCAGGGAAAGTTGCAACACTTTTTCACCCTACAAAAGAAATCATAACAGTTGTTTTTCTGTTTTGAATCCTGAATCTTTAAGTATGTCAAACCTTCCCAATGCTTGAATAGTTTATTTTGTTAACTAATTTTCTTGGCCAGATATTACTTGGCCAAACACTATTAATACTATTAAGTTTTGTGTTGTTTTTTTTTTTTTTTTTTCCATTTATGTTGTGCTGGTTTATTTGGCACACCTTGGACTTATACTGACACCTAATGGTGTGGATGTAGCATCATACAAATACTACTGTTTTCAGTTAGTGATAACATTGTGGAATAAATTAATGATTAAATTGTTCCAAAAATCTAAAAGGTCCAAAATAATATGGAGTTTACAGAGATAAAGCAAGCAGTATTAAGGTCATGTGATCTCAAAATGTCTGCCCTCATTAAGGGAGACCCGCTCCATCAGTTTTTATTAGGCTTAGATATGACTGAGTAGTGTGTTTTTAGTATTATTTATGTACTATTATAGTATTTATTAATATTTTGAATTAGCTTTTATGTGATTTAGACATTTTATTATTACTTTTTAATATTTCTATTTATTTTTATTTCAGTTTTAGTACTTAAAACTTATTTTATTCTAGGAAACATTTCTAATTTTCATTTAAATTTCTTAAGTTTTTATGTAACATTTTATTTTGACATCTCATATGACTATACATATTTTTAAAAAGTACTATTAATTTCTTTATGTGAAACATTTAAATGAGGAGAAAAAAAATGTATGTCCATTTAAGATGAGTCTTATGTCATGGTTCTCTCTTTTCACTATTGATATGTATGCATGTTGCTCTGTTAACCACAAGTTTCTTGATCCTTGCAGCTTGAAGGTGTGAAGGAGTCAGTGGTCCTGCAGATTTTTGTGGGCAATGATGCTGGACGTGTGAAGCCCCATGGGTTCTATCAGGCTTGCAGAGTTACAGGCCGGAACACAACAGCCTGTAAGGAAGTGGACATTGAAGGCACCACTGTCATTGAAGTGCCTCTGGATCCCAGCAGCAGTATGACTCTGGCGTATGTAGAATTGCATCAGACTTTCAAGCTTTAAATTGTTCATTAAACTTTGAAATGAATATCCAAAAAGAATAATTCCCAGCCTTCTAATCCAGAGGCTGTAGTGATCAAATGTGGTTGGAAGTATTGATATTGAAGATGACCAGCTGACAGCCGGGTGTCTTTACAGTGTAGACTGTGTGGGGATCCTGAAGCTCAGGAATGCCGATGTGGAGGCCCGTATTGGGGTGGCTGGATCTAAGAAGAAGAGTACCCGTGCCAGACTGGTGTTTCGAGTCAACATCCCACGCCCGGATGGCTCTGTGCTCACGTTACAGACCTCGTCGTCTCCCATACTGTGCAGTGAGTGGCTTTGGGTTATTCATAGCATCTCCCTGCTGGCGAGCCCAGCTGGTGCTCTCATCACATAGGAGAGGTAGGGATTAGAGGGGGGGATAATGAATGTTTATATTATGAAAGCCATAGAGCCCAAAAAAAAAAAAAAAAAAAAAAAAAAAAAGGAGACAGACTGAGTCTAAGGCAGAACATCAGGTGCTTACTGAAGAGAGCCTCTAGGTCTGTGATTAATTGTACTAAAATTGAATTTCAGTGTCGCCAGCAAATAGAGGAATATTCCAGGTTGATTACAACTTAAGTTCTATTCACTATCTGAAGCATTCTGTCAATTACCACAGAAAACAGTTTTGATTTATCCCTTGTTGTGTTAGTAGGACAGAAAACACATTTGCTAGGGTTGTTGTTCATTAAAGGGATAGTTCACCCCATGACCCCATGATTTACTCACTCTCAAGCCATCTTAGGTGTATATATATCTTCTTTCAGACAAACAGAATCAAAGTTATATTCAAAAATATCCTTGCTCTTCCAAGCTTTCTAATGGTAGTGAATGGCGCTCCTGATTTTGAAGTCCAAAAAAGTGCATCCATCCATCATAAAAGTAATTCATACAACACCAGGGGGTAAATAAAGGCCTTCTGAAGTGAATCAGTGGGTTTTTGTAAGAAAAATATCCATATTTAAACACTTTACTGGGTGCTGCTTTTAGCACTGGAGGTGTTGTTGCATTGACACAATGTCTTAAAAATGTGGTGCTCATGGCGTGAAACGCTAAAAAAACAGTTAATACTAAAGCAAATATTGAAGACAGAATATAATAACGCATACAGTATGTGAAGAATTAATTCGTAGGCAATTTGTTTGATTATCATGCAACTAATTAAAATTTTTAATCAATTGACAAGTTGTAATTCATATAAAAGCAGAATTGTAGCAAGGTAAATGCATTTCTGCTTATGCATTACCAGCATATTATCTGTGTACCTTCTTTTTTTTCCTTGTGTGGATACATAGCAGAAGTATCCTGTTTTTTTCGCTAGTCACAGGCTGATTTGGCTATATGAATTTGTTGACCCACACATAATGTTAGATGTGCAGAAACTAAATTTTTATTCATGGTCTGCTGCACAGAAACATCATTACCTGGCTGTGTATCCTAATGATCTTCTTTTGTCTTTCTCTGATTGGTTCTGTTTTTATAGCCCAACCTGCAGGAGTACCTGAGATTCTCAAGAAGAGTTTACACAGCTGTTCGGTTAAAGGGGGGAGTGAAGTCTTTATTATTGGAAAAAACTTTCTCAAAGGAACCAAGGTCATATTTCAGGAGAATGCTTCAGGTATCCTTAAATGTTAAAAAGCATCATGCCCTTTTCTGTGCAGCTTTTCCTGCACAACACTTGCACTGTTTAACCTCGGCCTGTTTGATTGTAGCAGATGATAAGTCCTGGAAGGCAGAGGCTGACATTGACATGGAGTTTTTCCATCAGGTAAGCCATAGCATCTGCTGTGTCTATTATTTGACTGTGTGGGCTGATCAAGCGCTGCAAAAATAGAGGCAGCTTTACACAGGTCACAGACATCAGTGTCCCCAATTGTTGCCTGACATGAATTCGGAAAGAATGGCAGATTGATGACCTAGATACACAAACAGTACGCAATAAAGTTTATACTTCTTTTGCTGCCACATCTAACTCTATTATACTGAAACAAAGGGTACAAAATGTACACAAATGTAGCCAAAAGGTGTAAATAAATCTGGTGAGTATTGAACTTGCAACAAAATGCATGGTCTGACATCCCATTTGATGAAGTAATCTGATTGTCTTTCAACACTTCTTATATGACACCACCATCATGTTGTGATTAAAAAAAGTGCAATCTTTTAATCTTTGACTTTCTCCCCTTTTAGAATCACCTTATTGTCAAAGTTCCTCCATATCAAAATCTAGCGATCACATCTCCTGTATCTGTTGGTATCTATGTTGTTACAAATGCCGGACGGTCCCATGATGTTCAACCATTTACATACACTCCAGAGCCAGGTCAGTTTAATCTCCACCCCTGTTTCCCAACCCCGTTCCTGGAGGCACACCAACAGTACACAGTTTGTATATCTCCCTTATCTGACCCATCCGTGCCAGGTCTTGGAGCTGATGAGTTGAATCAGTTGTATTTGAATAGGAAGAATTTGAAAATGTGCACTGTTGGTGTGCTTCCAGGAACAGGGTTGGGAAACACTGTGCTATAACAGTTTACCATTCAGAAAAATCACTAATTTTGAAACAATTTTTTTCAGCTGTCGATTCTTCTGTGAAAAAGGAAGTCTTGCCTCCAGTGACACCTTGTTGTTTTGAACAAATAAAAGGTGAGCAAACATCTATAGCCTCGTTTCCACTGAAATTGACAGTTTGTCCTAGGAACTTTTTCCCCCCAGACCTGTTGCTGTCAGTATTCCCGTCACGGTCTAAAGTACCGAGAAGAAGAGTCAGGTAGTGTAGGACTGCGCGTGACTTTCCTGTTCCTGCTGGATTTCATCCTCCACATATAAGCTTAATAAAGCCTGAACCTCGTTTTCTGTCCATCTGTCATAATTTTTAAACTCCATTGTTTATTTGAATAGCAAACAACTCTTACACACCAAGTTCCACCCAAAGGTCCCTAGTTCCTGGGGAAAGTTCCTGTGGTGGAAACGTGGCTTATGTTACTATTAGCATAATGTAATGTTGAGCTATGAGTGTCAGGGTATTTTCTGAAATACAAGTGTCACTGGCCTTCTGTCTATTTGTTTTTACAGTAATTGATACTGCCTTGATGACTCCAGTTTTGCCTCTTGTTAAACGAGAAGAGGCCACACCAATGGAGGTCTCCAGTAACCCCTCTGCCTTCAAGGTTTGTACAAGTCATGAGACCGAAATCACCACAATAAATCAGTACCGCATCAAACATTTTCAGTTTGATAAATGCCTATGTTTATCCTGTTCGGAACCTAACAGACCTCTGAAGTCATCAATTCAGCTCAGCAAGCCTTAGACATGAGTACTGAGATCTCCACCAGTAACTGCAAATTTTCCAGTCCGCTGGCACACCAAACAAGAGAACAGGATCAATCTCCGAATTCTGTCTTTTCCAACAAGGAACCATTCAGCACCATCCAGGAACAGAATCTTCCACCTAGCGGCTCTTTCCATGTGCCTAATAAATCTCTTCTCCAGCAAGGAGTTCAGCCATTCCTCTTGGAACATAGAGACAGTCTTGGACAGGAGAGATCGGGCAACAGTGGCGGATCAGTGGTGGGGCTGTCCCAAATAGATGACAACCCGCAGCAACAGCTCTCACTTCTACCTCCAGATGAGGTGGCACAACTGGAGCAGGCTGTGCGGCAGCTGCAAGCAAAGGGATTCTGCAACATCCAACTCCAGAGTGAGAATTCACTGTCAAAGCAAAGACAACATCAACTTCAACAGCAGCAGCAGCAAATCCAACAACAGCAGCAGCAAATCCAGCAACAACAGCAGCAAATTCAGCAACAGCAGCAGCACATCCAGCATCAAGAGCAGCAAATCCAGCTGCAACAGCAGCAACACCAGCAGCAGCAAGCTCTGGAGAACCTTCAACACCAGCTTTTTCAGCCCCAGGTTCAGATTCATTGTAGTTCAGATCAACAGAGCTCTTCCCAGGGAATGGTGCAGAATGGAAGTTCCCTCTTCCAGCAAACCCCATCACAACAACAGCAGCAGCAGCAGCAGCAGCAGCAGCAAGCAACCTTGTTTCAACAAGCAACTGGCTTTCTTCAGCAGCAACCCAGTCATTCCACACCTTCCCTGTTTCACAACCCTTCGGCCATGACCGAAGCACAAAGCCCACAAGAGGCTCTTTTCCACACACAGAAGACCTCACCCAACCAGGATCAGGTCCAAGCTTCCCTTTTCCAAAGCAATCTCACAGTTCTCAGTGGGTCCAACATGTCCGTAGAAGCTCAGCCCTCTGCAACCAGTATGTTTCTTTCCCAGAATGCTGTACCAGGTCAACTTGCTGTTAATGCCAGTCAGCCACAGCAACTGGCTTTCCTCACTTCTATGCAGGGGACTCTCGAGGCTCAATCTGTATTTCAGACTCCAACCCAACTGTCCCCCATTCAGCAAGGCACTCCGATGGAGCAGCAGCAGTCACCACAGCATGCCCAACCAGGCTCCATTTTCCAGAGTATCTCCCAATCACCAAGCAAACTCTCCCCTGGTCAGCAACAGCAGGCCGGTCTACTCCTTGGGTCCTTAAATTCTCCAGTAACACAAGAGCAAACCTCAAATCTGTTATTTGGTGGACAAGTTCAGATAGGGTCAATGAACAACAGCAGCCTAGCTTCTCCAGAACAACAGAGCACTTCCCATCCCTTCTCTCAGGCCAGCATGGTTACAGTCAGGCAGCAGGAGTCGTCTAAACCCATGACATTTCAGGATCAGACTAGTATGGTGGTCAACCAATCCTCGAATAAGCCCATTTTCCAAGACCAGCAACCAATGCAGCTGGCACCAAGTTCTGGTACAGGCCCTTCACAGTCTGTAAATCTCTTCATGGCCCAGTCCAACATGCAAGGGGGTATGGCTTCTCAAGAAACCCTTTTTGCACCACAGAGTGATGTAACCGGAATTCAAACCAGCTCTTCCTCTCCAGTACAACAGCCTGGTCAACTCTTTCAGACTACAATGGATGGAAGCCTCAACCAGCCCAACCAGAATCAGCAGCCCGACCTGTTCCTTTTTGAGATCCAGAATGGTTAGGCAATATTCTTAAACATGCTTTAGACTTGTTTGTCTCATAATTCAGAGTTGTAACTCATTCTAATGATTTCTTTCCTGCAGAGTGCCGTCAGTTGATGAACAGCCAAGGATCTACACTGTCTGATCAGATCATTGCCATCAGTCAGTCTGGACAGAGCCAGCAAGAAAGTGAGGGTCAAATCCAGTCTTTACTTGGGCAGTCCATGCCAGACCCTGGAAATGCGCCGAGCACCTTGACAACCTCTCAGAACATGGAGAAGATTGATGATCTTCTGGTGAGCCTTCAGGAGCAAGGCAATAACATCTCCCACTCCTACTAGGCTCTTCAAGGTTTAGCTGCCCAATAGCTCCATTCCATATGATTGTAGATATTTCTTGCACACATATTGGAGATTTTGGTATCCTTTATTTTGGATATTGCAAAAATGTAGGATTGGAGATACTTTGATCATACCCCTTACAAGAAATAGCAAGAGTAGGCCATTCACTTTTATTTCACGCTACACATTGACACTGAGAAAGTAGAGTCGCCTGTTGAAAGATTTGGCAAAATCTCTTGAAGAATCACAACTAAATCCATGGTATTCAAATTATGACCTGCAATTTATAGGCACAATGGCAGAACCCTCTGGAGAACCTTAAAGAAGGGCAGTTTTCCATGGAATTTAGAAAATGCAACCCATATGTTCCCGCTGTAAAGACTGTCACTGGTTCTGCAGCAACCCCATCATAAATAAAGGCTTTAAGGCAGTTATTGAAGTTCCTTGAGTACACAATAGGATATTTGAGGCACCTGGAAACCTAGAGATTCTCAAAAGGCTTTCATTGATGTGGCAGTCTGAGGAACTAAAATGGTGCCTTGAGTATCTCTTTATTTTTACAGTGACAGAGAGAGCATTTTGAGAAGCGAGGACACATGGGACTACTGGAGTTATGCCTGAACGTGATTTGCAGACACCCCACTTTCTCAGTGAGCCTTGGTTAACTTTGTGATGTCTATTTTTAGCAAATAATCAAGAATGCCTGATAGAAGCAGTCTGCAGTGACATTTTTATTTTTTGTAAACAGTCATTAATACCTTTTTGTCTGACACACCTGAGTATCTATAAGCTATTTTTCTTTTTGAAAAATCTTTTATTTAGTCAAATGGGGAAATAAATTGTGTAGAATATACATATTATGTACATTCACTTAGAATATAAGTGAGAAAACAAATGTGTTTTTGCATTTTCCTTCTAGCACTTTATATATGTTTTCAGTGTGGTTAGTTATTCCTGACTCATTGACATTTCATCAAGCTTTCTATCTCAAACTATGTTTACTGTATACATAATTCTACTGTCTTTCATCCCTGTCTATTTTAGACTAATTCATATAACACTACCAATTAGAAATGCACATTCCTGATTAAAAATCAGACAAGCAGTTATCAGTAATCTAAAAAAAACAAAGCTTCTGATATTTATTTTTGATTTTGGTTTACCTAAGTCATTTCTTGCCATCTTATTTAGATCTGTGTCTATGTTTTGCATGTCTGAGTGTCCTATATACATGTGTATGTGTGACATATTTTCTGATAATACCTCTAAAAGTGTGTCATTATTAAATTTATTCTTATAATGATTCTAAAATATTGACAGTTGATGCTCAAATCATTTTGTGTCATCGTGGTAGGTTATTTTATTTTATTTACCAGTGTCTGGTACGCTGGAACAGGGCTGATTGCATTTTTTTTTGGCAAATTAGAAGGGAGTGTCCAACCAGTATTATCGATAAGTTCTCTGAATATACAGTAAATACAAATGCTACATATGCTGGGGAAGCAACCCTTTATCTTTTGTAGCAGAAATCGTTTTTTTATCAGTCACTTATACTTAAATCCTACTAAAATCCATTGGCATGTCAAAAACTGAAGATCATGTCAAATATTGTATCTACTTTATCAAAAATCGGTCAGTTTTGTGGCTCAGTTGGTTCAGTGTTTGTGTATTCGGTAATGAAGTGAGTTTGTTATGAATGTAGAGAAACATTGTGTGAGCAATATATTTCTGGTAATATCAAGCTCATGTATGTGTTGTAGTGTCAGACATGATGTAAAGCTGCCAAACTAGTTTGTGTGCTTAATATTAGGGTGATGTGATGTTAGTTGGCAGATTGTTTTGTTGTTAGCATAAGGGTGAAAATGTATACATTATGAGGGAGCTGTTCTCTGTAATGTCACAGAAATGGCTCATTTGAGCCTGCTATGTTTGGTATTCAATGTCAATTTTTTTTGACCATTTTCTTTGCTCAGAATCTTGGGTGATTTTTATGCCTACTTTTTAGTAGAGACTATTTGATCCTCTTATTTTTGGAGAAGTTTTGCTTGAAGGGTGCTTTTTTATATCTCTGCATGGGGAAGAACTGTGAATGGGAACTGGAAAAAAAAGTCTTCATCTCTGTACAATACTAATTGTTATTTTTTTCCATAATACTCAATATTTATGTGAATATTTACTTTTTCACCAGACCTCTTTTTAGGAAATATTTATTTTTGTGTCTCAAGAATTTTCAAAATTAGAATCAATGCATATTAGAATTTGATTAAAATGCATAATAATAACATATTTCTTTTATGTCATATCTTTTAAAGAAAAATTGTGTGTGTGTGTGTGTGTATCCCATATATTATTGTAACATCATAGTTAGGCTATAGAGACATTGTTGAGAATCATTATTATAATGCACAGTGATTTGGTTGTACATTCCTGTACTTTCACTATAGCAAAAGGATCATGGTTCTCAACGGAGCTGGATTTTTGTAGGATTTATAGCAGAAAATATAACTCTGGTCAGAACTGGACTTCCTATAATGATTTCATCAATGTTTTGGGAAATATAAGCCATATAAACAAACATTGCCCCTAAAAATTCTATTTTGTATGATTCTTGGGACCAATTATGAATTATTTATAGTTCAATTTAAAATCTAATCATCTGTTTTGAGTGACATAACATTCATAAATTAAAATAAAATATTTATAAATTAAAAGAAAATCAACAAAATGTAATAGGAATACAAGTGTGTAGGTACAGTGTCTGTTCTTTGGTAGTTTTTTTTTTTTTTTTAAATATAATAAAGTTTAATATTGCAAGTGAGGCTTTGCATATTAAAAATTGTTTCATTTATTTATATATTGAGACATACATTCTTCCTACTCATCCCAGTCACTAAAATTCATACCAAACAATGTGCCTCTAAATTTACTAAAACCAAATAATTTTTATATTGGTTGCATGGCGTGGTAAATATACAGTAATTAGTTGTGCCTTCTGATTTGTATTTAAAAGCAGATCATTTCCTGGCCATTGCGTATTTTGACTGGTCATGAAATGACACCCCTTTAAAAATTTGTTCCACAATGGATACGTAGGCTATGTGTTGTATGTTTCACCTTAAAGGTGCATTTCTGAGTGATTTCTGAGAAACACTGTTAAAATTTGAAATCAACCAAAACAAACACGCCGTTCCCTTCATTGCTCCGCCCCCAAAATGCACGAACAGGCAATGCAAGAGTGGATGTCTCTTTATCATAGCAGCAGAAGCGAAGCAAAATAAAACAAAGATGACGAACGAATTTGACAAAGAAGAACAAAAAATGAATACACAGTACACGAGTAAACACAAGCAAGAGTTCATTGTTAGTCACCAGCAGCACACATTCAAAACCAATGTAACTCGCTTATGGAGCAGAAACAACGCAACCTCGGCATCCGATTTCAGGCCTTCCCGCTTCGGTCTCTCCGGTGCTGGAAAGCTTTTCTTGCCTGATCATATTCTTTCTTTTTCCAGTGATATTCTTCTGAGCTTTTCTCTTTTGTAATGTCTCTCAGCCATCTCCCTTTCTACAGTCTTTCTTTAAATCTCCCTCTTGCTAGCTCTCTCTCTTCCCCAAGCGTGCCACACAAGTCCTGAAAAGTGAAGCCAAAGCGTCCCCAGGTGGCTGGAAGCAGTATAGGTCATAAACCCCGCCCTCTCCATGAAATGTAATGGGACGCGAAACAAACTAAACAATCAATTTACACTTTAAACATTTATTTTCCAAAACGGTTTCTGTCATTTTAGGTAGTTTTTATCACACTGGTGTTAGTTCAAGTGTTCGTTCTTTAAATTTAGTTATTTGATGCTATAAAAATGGGGGTGAGACGTCATGATTGACAGCTGAGATTGACAGCTTCTCTGAGTGAAGTAGTCACTGAGGCGCCAACTTTTTTCTGGATCTTCGCAGGGAGATTGGAGCTTTAACTTAAACTGTTATGGAAATGTAGAAATTTATTTCACACCGACATAACAAGTTGTTCTGAGTGTGGGCGGGACCTTGATATTGCGTCTCCGCTTCACGCTCACTACTGCCACTGGAAGGCAAGCCTGCAACCATTAGCCAAAAAAGCGTAACGGCAAATGCTAACGCTCCGGCTGTGGAGGTACGCAAGGAAGGAGACCAGAGGCGGTAGCCGTTACACTTTCTCCAATGGTAAGAGATACAGACCCTCTCATCTCCATCGATAATACGATCTCTGCTACTGCGCAGACTCGGACTAGAGATGTCAGCGCCATATTGGCACACTGGCAGCTTCAGTTACTACAATGGAAGAGAGTGAATGTGTCCTCCATCTTTTTTTACAGTCTATGCTCCTCCCCTGCCGTGAGTGGACACGCCCCCTACTGCTGATTGGCTACAAGTTTGTTGTGGCGCTCGGTCCGATCCACTTTCAACAGCGTTTTTTCAGAAATCGCTTGCTGCTCCTTTAAATTGATTAGATAAAGAATAAGTAATATTTTTCTTACAAAAACCCACAATTCTTTTTTTTTTTTGTTTTATATATATATATATATGCTTCTTCTTCTTTTTTTTTTTTTTAAACTGATATGCAGTTAGACTGAGTGCATATTCATTTGGACTTCTTTAATCCTTTAGCAAAGAGGAACTTTGTTACGGTTCTGCTGCTTATTAATGTATGGTAATTCCTAATGTGCCATAATGAATGTCAATATTATGTCAGTCTTATGGCAATATACTTTAATGTGTCAGTTCGCTATATTGGTTTGTCTGATTTAAAAGTCTCCGTTGTATGCAATAAAATTACTTCTGACATAATTGTGACAAATTAGGCTACAAACTATCATGTAGAAGTATTTTGCTTTTGTTGGGGCATTTTTACTCTTGCAGCTATTTTTCTGTAAATTTGCTGCTATGCATCAATAAAAATAGGTTAAATAAAAATAATTACAGAGTTGTGCTTCTGTTGTCAATTATGCTTTTGGTTCTGAAAATCAATACTATATTTCTTCCTGCAATACCAAAGACTGCAGTTTCAGGACTGCATTTCTAGGATCCTTTTTCTTTTTTTTTTTTTTTTTTTTTTGACAGCTACACTAATTCTACTACATCAGAGGAGACCTGAATTAAAACTCAAACAAACAGATGCAAAGACTAGACCCACAGAAATTATTCTTTCCACCTTTTTTTTTTTTTTCCATCTGTGAAAGTGGCTGTAATCAGCCTAAAATTAAATCAAATTATTTTAAATTGAAGTTAGGATTAAATAATGATTAATACTTATAACTAGTAATAATAAGTACAGTTGTAACACTTTATTTTTATTCGTTTGATTTATTTCCTGTGTTTGCAATAAATAAAGAGAACTGCAGTAACGTTTTCTGAGCAATAGAGGTCACAGCTCTCCGCCAATAGCGTTTTCTGGTTCCTACATTTCCCACAAGTCCTACATTTCATTTCATTTAGTCACCTAAAAATGACTAGACAATACAGATCAGATAGGACTATATTTAAACCGTTATAACTATGATTTTATGTCAGTCAAATATATATTACACATTTAGACAACATAGAAGCTTCCTTGTATATATTATAAGTTATTAAAGAGAAAAATATATATATTAACACTACTTCAAAAGACATCTGTGTGTAGGCCTATTTTTAATTCACAGAATTAAATAAATATATTATCAGGTTAAATACATTTCACATATCAATAATGGGAGGGTTATTTTTTGTGCCTTAGATTTTATATGTGAAATTGTAGAATTACAACTGATGCAACATGACAGAAAATATATATATATATATATATATATATATATATATATATATATATATATATATATATATATATATATGTGTGTGTGTGTGTGTGTGTGTGTGTATTTTATATTTTCAGATTTTATTGATTGATTGATTGCACCTCCCAGCATACCCGGTTAAAAAAGTCACCGCTCGCCACTGGTATATATATATATATATATATATATATATATATATATATATATATATATATATATAGATAGATAGATAGATAGATAGATAGATAGATAGATAGATAGATAGAAAGAAAGAAAAGATATATATTTGTAGTTCAGTGGATTTGACACATTTTTTTCTACGATTTTATTTGTTTTTGTTTTATTATTTGTTCTTTTTTGTTTATATTTTACAGTTTCGTAATTTAACCATAATGTGTAACATAACGTGTTATTAGTTTTATATTATGAATGAACATTTATCTTTCTGTTGTTAAGGTTAATATGCAAATATTTCTAAAAAAAAAAAAAAAAAAATGTATAAAAAATTACAAGAAAAAAAGAACTGATGCAACCCCAAGCAACGGCACTTTTACATTGAAATGTGGTTGAATATTAGCTAGTTTATTGCTGCTGTGTTTTATATCTGGCTTCACAGCACGGCTGCTCCCGTTCAGTCCCACTGCTGGTGTGTGTGTGTGTTTGGCGGAAGAGCGCGGAGAAGATGGCAGACGGAGCTGTCGTGGATGGAGACAAACTCAGCAAAAAGTACATACATTTATAACATTACAACGATTATGCTGATTCTGTACGACACACAAAACATAAGTTTGCATGTGTGCGTTGTTTGGCTTAGCGCGACTTTCACTGCTGTGAGATTCGGGATAAAACGCATGCCGGGCAACGTGGTCAGTTAGATCCGCGTGAACACGGTTGACAGCGTGTTTTGATTCCGATTCATCGTGTATAATGTTTGTGACAATAATTCTCTCTCGCCAGCATCTATGCGAATAGGTTTATGCTTGTAAATCTTCAAATGGCACAGCCGGTAGCACTTAGTTGTCCAAACGACAACTTCATTCCCCACAATTCCGTGGAGGGTCTGCAGAAAGCTAATGGCGTATTTGTTTAAGAGAGGTCAGAATTTTCCGTGACTCTTTAGTGTCTCAAAGAACCGATTCGGCGATTATTTTACGTCGTGACTTAGTAAACATATCTTACTGTAACGTCCCCGCGATTAGGCTATTAAAGTATCTTGTTTTTCGCCTTTATTAGTTAATTACTCGTTTCACTCTGAATGCTTTCACTATCGGTTTTAGGGTCATTACGAGTCGGACAAAAGCTGTATTCGGAATAGCATACTAATCTTATAACAGAAATGGTTAATTCTTGTATTATTGCAACTCAGTTTTTGCCATGAAGATAGCCTTAGATGCTGACATGGCAATACAAATAAATAAATTACTACTACTACTACTACAGAAATAGAATAGTATGCTGTTCAGCTAAAGAGATGGTTCTTATTTGTGAACCGACTCAAACGATTCATTGGTAATATTCGACTCTTTCGTTGTCAGATGTTTGTCGTTGTAAAGTAGCATTATAATTGCATTATTTTTATTCTAGAATTTGTCCACATGGTAACACTTTACAGTAAGGTTTTGTTAACACTACTTGAAGCATTAATCTTAGTTAATGTTATTGTAACATTTACTAATACATTATTAAAATCAGAAGTTGTATCTGTTAATATTATGTAATGAATAAACTAACATGAACTTACAACAAACAGTCATTTATATTAACTAACGTTAACATTAAGATTAATACATACTGAAACAAATGTAATGCTCATTGTTAGTTAATGCAGTAACTAAACATTAACTAATGGGACCTTATTGTAAAGTGTTACTGTCCACATTATATGAAAAAACAACAACAATGATACAGATATGTATTTATGATAGTGAAAACTAATTCCAAAGTACAATAGTATCACCATATAATATCATTCCTGTACCATGGTACGTTTTTGTAAGGGTGCAATAAATCTGACCCTAATTTTTTTTTTTTTTTTTTGATTCATCAAATAGGGCGTTCGCATCATGTTGACTCTGGTCAGAATATGCAGGCTGCAAGCATTCAGGGCTCAGACGTTTGCTCTTCCCAGTTCACAAAGCCTGCCTTTGCTTATTCAAGGAAGTCGCTGGAGAAGTGGCAAAAGGTTGGTGGTCTTTCCATTTAATGTGAAAAGCGACCAACCTTTTGTCATTTAAAAAATGTGCTTGCTAGAGACTTCCACAGCATGGATGTGCAAGACGTTCAACAGCAATGCTAGTAGTGTTTCTCCGCATGGTGACTGAGCTTCTACCCTATATGTCTTTAGTGAGCTGAAAAGGCGCATGAAAGCTGAGAAAAAGGCAGCTGAGAAGGAAGCCAAGGTCAAAGAACAGCAGGAACAGAAGGAGCCCAATGACAAGCCACAGCAAAATGCATATGGGGCTGATGAGGAAACCCTGGACCCAAATGTACGTTGAGTATTGATTATGGAAGTCACATTTCTGACATATAGATTCAGAATCAGTTGTAACTGATTCATCTTACCTCTCATATTTTCAATACAGCAATACTTCAAGATACGTTCACAAGCCATTCAAGCCTTGAAGGGAACAGCTGAAGACCCATATCCTCACAAGTTCAATGTGGACTTGTCGCTTACTGAGTTCATTGAGCGATATAATCACCTTCAGCCAGGGGACCACTTGACAGATGTGGTCCTCAATTTATCAGGTAAATGTTTTCTACTTGTATTTTAAGTAGTGAGGCACCAAAATGACCAAAAGTTTTATTTTTTGAAGGGAATGCACCCCCTTCGAAAATGCATAAAGTCTGAATTCATTTGTTTACTGTTAGTTGTAACTAGTATTTTAGTGTAATTTGCTGTGTATATTGATGATCATGCAAGGGGGAGAAAGTTTATGGATAAGACTTTAATGCACACTTCTTGTACTGTTAAATCACAGTAAGAGCTGAATATTTCTGGAGTGAAAACGGACTCTTCATCTTTTGTGAAATATAATAAACTTCATAAAACTCATCAGTAAAGTTTTGGCCATCATTCGGACGGGGTCCGCTACAAGAGGCTTGTATTAATAGTGAATAAAGGCAAGGTGACAACATAAATTATAACCGTAACTAAATTAAACTATACCTGTTCTGTCTCCATGCAGCATGTGTTCTGTGGCTCTGTAGGCATCATTGTCCCTCTCCAGTTTGAATATATAAAGCTGAACACTGCTACTGACAGTTTCTGACATTTTCAGTGCGTGAGATTGTCCTGTTTAGTTGTTGCATGAGTAGGGCCCTATGAAATCCGTTTTTTTTTTTTTCTGGATTCCGTTTTTTTTTTTTTTTTTTTTTTTTCCTTTTTTTTTTTTTTTTGGACTCTCTTTTAATGGTTAAATTAAATTTTAGTAATCAAAAAGCATGTCTAATTAATTAAAATAATGAAACTTATCCAATTTACCAACAATTAAAAGTTTAACAAAAAATGTTACATCTTGTGAAAAGTGGCATAATAGGTCACCTTTAAATGGTGACTGTAATAACAAGTTTTCATATTTATTTAAACATGCATTAAATAAAGAAGACAACAAGTAAAAATGTAATGAATATGTAATATTGCATACATTTAGTAAAATCCTCTTTAGAGTCATTATTTTATGGTCATACAATTCAGTTAAGTGACAGTTTACAAGCTGTTTTATTGACATCTTTCCATGGTTGAAACACTGATTGAACGATTACATTGAACATAACACATTTCAGTAAGTTGTACAGTATCTTTCAACACCTTCTGATACTCATTCATGTTTATTTTGTGCTATAACTAGTAGTAAAGAGGAAGAGATGATCATTTCATGAAGCGGCTACAGTGATCTTTCACGCCACGTTAAAGAGTGCCAAAACTTCAGTTATTGCTTGAGTTTTGTGATAACATTGACAGAATTTGAAAGCTGAAAATTTTTCATATCAAAAGTAATAATGCACAAGCTTATTGTGATTATTGGATGGCAGATGCACTACAAATAATGTTTTAGTGAAGATTTTTTCACGCATCCGCTGAAAACCATCTGTCCATCACGTCCACACAGCTGACATGTTTGCCTGTTGCAGTTTATCTATGTTGTGGGCATGAAATGCACGCTGATAGTCAAAATATGGCTTCAGAGAATTGCTAATTGAACATCACTGTTTCGGTCAGTGATTTTGGTTCTCCAAAACGGTTTCTTTTTTTTTTTTTCTTCTTCTTTGTTTTTTTGTTTCCGCTGAATATTTTTGGTTGCTGAAAGTTAACTAATTTTAAGCAGTTAAAGAAATCTTGTGGGTTGAATAGCACAAACGCCACAAGTCCACCTACAGGCGTTGTTAATTCTTAACACAAATTTTCTCCTCTTAAAAATGTGAAGAATTAATATTTCTTTTACAAAAAGAGACATTTCTGCTGCCTGATCTGAAACATCATTTTAAAATACAGTTTTTATAATTTCCTAATTTTGTGCCTTTGTGTTTTTGCCTTATTGAAAGGTCGTGTCCACGCTAAGAGGGCTTCCGGTGCCAAGCTGCTGTTCTATGACCTGCGAGGAGAAGGAGTCAAGCTGCAGGTCATGGCCAACTCCAGGTCGGAATTGCACTCTACACCATCACGTTTCACAGTAATTTCACAATTGGATGCTGTAACGTAACCAGTGTTTTGTTCTTTTATTCTTAGGAACTACAAATCAGAAGAAGCTTTTGTGCACATCAACAACAAATTAAGGCGCGGGGACATCATTGGTGTCCGGGGGAACCCTGGCAAGACAAAGAAGGGCGAGTTGAGCATCATCCCAGTGGAGATGACGCTATTGTCTCCGTGCCTTCATATGCTTCCCCACCTTCACTTTGGCCTGAAAGACAAGGTAAAGACTAGTAAGAAGACTAATATGGGTAACACTTTATTCTACAGTGTCATTGTTACACGTTATATGTAGTTACTGTAGTAATAGCTAGAAATTATGCATAATTACATGCAATTAACCCTAAACCAAACCCTCATCCTAACCCTAAACCTATAGTAAGTACATGCAGTTAATTATTATTATTACTCAGTACTTAAATGTATAATTACACTGTAATACTGACACCTTAAAATAAAGTGCAACCCTTATATGCAACTGACAGGGACATACTGTATTATGCTTAATAAAAAATGTTTACTACAGAAAGAATATACTTAAGTGCATGCAACTGAATGTAATGTTTTCGGACACTAAATTGCATGTTAATTGCATTTAAATGAAAATGTATTATTGTTTAACTTTAGAGCAATTTCATATTTACTTCTATTGTCTTTGAAATATGCCAAATGGGTACTGCTGAATTTACTGACAAGCAGTTATCGTAGTGTAATTTCCACTGAAACTTGTATGTCATGTATTAAATATATTTGTAATTACACATTTGTAATGATGTTGCAATTTAGTACATTTAAAATAGATCAACTTTAAACATAATATCAAATAATGCTACAGTTAAAATTATAATCACTTGCTTTTACATGTACTTTAGTATGTTAGTCAACACATCAATAGATGAATAAAATAATGATTTACTATAATGTACTTTTAAAGTAAAATAAAATAAAATTTAATTTTATTAAAAGTAAAATTTAATTTGACATTATAAAGTGCACTTTTTAAAAGTACTTAAGTGTGTTAAAAACAGTCATGAATGTGTACTCTTAAGTGGCCTTTTATTTAATTAATATTCAAGTGCAGTTAAAAAAAAAAAATACTATTCAATATATAATATAAAATAGTATTTTTAATATTACTTATTGCAACGACATTAACTTTTTAGCATTTACACACTGTCACAGTTGGCAGTAGATGCCCATTAATGAATTTATCTGCCGTATTATGTGTTATGCAATGCATTCAGAGGAAGGATTTCCACCTTTACAAAAGAAATCACTGAAATTTAGAGCACAAAGCTGCATTTTATCTGTTGAGTAGAGTAAAAAGGGTTGAGGGGAAATTAATTTATTCGTTTTGTATGCATTCTCATCTGTTACTGTGCAAGAGGCCATTTGCGTTTATTGGTTATATTGCCAAATTGTCATTCATGATGTCACGTGCTGATCTCCATGATCTTTTTTTCGTTGTTCCTTTAGGAAACCAGGTTCCGTCAGCGATATCTGGACCTGATTCTTAATGACTTTGTGCGACAGAAGTTTGTTACCCGTTCCAAGATTATCACTTATCTCCGCAGCTTTCTGGACCAGCTTGGGTTTCTTGAGGTAAAGACATTGTCCACAAGAACAAGCAATGCAGATTGAGAGGGGTTTCTTTCGTTCCCCCATGTTTTACTGGTTGTGATTTATGAATTGTGTTTTACAGATTGAAACGCCAATGATGAATGTGATACCTGGTGGTGCTGTAGCAAAACCTTTTGTCACCCACCACAATGAGCTCAATATGAAACTCTACATGAGAATTGCTCCTGAGCTTTACCATAAGGTAAATGTGTCACTGCAGCAGCTGGTCAAATTTGAAATGTTGAAATTCTTGAGTTATATTAGATATCTAACTTTCATCAATGTTTCAGATGTTGGTAGTCGGAGGAATCGACCGCGTGTATGAGATTGGGCGTCAGTTCCGTAATGAAGGCATCGATCTCACCCACAACCCTGAGTTCACCACATGCGAGTTCTACATGGCTTATGCTGACTATCACGACCTGATGGAAATCACAGAGAAGCTTCTCTCAGGTTTGTTAGGCTATGTTCACACTGCATAATTCAGTTCTTCAGTTCTCTAGTCCTTTTTAAAGGGATAGTTAATTTCATTTCATTTTTGCTTGAACTAACTATTTAATGATTGCTTACGGGTCTACTGAGCGTTCATAAGAAGGGAGTTGTGACGTGATGAAGACATTGATTCATTGGGGTCGCATGGGTTACCATTACATTCGCTGTGTGTGATCACAAAAGCGGCACCCATTCACTTGCATTATAAGGACACACAGAGATGGATTATTTTCCTAAAAATAGTTGTTTGTGTTTATCTGAAGAAAGTCATATACATCGGGATAGCATGAGGATTAGTAAATGATGAGAGAATTCTAATTTTTAGGTCAGCTATGTCTTTAATTCAAATCTGTTAATTTGTATAACATTGTGTTTGATAACACCAAGTGAGGTTTCTTTGTTGCTTTCACAGGAATGGTGAAGCACATTACCGGAGGTTATAAGGTCGTGTATCATCCTGATGGTCCAGAGGGACAAGCCCATGAAATTGACTTCACTCCTCCCTTCAGACGGATCAGCATGATTCAAGACCTTGAGAAGGAATTGGGAGTGAAGTTTCCAGCTCCTGACACCTATGACAGTGATGGTAAGAGTTAGTCAATAAACAAAAGAAGATCTGTTGAACCACTACATGAAAATTAAAAAAAAAAATCTCTTAAAAATTCATGTTTATTGACAGAAACGCGCAAGTTCTTAGATGACCTTTGTGTTCAGAAAGAAGTTGAATGCCCTCCTCCTAGGACGACTGCTCGTCTTCTTGATAAGGTATGACGCTCTGGCCAAAAACTGCCACTATAATTGAAATGAGCGACTGTGATGGAAAAGAGCTCTGAGCCGGATTCACAAAACATACATAGGAGTAAGATTCTTCTTAAGTGCTATTTTTTTTTTTATTATTATTTTCTAATTCAAGAATAAAGTTAAAGAATATGTTGTATTCCCAAAAGCATTTCTTAAGATTGTTCTAAAGACAAAACATTAGAATGGTAAATGTCCTCATAAAGTTAGGATAAACTCCAAATTGTGTCATGAACCGGCAGCCAATCACCACTCCAGATCTTGCCTGTATTACGCAGTGACGTTGCTCAAACTTTACTTTTCAAACTGGAAGATACAAATTGCTCTAAAAAATGTTTTTAGTGTTGTGCAGCTGTACACATCTTAAAAAAAGAAAAAAAAAGTGTTTTGGGGTTTCATGACCCTTTAAGTTCCCAAGGTAAGATGTTTAATACATGTTAATTATTAAAGGGATAGTTTGCCCAAAAATTAAAATTCTGTCATTTTACTCACCCTCAAGTTGTTCTAAACCTGTATGAATTTCTTTCTTCTGCTGAACACAAAAGAAGATATTTTGAAGAATATGGGTAACCAAATAGTTTATGGACCCCATACGGTTTTCTTTCCATACTATAGAAGTCAATATATTGCTTGTTGTTAGTTAATGCATTAACTCGTGTTACCAAATTAGACCTTATTGTAAAGTGTTACCTTTTGGCCTTAAATGGCAAATACTTGCTTGGCCACATAAAGCAAACAAGCAGACCAGTGAAACTGTATAATGCTCACGAAAACATGTATTAACACAAAAAGCACTTCATATCATACACAACTTGAGCATACACAACATACACATTTTAAACTGAGTTTGCCATATTGTTGTTGATAGTTGGTGGGCGACTTCCTGGAGGTGAAGTGCATCAACCCAACATTCATCTGTGACCATCCACAGATCATGAGTCCTCTAGCAAAATGGTATGTGCCTGACTTTGATTTCTGGTTTTTCACTGTATGGTTAAAATACAAATGATCTAACCCAGAGGGGTCCAATCCTGCTCCTGAAGGGCCAACGTCCTGCAGATTTTTAGCTCCAACACACTTGCCTGGAAGTCTTGAATACCTTGATTAGCTGGATTCAGGTGTATTTGATAAGGATTGGAGCTGAACTCTGCAGGATAGTGGGCCTCCAGGAGCAGGTTTGGACACCCCTGATCTAACACATTCAACTAATGTTTTTTCTGTCTCTCCTCCTCAGGCACAGATCACAGAAAGGTCTAACTGAGCGCTTCGAACTCTTTGTGATGAAGAAGGAGATCTGCAATGCCTACACAGAGTTGAATGATCCTATCAGACAGCGAGAACTGTTTGAACAGCAGGCTAAGGTGAAGCTAACTATCAAATACCTCATTTTCTGTGTTGATCTTGCACTAAAGATTAATTTTGAGGTACTTTCTCAGTTTTGTCCTAAGAAATATCAACCTATTGCAAAAATTCCAGTCATTTGGTCTCGATTACTTCATTCTGAAAGAATATGAAAGCTGAGGTTTCATATCAGAAGTAACTTATTGCGATTTATTGGATGGGAGGTACGCTACAAAGCTTTGTTCATTAATCAGCTGATAACAGTATAGACTGAAGATTGATTTTTGGGGATTTTTAGTATCAATATCAGTTCTTCAAAATGAGAATAGATTAAAGTCAAGAAATCAATATTTTTACCCCAGTTCTAGTAGTATATGTTAGCTGCTTGGTTTGTATTATCTACCAAGATAGCTACTTCATTAAAATAAGTTGCAGAGTGGCCATAACACACCTTGTCTTTCCCCCTAATATTAACAAGCTTTAGGGAAGTGCCTGAAGCCCTTCTACGGAGCCCTTAATGGGATATGGAGATGGGGGGAAAAATGTGAGATTGGAGGAAGATATATTTTAATGCTTTTGAGTTCTCTCGCAATTGTATAGTTGGGTAATTATATTGTATATAATTTGCGAGCATCTGGAAGCTGCTATCAATATGTTGGGTGGAGATCGCTTTTGAATGCACACTCGCTTTTTACTTTCACTTTCCAATTCGCGATCACACATGCTCTATAGACCCCTATTCCCTATAGTAAACATTGTGACTTTTTTTTTGTGGGCGGAGCTTAGATGGAGGCAGAACGATTCCCCTGACCACTTCAGTAACACTAGCTATTAAGATTTGTTAGTTTATTTTTTTTTAAATGACTAGGGGGAAAAAAACAATTTTATCTGAATATGTAAGGTCACTCATTGTGTGGGACTGCGATTGTTATTTGAAAAATTTAACTTTAACAGACTGAACCAGATTGGTCGACCCATATATGCTCACTCAATGGATAGACGATCTGACTGGATTACCTCCACTGCATTTATGGCAACCGTAGAAAGGGAGAGGACACAAACAGTTTACTTTTAGTCTCTGGTCGTCAGCTAGCGGTTACCTAACTGGTAGTTGTGTGATTAACAAAGTTAGCTAACTTATGCGCTAAAAAATTAGCGTTTTATGAGAAATCACTTAACTTGTTCCCCAATTTCTGATTAGATGGGCATACATGGGAAATCTTTAGATATGTAACCAAACCATAATCCATACCAACAAAAGACAATAGTTTATTTAACCTTACCTGATATGAAGTGTGCGCTGCAAACGCAAGCATTTTTGATCGTTTCTGTCCAGTCCGCTCTTTATATTGTGTTTAACCACTGCTGTTTTTTTTTTTTGTTTTTTTTGTCAGGCAAAATGCAATAAAATTGGAGCCTGTACTCTGTCGATTCTGGCATCCAACAACCCAACAAGATGACATTTTAAGCTTCTTATGTAGCCGACTAGAAATATTAATAGCTGACAAACTAGCTGGTTTGTATTGGCTGCCAGGGTTGCAAGGATTTCACAACAAAACCTGCCAAATTGCTACTCAAAACTAGCCCAATCAGGTTTTGGGGGGTTCCCCGGGTAAAAATCGCATTCAGTAGGGTAAAAATCCACAGTTTTTAGGAGGGTTCCCCTGGTAATTATGACGTTGGCACAAAAATGGTTTATAGGGAGCAACGGAACTGACCACACACTTTACAAGATAAGATATTTGTCAATGCTCAGGATCTGCATACCTAATCCTCCGACATCATCTTGTCAGTCATCTTATTATCTTCACGTGACAAGTGAAATCTGATATACTGTAATCTAAACTACTACCACAGCAAGCCTAACCATGTCCTTCTAGGGGCTCCGTAGAATGCATTTTTCATCTTTTCTGAATTCTGATTTAGGCTTCGGGCACATCCCTAACAAGCTGTCTAGAAAGTGACCTCCAGGTGAATGAATGTTCGTACTGTGTCCACAGGCCAAGGCAGAAGGTGACGATGAGGCGATGTTTATTGACGAGACCTTCTGCACTGCCTTAGAGTATGGCCTTCCACCCACGGCAGGATGGGGCATGGGCATCGACCGGCTCACCATGTTCCTCACAGACTCCAACAACATCAAGGTATGACCCACCATGACACCTTTTCATTAGAACTACAGGAACTAACACATTTTGGCCCTGTAAATCAATCAATCAAAGATGATTCTGTGGATATTTTGAAATTAAAACCATGTCTGATATGAATTGATGTGCTCTACTTCAGGAAGTGCTTCTCTTCCCTGCCATGAAACCTGAAGACAATAAACCAGCTCCACCTGCAGAGGGCACATCTGTGTAACTGACTTCATCTGAGTGAAGAAAACACACCCGAGGGTTTCGTCCATCTTTGGATTTCTTGATTCAGCCTGAACTGTCCAATTTATTGTCACTGTTAAGGATTATATAGCCTGAATATTCAAGACCTATGCACTGTCCATACTGAAGGGAAGGATTTCAGCAGTTTTTTTTAACATATACGGCTCAGTTTTATGGAGAATAGGAACCCTGTCTACCTGTCTCTGTTGCCCATTGTTGATTTGCAGTTTTGTGGACTGGGGTGATGAAACAAGATGTTTCTCAGACATATTTGGATGTTTTATGATCTTCTGTCCAACTGTATTTTTTAACAAGCTCAAAATGGCTGTTCAATTGAATCACATTAAATAATGACTTAGACAACCCAAACAGTTTGTGTGTTTTGTTTCTATATCACAGATGAAGATAATCTCAATTTTCTCATTTTGTTTCAAATAACAAAAAATATGCTATTTTTAAAGCAGTTTTATAATGGTACTCTAAACTTCTCAACACAAATAGCCCCAACAAGTATGAATGTTACTGCATTAACCTGCATTGATTAATAATAATCAACATTATACTGTTTTATAAAATTATTTATGTGGACTGGTGTTGAAAATTAGCATGCGCTAAAACAATTAAGCAAGTGCATATGGTTTATCCAATGTAACATGTCCATGTCAAATAAAAATGTAGTAATAATAATAATAAAAAATATTTATACATTATGCTTAAGTAACGTGATATTTTGGATAGTCAATCAGTAGTACAACATGTTTAATTTGATGAATTACACCTGTGGTTACTCTGCTATATCCAGTGAAAATCACCAGTTCATTAAAAGTAATTGGCAAAATGGCTAAAAAAAAGTTATTTTAGTTCTGAGAACAAGTTTAGCTTTCTCAGTTTGCAGACCTATCACTTGGTTTGGGATTATCCATGGCTTAAATATCCACATATTTTTGGGTCCCTTCTAAAGAAACCTGGGTTTGGACTCCTCATATATCACGTGTCAATAAACGTTGGTTTTCAATTTCTACTTATTGTGCTACACGCATCCTTTTGATTTCGCCATGTTTGGACTTTGTATAATAGGTCATTTAGTCTGTGCCAATGTTCTTGTCGTTATCGATATCTCTATTCTAACTTATCAGCACCGTGAGGTCCCTGGTTTAGCGGGAGCGCGCTTCTTGCCTCTCTCGCGCGCCTCTCGTTCGGTCAAGTGCATCAGGCTGTTATTTCATGTCTGAAGCCCAGAGTCGGTGAAGATGGCGATGTGTGCGTCGCTCCGATGTGTTTCAGCAAACTTTTCGGCAGCATTGCCGCTGCTTTCGAGACCAGCACACATCTGGACGTGCCAAAATTCGCTACGACCAAACATCTTAAGGACGCTTTACACGAGCTCGCGGCTTTCGGGAGGTAAAAACTTTATTGAACTCACGGTTCCCCGGTTTTATATCTCACATTTAGCTTTGCCGTAAGGACCGCAGCCATGCCTGTTTGCATTTTGGTCTTTTCAAGAGCTTTAATGTGCTGAAATCTAAGGTGTGATTATCAACATTTAAACGTTGGTTATATTGCAACTTCGGTTCGTTTGTTACGTCATGAAGGTCTGCAGGCGTTTTGTACGTTATAGTGATTTATTCGCGGTAAGTTACTTGATTTTTCGAACTCCTCCGTTTCGTTTTAGTTATTACTACTTTTTTATTATTCTTATTTAAAGTGTTTATCTAACTGGTCCGTGTAAGATGAGCGTAATTTTTGCTGACACTGGCATCGGGTCAAACTCGCCCTGCACTAATTTTCTCGGTTCGGTTTTATCATGTGGCTTTAATTGAGATCTTAAAATGTGGCTATTTAAAGTTAAGACCGTGCTGTATCTCGTGCCTCTGAAGTTTGATTAGAGGCCCCTGACTACACATTATATCTAACCGAAATATCATCTCCAAATCTATGCGTGCATATGAAATTGCACCGATGCATCACCTTCATTATGTTCCCCCAAGATGAAAAATAACAACAGGAGTGTTTTGCATAAAGCCCAGCCATGCTCCAGCATTCAGCCCTGCTCACAATCTGGTTTAAACCTGTATTGTTTCTGCATGGGCTGATGCTAGAATCCACAGTTGAGGCATTGCCCGCTGGGAGTCCTCAGCAGTGGTTCATTGGTGTGCCAGATTATTTTAATATGGAATTTATAATTGCAATTAAATCAGATTATTTCTTTCTGAATCCGGTCTTGTGCAAGGGATATGGAGGCATCCTATGGCAGTGGATGTTTAATATGAATCACTTGTTTTATCATGTGAATCTAATTTTGTATTTTTTCTTTTTCAAATACCTATTCATGGGTATCTACAGAAAAACTTGTTTGAAAGCCAGTTGTTTTGCAATTGCCTGGCACAGACAACCATTCGGCATGCCCTAACGAGACCTTTTTACTGCTGCTTCCGCCTTCAGTGACCGCGTCATGTTCAGTACAATAATATGAGAAGGTAGAGTTAGAAGAATTTAGTAAAAACCAATGCAGTGAAACGGAAAGCCTGATCTGGAAATAATTAATGCATTGTTAGCCTTCTGGAGTTCAAATGGTCAACTATTATCAGTCAGAAAGTTAATATTTATGTAATAAATGTCCTTAAAGAAAAGTGCAGGTTTAAAGTAATCGTTCTTGAAAACATACGAGCAAATAACGATTCTCATGTCATTCCAAACCCATATGAGTTGACACGCACACTTTTATTTTTTTATTTTATTTTAGAAGAATATCCTGGCCACTCTATTTTTCCATTTAATGTCAGTGAACTTCACTGTCAATCTCCAAACTGACACACAAAGTATTATGAAAGTATAAGCACAGCCATATTGAGCGTTAGTATATGTCGAGTCTTCTCAAGCCATGTGATAGCTTTGCAGAAGGAACTTTAAGTCATTCGGTACGTTTACACGACAACCATGGACAAAAATGGAAAAGTTTTTCGCATACAGATGACAACGTCAAATGATCCCCATTCAGACGGATCCACTAAAAATGCTGTATTCTGCTGCCAGGCCAGTAGTTGGCGATGTCACTTTGTAAAGAAACACTACACGCCTGTAGACTGAACTTATACTGACTAGAAGTGAAAGCCAATAGAATGTTCCATTGCAACACCGGCGCCCGGCAGCCGCCCTACGCTTCCGCCATTTTGGGGTGAAAGCGACTCAGCAGTCCACTAGTTTCTATGATGAAATCCAACCTGAATGATGACAACACAGAATAACGTACAATTACTAGTGATCATCAAATCCTTTTAACAGTTTATTTTACAGCCTTTGTGTTTAAGTCTTCCACTTTTTTTCCACAAAACCTTTACTCTCTAGAAATCCAGTCAGTTTGGGTTAAAATTCTCTGAAGTTTAAGTATTAGCATTATAAACAC
This sequence comes from Elopichthys bambusa, assembly GCA_037101425.1. NCBI lineage: Eukaryota > Metazoa > Chordata > Actinopteri > Cypriniformes > Xenocyprididae > Elopichthys > Elopichthys bambusa. Next base: position 44,067,541 of record CM074432.1, on the reverse strand, counting down.
TGAATTAATACCAACATATGAAATTAAATTAAGGAAAAATTTGGGAATGTTGGGCAATAAATAATTTGACAGTAAACTGTTTTTGCAGTGTTGTTATATTAATGTCCGTTAAAGCAAGACTATGTAAACAAAAAAACACAGCCACTGTGTCCAAAAGTGGGAATTATGGGATAACAGACACAGCAATGCATCATGTTCTAGAAGATCATTGTGTTTGTAGTGTGGTCCAGGGATTAAAACATACAATATATATTTCAGACCTAGTGGAGTAATTTACTATTACTATTACTCCACTGGGTCTGAAATATATTGTACGATTTAATCCTCTGGATCACACTTCAAACATGATGATCTTAACTTTATTAATTATTAATTTACTATTAATAGTAAATATGTAAAGTTGCATAAAATGGAAATACTCAATAAAGTAGGCTTACTACGTTACCTCAGATGTGTAATGGTTGGATTCCACTACTGATAACATAAAATATATATAAGACAATACAACATTTACTGTAGGTGTCATAAAATTTACTGAATTTGAGAAATTTTCTATTGCGTTTCTGATTTGGCTGTGAGATTCGCCGATTTTGGGTGCGTAAGATGTGATGGATTCTGTTGTCCAGTTGGCATTTTCACCCCAAAATGGACGCTGCGCTACCGAAGCGCATCTAGTGGCTGTTACCCAAAAAGCATCAGAGTTTCGCCTCTTGGGTTCTGTACTCTTTGATGACGCCACTGTTTTTTTAGTTTACATGGAGACTATAACGGTATCATTTTCAAAAACTTGAACTTTCCATTTTCAAAAGTTTGCGTTTTCAGGCCCCCAAATAGGGGTGGGTGATATACCGGTAGACACGATTAACTGGTAGATATTGTCAACCGGTAGAGATTTTGGACTATTATCTCTTGCAGTTAAGCCCACGTGATGTTACTGGTCACGGAAGCTTATTGTTTGCATGCGTTTTTATTTAAGCACAACAGTTGATTTTAAACCGTTAAATCGCAGCGAAAAAACTAGTTTCAGTATATGAGTGCGCTCTCTGAGAGACGCGCGCACATGATATGCTGTTCATAGAGCATGTGAGAACTGAACTGAGTGCTTTTTGCCACCCAATTGGGTTTGAATGGTTAAATACACATACCTATGTGTCAAAGTGACATGTATTTGCAAGTAAACAAAGTTATTTATGTATTAAATCAACATAAACAGTTGAAAAAGAACTGAGAAACTAAGAAAGAAAGAATGAGTATAATGGATCTGTGCAGCCAGTCTTTTTTTTTAGGGGATTTTTTCAGGCTAGAATTAGCCTAGGCACATGTGATCCAAGTTAGCAGTTACGCTTTCTCCAATGGTAGAGCCACGGACCCTTGTATCTCCCAATAATAAGACCATCTCTGCTTTAACTAATTTTTTTGTTAATCTTGATTGTTTTATAATTAAAATTCTCTTTATTAATCAAATTCTCTTGTCTTTACAGCTCTAAAGTTTACAGACAAACACGAGTGGGTGCGAGTTGAGGGGAGTGTGGGAACAGTCGGCATCAGCAACTTTGCTCAGGTTTGCTCCCCTCTGTAAAGAAATATGTGTTAAGACATGGTGTCAGTTCAGTTTCAAATGTTTTGTTCTTGTTTTTACACTTTTTACTGCTGAAATGGTATGCTTCCTGTTAACTCGCTGTTCCATCTATGGGACATGAGCCATTATATGTTTAAATCAATAATAGCTTAGTCTAAACCTACACTAATCTAGACAAACTATATATTGGAAAGCTCTGAGAGTGTAGTATTCATTTTTGGACAGAAATGACAGAGCAACAGTAATTTATTAATTTGCGACAAAAATATTCATCAGCGTCATAAGGCATGTTCAGACCTTTATTTTGAAATAGCAGTGCACATGAAAAATCATGAAGAGTTTAAAAGATGACATCCATTCTAGTTTTTGAGGGGGAAAATGGTCTAAAAATTTTGAAATGCAAAGAAAAACAGATAGGTTTTCCATTTGTGATGCAACGGCAAACTATAGCAAATGCTGGTGTTTTGTCCGCAAGATATAATTAGTTAGGCCATGTTTAGACTGCCAGCAATTTTTTTTTTTTTTTTTTTTTATATCCAGATTTTATCCAGATGGGTTTTTGAAAGTCTGGACAACAAAAAACAAACAAACAAACATATAACCATATATGGAAATGGGTGTGTCCTTATATGGTCACCAATGGAGACTGGATGTCATCTAGTGGAAAAGTTTGGTACTGCGCCCACACAATCTTACTGAAAGCTCGTTTTTTGAGATATCAAGCCAGATTTATGGCTTAGATTTTCTTGCAGTTTTTTTTTTGAAAATCCTGGCTTTTCCAAGCTTTATAATGGTAGTGAATGGGGGTGAGATTTTAAAGCCCAAAAAATGCATCCATCTATCATAAAAATAATCCATACGGCTCAAGGAGGTTAGTAAAGGCCTTCTGAAGTGAAGCTATGGGTTTTTATAAGTAAAATATACATTTTTAAAACTTTATAAATGAAAATAACTAGGTTCCAGCAGACCACCATCTTTAAAACCCTCTTATTCATGACCGGTGTTTTGTTTTGCTCTATCCTCTGCATTTCCGTGTTCATCATTGCCTCATGCGTCGGGTCAGAGGTCACTCTTCCACCACAAATCGATGCGTACGGCCGTCTGCCGAAAGCTAGTTATTATAGGTAATAAAGTTTTAATTATGGATATTTTTTGTATTCAAAAACCCACTGCTTTGCTTAAGAAGGCCTTTAAAAAATCTTCAAATCTTCAGCTTCAAAATCTTACCCCCCATTCACTGCCATTATAAAGCTTGGAAGAGCCAGGATATTTTTTAAATATATCTACGATTGTATTCATCTGAAAGATAGTCATATACACTTTGGATGGCTTGAGGGTGAGTAAATCATGGGATAATTTTCATTTTTGGGTGAACTGACCCTTTAAGTTGGGTCTCTTTTTAAAGGAGACGCTTGGCAGATTATTGTAGCAATTTAAGTTGGAAATGTCATTTTCAGGTCTATGCTCAAAAAGATTGAGACTGACGGTTTAGCGGGTTAAAGTCAGCATGAAACCAAATTCACAACAACCTTTTACATTCATAATATGATGCATTTCCAAGTAAAATATTCATTAAGAAGGAGGAGAGGGAGGGGTTGAAACAATCATAATTTTAAAAGTTATAGTTTTACATAAATGTTATTGCAATATTTTGAGTTCTCAAGTTTAGTTTAATGGTCTTCCCCCCCTTAATTTTGCTGTTCTTTCACCATAGGAAGCGTTAGGTGATGTGGTGTACTGTGGGCTTCCAGAAGTGGGAACAAAGCTTGAACAAATGGGTGAGAATCATTTGAAATCTCAATCTTATGCCTTTTGCCTGTTACAGCACAGACAACATGGATTGTATTTGTTTTCCAGAGGAGTTTGGTGTTTTAGAAAGTGTCAAAGCTGCTAGTGAGCTGTATTCTCCACTGACTGGAGAGGTGACCGAAATCAACACAAAGCTGGCAGATGACCCTGGACTAGTAAATAAAACCTGCTATGAAGACGGTGAGTGCAGCTGAAATCACTAAAAACTCTACATGCATGTATAATATATTGCTAAATCCTTCCTTTCTCCCTCTTGAAGGATGGTTAATTAAGATGACCATAGAGAAACCTGCAGAACTTGATGAACTCATGGATGAAGCTGCTTATGAAAAATTCATCAAATCCCTTGATTCATAAAGCTTTTCAGACCGTTATTGATCATTCCGAGCCTTTAAGGATTCACGACGGCTACTTTAGAATGCTGATGGTAGAACGAGTACTAATACAATTCTTTGGAATCTATTTATTTTGGTTTTGTAATTTCTTTTTCCACCAAAATAATCTTTTGTAAAGTGCTAGTTTAACAAACTCATTTTTTTGCAGCCAAAAGCCAAATATTTCAAAGGGCTTTTGGATACAATTTGAGGTGCTTTAAATGGACTCAAACAAAGAGAGGGCTGCTTCTGCTGATTGTCTTAAATAGTATGTTTGTCAGTGTAACGTGACATGCAATAAAATCAATGATGTAACATTTTGAGCCACAGTTTGCTTCTGTTTTGTGTTCAGCTCTTACCCTTTCAGATTCAAATTGTGTTATGACACTAGTAACTTATTGTGTTCTTACGTCTAATACGTGATCAGGTTTTTTTTTTTTTAATGATCCGTACAACTCAACACATAAATGTGAAGCGTTGCTTCAGGAGTACCGTGATAGTACTTACAGCAAATGCTTTCATCATATATTACCAAAGAATCTGCAGTACCATTCAAAGTTGAGATGGGTAATGTTTTTGAAAGACGCTAATCAAGGCTATATTTATTTGATTAACTGTTTTCTGTTTGAATATATTAAAAAATGTAATTTAAAGCTGAATTTCCAGCAGTCTTCAGTGTCACATGATCCTTCAGAAATCATTCTAATATGCTGGTTTGCTTCTCAAGAAACATTTCTTATTTGAAAATGATTGTGCTGCTTAAAGTCCCCCTGTAGTCAATAATTTTACACCTTAAAACACATCTTTGATCAAAAATGACATATTTAAACGTTTTTTTCCTGTGAAAAAATGTCTTCAAATGCCTTAAAATAGCTTGAATGTAACTCGACACCCTTGCTTCGTTTAGTATACGCAGATCTATGAATATTCTAATTAGCACTCACTCGCACAAGCTCAGAGATCCACTCGGTCAACTTAGTGAGGTAAACACTGCACAATGGTATTGCTCTTTACAAATATGATTAGAAAGGTAGTTTGTGATGTAAGAAACACCAGCGATTTCAAACCGCGTTTTTGAAACTGTCTTTAGATCACTGCAGTTTTAAAGAGAAAATACTCAGCAATGGTGTTTATTAATTTGCAGATGGTTTGTTTTAAATCATATTAAAAATAGACAACATAGACTTATAAACAACATTAAAAACTTGATTTTCACCACAGGGGGACTTTAATATTTTTTGGAAACCATGATTCATTTTTTTTTTTTTCTTCCAGGATTCTTTGATGAATAGAAAGCATTTATTTAAATATATATATATATATATATATTTTTTTTTTTTTTTTTTTTTTTTTGTAAAAATTATACATTTTAATCAGGGTTTGCTGAATAAAAGTTTTAATTTTTTTTCTCTCCCCAAACTTTTGAACACTAGTGTACATTATCACAAGAAATGCATCATTGTTTGTTTCTGATACTTGTTTTCTTTATCAGCAAATGGCACTAATAATTTGAGGCAGTGTTTTGTTGTTGTACTGTACAGTATGTGCTGTTTGTTTTGGGAGCTTGATGCTGAGAGAAGTGTAGAGAAGGAAGTGCACACATGCAGAAGGGAACATGGCCGCCTCCCAGCCCAGCACACCTTGACCTTTGCCCTTAGATTAAAACACTGATGAGTTTCAGTGTTCCAATGATCAATGATTAATGAAGGGGTGATCATATATTATCGTTTTACCTGTGTTCAGATTTCACATCAGATTTCTTAGGAAATATTAACTCTGACCAGAAGGACACTTATTTAGATGTTTATAATGTTACTTATTTTTGGTCACTATATACAAATTGTATTTGTAAAACTGAATAAAAGTTCTTGAAACTCCATGTAATGCAACCATCTCAGGTACCAAATAAAATATGGCTAATTTATGGAGCATGCAGTATGCAATGAAAATTGACATTGATAACATAAATGGCAAAAGCAAACTGACATTAGCCTTTGTTTTAGCCTTTTTGTTTTAAAACGAACAAACCAGTTTGAATCAACAATAAATCTGTTCATTTAAAAAAGAACATGTGCATCTCTGACAACTCCTGATATACCACATTTTCTAATTTCTACATTTGGCCGCCTTACAACGCCCCCTAATGATCGATTTTAATTCTCTCATTAGACTGCAGACAACTGTGTTGAATACTTTTTAACTTTACGAAATCACACGGAAATAACAACTGGACAAGCCATGGGAATCAAAAAATGTTACCGATCATGCACATAATTAATATAATATTATAATATAGTTCAGTTCTAAAGTAGGTCTATTTGGAATCCATTAAAAGAATCCATATCACACACGACTGCAAAAGTCATGGTAAAATATGGAAATATAGGCCTATTGGCCGTTTTCACTGTGTGACTAATAAGTTTGTCAAAATTGTCTGTTACTGTTTGTGCAGTGTCGGCAACAACATTATTGCAATTGAGTATTACAAAGGCATATTCTGAAATAATATTTTTCTTAGTATGATGTAGTATGATAGTTTTATTCCTTCATCTACATCTTTACATTCTTGTTTTGAAGTTAGTTAATTTTATATATATATATATATATATATATATATATAAATTTTCCTTTACATTCACGATCATGTGTCAGAAACGAGTTTTCTAAAATATTATATATATATTAAATATTAAATATATATATATATATATATATATATATATATATATATATATATATATATATATATTTCTGTATGCATGTATCTACTTAGATTACGTTAACCCATAAAATTAACGTTTTCCTTTACATTCACTATCATGCGTCAAAAACGAGTTTTCTAAAATATTATATATATATATATATATATATATATATATATATATATATTAAATATTAAATATATATATATATATATATATTTCTGTATGCATGTATCTACTTAGATTACGTTAACCCATAAAATTAACGACGTTTTTCTTTACATTCACGATCATACGTCAGAAACGAGTTTTCTAAAATATTATATATATATATATATATATATATATATAAAATATTAAATATAATAAATAAATAAATATATTAGTTGGCGAACTTTTAATATACGTCCCATCCACGTGTTAATTTGTCGCAACAAAATCCGGCTTCACTTCCGGTAGACCGGCGCGTTAGTCGTTGCTATTGGCTCTTTTCTTCACTTCCCATAAAACCCTGCGTTGTCATTTCCTTTTCCCTTTCAGCCATTTTCCGCTAAGGACGGTATGTGCATTTATTCCGGCTAAACATCAAGTTTATCCGCTTTAATCCTCAGTATCTCTTTATTATATGATAATCCAAATAGTCCATCTTTAAAATGTACTTTGTTTTATATGCGTACTTGTCTGTATTGTTTGTGTTTTCTTTTCTTGAGAGGAAAAAAGATAAGTTTAGCACACGGTACCCTGTCGCAGCTCTCCACACTCATGCGCGCTTGTTTCAATGTTTGCTTTAAATGTTAAACCGCTCCTCGTGAAGCAGTCTAAATGCTTAAATAAACGAGGTTGTTGCATTCAGCAAAACAATTAAGCGTGTTTACCGTCTCTTTGCGCCTTATTCCACAAGCATGACACCACGTCAGGGAGCAGCAGAGCTTATATGAGTGTCTTAACTTGTGCTTCTGACTATATAATATTTGCAAGTATGTTCTGATAACTTTAATGAACGCGCAGGTCTCTCTAAATCCAAACTACAGTGCAAAGCTTCAATTGATGTTGGTTTCACGGAGCTACCTGCTTATTGCTGTGACATTTGTTTTGCATTAGGAGTGAACAACCATGGCTCCCAGCCGGAATGGCATGATTTTAAACCCCCACTTTCATAAAGACTGGCAGAAAAGAGTGCGCACCTGGTTCAACCAGCCTGCCAGAAAGCTCCGCAGGTAACAAGTTTGTGCTGGTAACTAGGTTAATAGTTTATGGAAAGTGGCAGTTTATAAAATGCTGCTTGCTTGTTTCCTCAGACGCAAGGCCCGTCAGGCAAAGGCTCGCCGTATTGCTCCAAGACCAGTTTCTGGACCTCTTCGACCAGCAGTCAGGTGTCCAACCATCCGGTATCACAACAAGGTCCGTGCCGGACGTGGTTTCACCCTGGAGGAGTTGAAGGTAACTTTGGTGCCAAGTTGTGCTAGATTTTAAAGGCTTAGTTCACCCAAAAATGAAAACTGTCATTCTAAACCCATAAGACTTTGGTTCGTCTTCAGAACACAAATTACAATATTTTGTTTGGGTCTCGCCATTAAAAAAGTCCCAAGTACCCAAAACTTCAAAGATCCATGAAGGTGTTTTAAAACAAATCCTCATGAATTGAGCGGTTTAATCCAATTCTTGTGAAGAGATACACTTTATGTAATGAACAGATTTAATTTAGGCTTTTGTTTACATCTAAACGATGATCTACCTATAGTGGTTTACCAATAACTAGGTTGGACCATACTGGCCGATAACTGATTAATCAACGGTAGTTTGTAAAATGGATACTGAATGAAAACAAACACAACACAAAAAATAGTGCTGAACTTCTATACAAAAGTTGCCGAACCATGAAAATGTAGAAAATTATAAATATTAATATTATGCTTTGATCATTTGTTAGTTCATAGTGCATTAACTAATGTTGAGATGCAACTTTAAAATCTAAAATGTATTAGTAAATGTTGAAATTAACAAATGAGAAATACTTAACAATAAGAGTCCTTTCGTAAAATTAACAAGTGTTTACATGTAAATCTAAACCGTCATGCTTAAATCTGCTTAAAACATTACATTTCTACATAAAAGCCATAGCATTGAAATTAGACGCATATGTATATTGTATAGATGCACTTTATTTGCTTCTATTTTTAGAACATGATTATCTAATCAAAATAACTATTACAATGATGATGAAACTGAAATTGAATGCGCTTCTGATTTAATGTTTCAAACTTACTAACTCACTAGCTTTAAATATGCAACTTCGCTGCATAACGAATGCATAAGTGACCAACTGGATATAAACTAATGCAAATAGATGGTAGCAGTCATATTAAACATGTCGTCATTGTTTTTATCACGGTGTTTTAACTGCTTGAGGTACTAATGTTAGTGTCCTCTCCTAATGCAGCATCTAGTCAACAAATTACTTCATAATGATATGAAAACATGGACGGTCCTGTACTGTATTACAGTTTCGTTGTCTGTTTTAAATCTGTATCTGAAGTGTCCCGCTTTTGCAATCGCTTGTCAAAACAAACACCATGAGGCATCAGGGATTTCGCCTCTAGAGGCCGATAAATCATTTGACATCTAATGGAGCACGTCACATATGGTAAACACGTATGGTATTTTTGGGTGAACTATCTCTTAACTCTTGTCGTTCTGACGGTCTCCTCATTTGTACAATGCACTTGGAGTCATTTCAGACAGTCAAATGATGACAATTCTCCGGAATCTCTGTACTTCCTTGATGATCCTATTTGAACCCTTTTTGCTGATGACTGTTCTTGAGTCTGTACGAGTGTCAGGGCTGTTCCAGCATGATCACGTCTCACATGTCTGTCCTGTTGCTCATATAGGCAGCAGGAATCAACAAAAAGGTGGCCCGCACCATTGGCATCGCCGTTGACCCTCGTCGGCGTAACCGATCCACAGAGTCTCTGCAGACCAATGTTCAGAGGCTGAAGGTGTACCGCTCCAAACTCATCCTCTTCCCGAAGAAGGCTTCTGCACCCAAGAAGGGAGACAGCACTGTAAGTGGCTTACTTCAGCTCCTAAATCTGACCTGTTTTGAAGCTTAATAAATCATCAAATCATGGCATAAAGCACAACAGGACTGAATGCTTCCTATAATATGACCGGTCAGAACATCTAGTTTACTGTAATAGAGAACCGCTTCTGTGTTTGCAGTCAAGTGATGACAATTTCTCCGGAATCTCTGTACATCCTTGATGACTTTTGAACCCTTTTTAGCTGATGACTGCAAACTATTCAGCCATAATTCTCTAGTGGGTTTTGTTTTTTGTGGTCTTTTGACTGTTTTTGCCTTTTTGTGTGTGTAGGAGGAGGAGCTCAAGATGGCTACACAACTCACTGGACCTGTCATGCCAATCAGAAATGTACGTATCTTTAACCCTATAAAGCCTACTTGGGGCCCTATGATTTCCGTGACGCAGAAAACGCGGATGGAAACTGTATAATTTTATGATTTCAATTAATTACACATGCTTTTTGATAAAAATAATTTGTAAGGAACTGTCAAAAACAACATTAATTTGTTGTTACATCCATTGAAATTCTAGTCAATATTTTCAAGACACGATCACTTTTTATATGAACAGATTTTAATTTGGGCATTTATTCACATATAAACACTGATTAATTAGCATTAAAATGATTTTGTCCAAATGTTTGCTCACTCAATGTATGTTTTTACAAGGGGGTAATTTTGTTACAGTAAATTACACACGGCACAAGGCGGCTTGATTTCAAACTTTAAATAGACGAATAGATGGTAATAAATTACAAGTAGAAGCACAAAAACAATAGAATAAAGATACAAATAAAATGGTGCAGAATAACACAATCAAATGTAAAATTACACTAGATAGTCTTCACTGTAACAAATTCTAACAATTCATTCTTCGAGTATGAAATCCATATTCTATATCATACATGATCCATAAAAAACATACAATATATAATATACAGATATATACAGTATGAAGTTATAGACTCAGTTCTTATGTAATGTAGTGTTTTGCTGCGTCTGAGGAAGTGTCCTTAATTTCTGCAGGTGTACAAGAAAGAGAAGGCCCGCATGATCACAGAGGACGAAAAGAACTTCAAGGCCTTTGCCAGTCTGCGTATGGCCCGCGCCAATGCCCGTCTGTTCGGCATCCGTGCCAAGAGGGCAAAGGAGGCCGCCGAGCAGGACGTCGAAAAGAAGAAATAAACGTTAATTTGTAAGGAACTGTCAAAAAAAATAAATGTCTAAAAAAAAAAAAATCTGTCTTTTTTTTTTTGAGTCATTTCTTGGAAACCTTTATATTGTGTGGACTTCTGTTGTGTGGTTTGTAGAGGATGTCAGTGTGATGTTTGAAATGGCACTTGATTCTCAATCTCAAGTGACTTTATTTGGAAATACTTCCCAGCATTGTGAAAGTCATCTGCTTGTTTTCTGCTGAGCAGACACTGCAATGTACAAAATGAATTTCACAAAAGTATCTTACAAATACAGTAGTGGCCAAAAGTGATGTCCAGAGTTTTTTTTTTTTTTTTTTTTTTTTAAATGACCCTACAGGTTTGATTAAATGATCACATATGAATATATATATATATATATATATATATATATATATATATATATATATATAAATAAAATTCTTTTTTTTTTTTTTTTTATATAAATAAGGGGAAAACAAACCACTAATCTTGGTTATTGTATTTATCTGACATTATTTGGCATAAAAGGAAAACTACAGCTACAGGCTTTTACTATGCAAAAAATGCATAGAAAAACAACTACAGAATCAGTTTTGTTGGTTCTTGTTGAATTTTTGTGATAGTCTGGCCAAAAATTGTCTGCACAATTTGGCATGTTTTGTTGCATTATCACAAATACAAGATTCAAAATGCAACCAAGTAATGTTACAAAATCGTTTACAAAAGTGTAATATTTAAAGGTTAAAGATGCTAAAATTTTCCTAGGTCTGACATTTTGGCCACTACTGTATAAACTGAGGTTGAGTGAGAATGCTACTGATTCCCCAGAAGATGGCAGTGTTTACCTTCATGGATGTTTCTTTGCTTGGAAGTTTTTTTTTTTTTTGTGGTTTGTTAGTGGCATAGTTCAGCAATACCCTTATCTGAAAAAGTCCAGATAAATGCTGTCTTTTCTGCTGTAAATGAACATTACACATTCATAGCTGAGGTTACACTTCCAGCGGTCATTGGATCAATCAGGGTCAGGACAGTATGTTTTTTTTTTCCCCAGGCCTGCTCTAGTGAGACGAGTTAAAGGGATCGTCCACCCAAAAATTATAATTACCATCATTTACTTGCCCTTAAGTCATTCTAAATCTGTATGCATTTCTTCTGCTGGACACAGATGTTTTGATGAATGTTGGGAACCAAGCAACATTGGAGACTTTCGTCGTATGAATAAACAAAACACATTTCTTGTGTCATATGTTGTTCTACAGAACAAATTAAATCATAAAGGCTTGGAACGACAAGAGTGTGAGAAAATGACAGAATTTACATTTTGGGGTGAACTATCCCTTTAATGATTTGTCATAGTTGCTGAATTTGCATATTGTGTTTGTAACCTGGGGTGAAACCTTGATTAACATCTGTCGGCACAGTTTAACTGTGGCATTTGTCTTCATGATGGAAATACAAATCAGCTAGCTGGTGTTTCATTTGCTTAAGTGATGTCATAATGTCCAGTAGAGGTTTTTGGAGGATGAATGGGCTGTGGGTGTATTATGCAAACATTGTATTCCCATATCATATCTATATGTGGTGTGTGAGTTTGAGCAGGAGAATTTATATCTTTACTCGCTTCCTGCCAGGACTGTGTTTTGGTGCTCTCTTTATTGGGATTGTGTATCCTCTGTTTTATAAACTTGTTTCTCTGAGGCTTTTGCACTCAGATGTTTTAGTGACTGTTTTAGTGAGGATACGATAAGAATTGGGTAATGTTCTTTGTCCTAGTAGTGCTGCTGAACTGAGTGTCATTGGAAGTGAAGCTGAAAGTGGCCTAAATCAATTATAAGTGAAGTAAAGGGACTGTTATAATTGGGACTGTCCACAATCAATGAGCCATTGGGATTTTTCTCTCCAAACCTACAGATGGATCAATAAACTAAAAATATCTTGACCCAGGGGAGATGAGTGGGGAGATGAGTTACATAATAAATGGAGAATGTGTCCTGTAGTTACCCTTGATTTTTGAATCGGTGGTGGAAAGACTTGATTTAGCCCACTCATTAAAATACTGGAGAATGGTCAATCTACAATAAATATTAAAGTACATTCTAAAGACAGGTTTATGGTTCTTTGGCTAACAGAACTCTCAGAACAAAAATATGATCTAAGAACGTTTGGCTAATGTTCCTATTAAATTATTCAAATGTTATTTCTTCATGTTCTCTGAACATTCAAAACATCCAGTTTTTTAAATGTTTAAAAACAGTTTCCTTGGTTATGCGAACGTTAAGGAAACATTCAGTTTTATCATTCTTCAAACATTATGGGAATGTTACTTTTGAATGTTCTCTGTACATTCTTAAACAGTAACATTTTAAAAGCCCTTTAAAAAAAAAAAAGATTCCATAAAGAACAATGCTTTGAAAGTGCTACATAGAACCTTAAAGGGATAGTTCACCCTAAAATGAAAATTAAGTCATCATTAATCACCCTGGTGTTGTTCTAATGCCGTATGCCCTTCTTTCTTTTTTGGACCACAAAAGGAGAATTTAAAAAAAAATGTCCCGCTTGTGCTTGTCCATATGCTGTAGGTCTAATGGCAGAAAATAGCGACCAGCATCAAGATTTTTAAAAAAAGAAGCAAAAGTATCAAAGAATGATCCCATGCGACACGTGCCATATTGTAAACCCAAATAAGTTGGGCTAACTCAAAAAAATTTAGGTAATCAGTTAAACATTTTTATGATGTTCCCAATTTTTAGTAAGCAGAACTATCAAGTTTTGAGTTTGTAGTACTCATGCATGTTAATTGCTCCTAACTTGAAGTACTGAGTTAGCTAACTCACACATTTTGATAGCAATTAACATAAAATATTTAGTTAATTAACTTTTTTTATTTTGAGTTCTTGCAAATTAAATGAATTATTTACCCTAATAAGTTGTCAGAACTCAAAAAAGTTGAATATGAATTTTTTAAGTTAAGAAACTCAAAGTTTAAGTAAGATTTTTAAATTTTGTACTCCTACATTTTTATTGTTCTTAACTTGAAATATTTCAGTACAGTAATTTATACATTTAACTTAAAATTATAAGGTTATCTAAATGTTATAATTTTGTAATAATACAGAAAATGCCAACTTGCTACATGTTAACAATAGCATGGTATAACACTTATTGAATGAGTACAGCAGCTGTAACTTACCTGTTCTCAAACCAAGCAGTATGCATCATTGTCACCATGATGGTAACTCTCCAAAAACCCACATTAACAGAACTTATTGTAAATTAGCATAACAAAACATTAATCACTACTAAATATCCCTTACCATTAATCTTGCACAAAAAACATTATATAACACTTAATTTTAGCATTTACTCTCCCGTTTGAGTGCCACGGGCAAAGCATGCTGGGAAGTAGAAATCCCAGCCCAGTTTCAGTTAAACTTAAGTTAGTCTAAATTAAAAGAAATTAGTTCATACAACTCAAAGCAATGAAACAGTTTAGTTTACTTAAAATATGTCAGTGCTGTGAACTCAAAAGAAATACTCATTACAATTAATTTAACTGAACTACTTTGTTTAATTTAAGTTTGTCCTACTCAAACCAATTAAGTATTTGGAGCGTTAGAGTTTACTGAGTGTTCTGGGGGTATGAGATAGGGTTTGGTGAAAAACAAATGTATAATTTAACTGCTGACGTGCGCTTTCGTGAGGTTATTAGCGCCGTTGGTTCGCTCTGTCTCACCCAGAAAAAGCACACAAGTTGTGAGAAATCACAAAAAAAAAATTATTAAATACGCCACATGAAATAAAATGGCTAGAAATCCCAAAAAATTTAAACCGGAACTCCAGTTGTCAGTCAGAATGACAGATGACAAATGTGAATGCGATAACTTATGATGAACAAACACAACAGATAGGCTATATTCACCTCAGAGAATAAGGTACATTGTATTTCTTGTCACCTTTTTATATTATATGGACGAGCGCAAGCGGGAAATTCTCCTTTTGCGTTCCAAAAAAGAAAGAAGGGCATACGGCATTAGAACCACAATAGGGTGAGTAAATGATGACTTAATTTTCATTTTAAGGGTGAACTATCCCTTTAATGGTGTTATAAAGAAGTTAATACTAAAGTTTTTAGTATTATTTATAAATATTGTTTTTTTTGCCCCTACCTGGTCTTATTGTAGCCTCTATGAGGGTTTTACATTACTGACAAGTTGTGTCAATTTGGTAGCTAAGTCTATTTTTTTATTAATAGAAATGACAGTTCTCTAACAAATTATTAGCCGAGTACAATAATGATGATTGACATTGAACACGAAGAAATACAACACAAAATAAAAACCAAATTAATGTCCAGGTTCCATTGAAATATCTACACAGTCCTCTATGATGTCTTTATGTGTGTATTTTGGTGTAATAGAGTGGCAGTTTGCAGATGATGAGGTTGTCGGGTGTTACAACATCTGTATGGGTAGAAATAAAAAATGAGTCACACAATGCCTTTTCTGTTTATTTAAGTAAAAGCAATCAAGTATATGAAGGCCAAAAGTAGCTATTGTGAATGGACAGTATGTGAACCTTTCACATCTCTAACAATATGGATCATAAATTCAATATCTCTAACATTTACTTGCTTAACGGAGAAGAGGAGAGAAATACTCACACTTACACACACTTAGTGCTTTTGTTTAACTAATCATGATTGGTAAGAAACCAGCTGAAATTTGACAGTTCAAATGTATCGACATTTTAAGAAGCATATTAAATACCTGTTAAGAGTGTGTTTACAGTCTTTATAGTTGAATGTCTGAGCTCCAGAAAAATCAATAATGAAATGGTTACTGATTTAAAAAAAAAACCCTAAACTTAAAGAACCAATTTAGCATAAAACATTGTTTTAGTAGGCCTAATGTTGGGCAAAAAATGTTTCAATAAATAAATAAATAAATAACTTTTTAGAAGATGATATGCATTCAACCATGTACTGACATTCCATTTCTGTCATTTTTCTTCAATCCAAAAATCTCAATTAATTCTGTTCTAGTTCAAAATTTAAATAATATTAGGATTTTTTGAATGCATTGAGGAGAGAAACAGTCCAAATTGCTTAAATATTTAAAATTGATTGAATAAAAAGATATTGTACATTTAAGTAGACGTTCTCTCTCTGATTGAGGTCACGTACCGTTTGTCCTTCTCATCAGGATTCTTGATGGAGTGGCTTTTGATGTTCTCTAAGAAATGCAGAATTAGCAGAGCCGGGTTAAGATCATCAGCACAGTGGCCACAAGACCGCAACTCCTTATTTTACATAAACTAAATAGCACTTTACCTTTGATGAAGCCCATTCCATTCTCTCTCCAACTTCACTTCCTGACCAATCTACACTCCTAAAAATAAAGCAATGCTTTCACAGCAATGCTATTAAAGAACCATTTTTGGTTCCCCAAAGAACCTTTCATGGAACAGTTCTTAAGGAGGCCATATTATGTCCTTTTACAAAGTCTTGATTTTGTGTTTGGGGTCTAATAGAATAGGTTCTCATGCTTGAATGCTCAATGCTTGAATGTTTTTCGGCAGCGGCTATTTACACTAAGTGAAAATAGCAGTATTTTCTTTGCACTAAGTGTAAATAGTAGTTAGATGCTATTTATACTATTATACTATTTGCACCTCAGTGTATTGTAGTATATTATAAAATAGTGCAATAATAACAATGTATTCAGTGTATACTGTATGATTATATTTATTAAAATCATTAAAGGATGCCGCCTTATACACTTTATTCCCACTATTCTATACCCATTAGGCACTTTATTTCCACTTTTCTAATATTTTCTTAATTTTAATATAAAATGAAATGGTTAGTTCACCCAAAAATGAAAATAATGTCATTAATTACTCAACCTCATGTCATTCTACATCCCAAGACCTTCGTTCATCTTCAGAACACAAATTAAGATAAAGATATTTCATTAACAATATCTTAATTTGTGTTCTGAGGATGAACGAAAGTCTTACGGGTGTGGAACGACATGAGGGTGAGTAATTAATAACATTATTTTCATTTTTGGGTGAACTAACCCTTTAACTCCTCTCCAAGCTGATATATGATGGTAAAAGGGAGAAGAATGAGTTCAGAAAAAAGGCGGATTCGATCATTTTTTCTGGCTCAATCAGACCATTGGTTGGTGGAGTTCATGTAAATAGCATCTGCCAACAAGGCGGGCTATTTGCATTTGGTGTAAATTGACACTTCATTATTTTTCACATATTTTACATTGTTGCAGCTCCTCTCTTCCCAGTCTTTCAGTAACACTCCATTTAGTTCCAGTCACTATGAAGCCCCTCCTTCTGAAAAGCGCTCTGTGCTCTGATTGGTCGGCTGGACCAGTTTGTTGTGATTGGTCAAGCGCTTCGAGCGTGTTTGGGAAATGTCCCGCCCTTACCATAACTGTGAGTTTCAACACACTAACTCAACTAAACCAGGCCCCGCTCCTTTATTCTGCGTATGCCTTGGGAGGGAATTATTTAAATGGCTATACTGTGACATGTTCATTCCCAGAAGAAAACTCAAGACTATCTCGACTGCTGTTTTAAGGTGACTTTTTTCTTAGTGTGAAACACTTTTTAATAATCTAAAGGACCTTTTCACTATAAAGAACCTTTTGTGCAATGGAAAGGTTATATGGATGTTCAAGGTTCTTCATGGAAAAATAAAAAAATAAAATAATAATAAAGAGAAAAAAAGTTGTGGGTGGACCAATAATGGCATTTGTTGTGTGCATGTAGGTGTTTTACCCCTGAGCATGCCTTCAGAGTGCTATAAGCTGACAACTGCTCTGCTATTAAAATGAGACTTCATTGATTTGCAAGTTATGTTATATCCTGTCTTGGTGTTTGTGCATGCATCCAATTTTATGTGAATATAATTTCTAATTTTTCTCAAAATCTTGTCTAATAGCACTCTTATGATATGTGATAAAGACAAATTTGTTTCTAGGACCTTAGTGCTTTTTGAAAATCCCCCAAAGAAAAGAATCATAGTCAGATTGTAATGTATCTTAAAATAATATTATGTAAGAATTGTCTAACAATGCTATTTTCATCACTCTTGCCATTATTCCACTATGCCATTATGCTATCAAAAATAGAAAGCATCAGCTAACAGCATAAAAGCATTTCAATAACTCTTGAGCCTTCTTGCTCATGTGGCCAGGCTGATATGCCACACACTGACATTATACTCTGAGATGAAAACAAAGCTACATGACGTTAGGCCATTCAACAAAACGGGAGCCTTTGTGTCTTTCAGTAACATATGTGTAAATAATGACAATGAAAATCTAGGGATAATTGCATTCACTTGTTTTGTGTAGATGCCTTTCAACCCTTTTGTTTTTAAATAGATAGTTCACCCAAAAG
The DNA here is from genome assembly GCA_037101425.1 of Elopichthys bambusa. Lineage (NCBI taxonomy): Eukaryota > Metazoa > Chordata > Actinopteri > Cypriniformes > Xenocyprididae > Elopichthys > Elopichthys bambusa. The sequence goes on along the minus strand of CM074432.1, from coordinate 44,049,398 downwards.
TGAAAATTATCCCATGATTTACTCACCCTCAAGCCATCCTAGTGTATATGACTATCTTCTTCCAGATGAACACAACTGGAATTATATTAAAAATATCCTGGTTCTTCCAAGCTTTGTAATGGTAGTGAATGGGGCTCGAGATTTTGAAGCCCAAAAAAGTGCATCCATCCATCGTAAAAGTACTCCATACAGCTCCAGCGGGTTAATAAAGGCCTTCTGAAGCGAAGTGATGGGTTTTTGTAAGAAAAGTATCCATATTTAAAACTTAAACTATAATAACTGTCTTCTGGCAAATGGCAGTACGCATCGAGTTCTGGTGACCCCTGACCCGACGAATGACGTAGGATGTAGTAGTATCATAAGCTTAGATGCCTCTTGCGGTTCAAACAAATAGGGCTGCGCAACAAACTGAAGCTCCTCTTCTCTTATATCGAAATCCTCAGACATTTCTCTTTAAAAAATTGTCTAATTTGTGACCAGTGTTTTGTTTTGCTCTATCCTCTGCGCTTCTGTGTTTCTCAATGCGTCATACGTGGGGTCAGAGGTCACTCTTCTGCGGGAACTCGACTTGCGTACGGCCGTTGCCGGAAGACAGTTATTAAAGTTTATAAAATTTTAAATATTGATATTTTCCTTACAAAAGCACATCGCTTTGCCTCAGAAGGACTTTATTAAACCCCTGGAGCTATATATATATATATATATATATATATATATATATATATATATATATATATATATATATATATATATATATATATATATATATATATATATATATATATATATATATATATATATATATATATATACACACACACACACACACACACACCAATGAATTAATGGCTTTGAATTAAATAGCAACATTTTTGTCACAGTCACCTGCCCCGGCATTACATTTCCCAGCATCCCTCCTGTCCCTCCATCTATCACCTGCAACTGAAGACTATCACCATCATTACCACTCATCAGCACTCCCTTCATAAGCAGTCACCATCCTCACCACAGTATCCGGTCTCGTATGATTTCCTGTTGTTTTTGTCTGTTTTTTTTCACCATACCATCACCAACCTGCTGGAAGATGAAACCCTGAAGACCATGTTTTGGATAGGGACGAACTTCCACAGCCCCAGCAACCTCCCAGACACCACCGGCTTGAACTGGAGGGAAACTTTGTTGAAGTGTCTGGAGAGCAAACGGCCCGGATCCAGAACACTGTCTAGCCCAGTTCCCAGTCAGAGACCCACCGCAGATGGAGTGAACGACTCCGCCATGATGTCAGAGCCTGCGCCAGGAGGAGCGGCCGAGCATGACATCACGCTGGAGCCTGAGGGGTTTCCATCTAAGGAGAGAACCGAGTCGGCAGTCCCATTCAGCACAGAGGGTGTGGGAGACGAAGGACTGGCCAGAAGCCCTGCCCACCCGCCCGTCACTGAGAGTGAGTTTACCAACATCAAGTCAACCCATCATCTGCCTAACCATTCTATACTGGACTCACTGGTCCCTCTCCCACATCCTCTCCTAGATGTTTCGGTCAGCTCGTCGTCCCAGCCTTCTTCCAAGACCCCAGCCACGTCTGCTGTCCTGCCCGAGTTGTCCCTATCAGTCCCGCTGTACCACCGTTATCTCCTTTCAGTGACATGGTTACATCTCGGGCCCTCTCATTTGGATCTTCCATTACGGCGCAAGGACACGCCTCGCCGGAGGGGGATATACTGTCACAGTCACCTGCACCGGCACTACATTTCCCTAAGCAGTCACCATCCTCACCACCGTGTCCGGTCTCTTATGTTCTAAGTGTTGTTGCGTTTATACCTGTTCCTGTATATTCTCCCATTGGATTACTAAGTAAAGACTTGTTTGTAAAGTATCTTCTTCGTTGTGTGCGCATGCAACCCGTTACAATTTCTATCCAAGTGGAATTTATTTAAAGGAAATCAAAACACTCTTTTCAACCAAACAATTCATCATTATTCAACCATTAAATATATGAAATTAAAACAGTTTGAAGTAAACACTCTGATTATGAAACGTTAGTGGATAATTTTCTTAGTTGATGTGATTAAAAAAACACACCAGTGGTTCAGAGACTTAAAGGTGTATCATCACATATTGAAAAAAAAAAAAAAAAAGTAAAAAAAAAAAAAAAAAAAAAAAAAAAATGCTGTCAATGCCATTATCATTCCTTTCAGGAAGTGCATGAAACTGGAAGAAAAGGTTTCCTTTGTACGTGATTAAGGAATTATCTTGTCCGTAGACACTGGCGGAGCGGCCATCTTGTCCGTAGACACTGGCGGAGCGGCCATCTTGTCCGTAGACACTGGCGGAGCGGCCATCTTGTCCGTAGACACTGGCGGAGCGGCCATCTTGTCCGTAGACACTGGCGGAGCGGCCATCTTGTCCGTAGACACTGGCGGAGCGGCCATCTTGTCCGTAGACACTGGCGGAGCGGCCATCTTGTCCGTAGACACTGGCGGAGCGGCCATCTTGTCCGTAGACACTGGCGGAGCGGCCATCCTGTCCGTAGACACTGGCGGAGGGGCCATCCTGTCCGTAGACACTGGTGGAGGGGCCATCTTGGCTGAGATGTGACGTGACAGGGCTCTGGAATATCAGCGGAGACGTGACAGGGCTCTGGAATATCAGCGGAGACGTGACAGGGCTCTGGAATATCAGCGGAGACGTGACAGGGCTCTGGAATATCAGCGGAGACGTGACAGGGCTCTGGAATATCAGCGGAGACGTGACAGGGCTCTGGAATATCAGCGGAGACGTGACAGGGCTCTGGAATATCAGCGGAGACGTGACAGGGCTCTGGAAGACCAACTGTGACTTGACTTGGTTCAGGAATGGCAGCCATCTTAGCTGAGGGCTCAAGCGTGGCAGCCATCTTAGCTGAGGGCTCAAGCGTGGCAGCCATCTTAGCTGAGGGCTCAGGCGTGGCAGCCATCTTAGCTGAGGGCTCAGGCGTGGCAGCCATCTTAGCTGAGGGCTCAGGCGTGGCAGCCATCTTAGCTGAGGGCTCAGGCGTGGCAGCCATCTTAGCTGAGGGCTCAGGCGTGGCAGCCATCTTAGCTGAGGGCTCAGGCATGGCAATTACAGGGCAGGAAGAGGCATAAAGCACAGAGCTAATAATCTTTAAAACAGTACATGCTGGTAATAAAGATGGGCCAAGCTCCGTGGCCATCGGAGGTCTAGTGGCGGCGGTGGCGGTAAACCAACCGTAGGCATAGGCAATATCCAGAAACTTCTGAATATGGTCCTCGAGGATACAATTGCAATGTGCTGGAAACGCTCAAAAAGCCACTGGATCCCGGTATGGCTGAGTATTCTGTAACGTTGGGAGTCGTGACGACAAGGGGTAGATCCAAACGTAGGCTTTATTAGAATGAGCGTAGTCGTACAGGCAAGGGTCAAACACCAGCAAACAGAAACATAAGGGCAAGGCAGTAATCCAAGTCACAGGCAATGGTCAAGGCAGGCAACAAATGATCATCAAACAAGGAATAAACAGTCCAGGGTCGAAAACAAGGCAAGGGTAGGAACAAGGATTAACACGGAAAACCTACGACTAAACAATACTCAGCCTTGTGTGTGTCTGGGTGCAGCTTATAAAGGGTCCACTGATGGGAAACAGGTGCTAGTGTGTGATTGGTTCCTAGATGGGGAATTATGGGAAATGTAGTCCAGAGTGATGTATACTTGTGTGTGCACTGAAATGTTGAACTGGCGACCTCTGGTGGGGAGTAGCAGAAACCAGCAGGCGCTGGATATGTAACAATAGCTGTGTCAACTCTGTTACTAACAACACTGCATCAGGGTTTTCATTAACCTTATATTTAAATAAATAGCCGCATGTAATTACATCTATAATTACACTGTTGACCCTTCCCTTATACCTTAAACAACCTTAAACCTACTCATACCATCTAACCTGTCCCTAACTTTAGGGACCTCACTAGCAGCTAAAGTGTTTTCCAATAACCTACAACAACACAATAAGTGCACTGTACCAAACATTTCTTTTTTTTTTTTTTATGTAAGTACATAAAGACACCTAATATAAATTGTGACCGAAATATTTATATAAATATATATTTTTAAATCACTAAAAGGAATTATAACCCATACAGACATGATTTCTGCACATTCATTCAAGCTTATGTCGATTCTTGTCAAAACTGACGTCAGTAAAAGCCTTTTCTCCTGCTGAGGGTGTCGGATAAAGACGCTGTTTAATTCACTCCAATGTGGCTCTTCAGCGCAACATGACGGCAGAGCCGAACTAGCGCGCGGTGGGCATGTGTCAGCCGCTCCTCTACACACACACACACACACACACACACTGAGAGAAGCAGCAGCAACAGCAGGTAAGAACACAGCTCTCTTATTTACAGTCATGTGTATTATTATTATTATTATTATGCCTTTGCATATGCGATGTCAGTGATGATTAGGGACAAACGATTAGGGTGTTTACCATATGTCATCTAACTTGCCAGTGATTGCAAGTCTTTGCGGAAAGATAAAGGAGGCAGTAAATTAAATATTGAATAAACGGTATTCATTAATCGACACATAGCCTACATTCATGCGAGTTTGACAAGTAATAGAGGATATAAAATGGATTGTGGGTTAATTGCCAAACAAGCGTTGCTGGCGCGCGCGCGAGAGAAGTTGGACTAAAGTGTAATCTAATAACACTCACTTCATAGTATAGGTTTCTATATTATTGCCACTTTATTCACGCCATTTAGAATGGGTTATTTGCGTTAAACCGGAAAAGTTTGGTGTATTCTTGTTGCATATTAAAATAATGTACAAGCGCCAGTTAGACTACATGAAGATGCTCGTTTCATGTCTCGTTTAACTTGTGGTTCGAATCAAATAATATTTCAGGCACAAGAGATAGCAGTCTTGTCTTGTATAACGCAAGAAAGATCACTAACCGTGCAGTAATTTCCTCGCTAGAATGGCTCGATTAAGTGGATATGATGTGAGAGGAGCTGTCCATGATCTGCGCTGCTGAACCACGCGCGCACTGGGCTACTGTAGCACTTTGCTGGCTGATATATTCACTCTTTTTGTTTATTTGATCATTTAAAGGGTGAGTAGCTAATGCATAAAACACACCATTAATGTTATTGGTAATGTGATGACGAAATATGACCGCCGGGTACGAATTATAGGGGGCGGGTTGGCTTGAACACCGTAAAGGAAGTCGGAGGGGTCTTAAAATTGCATAGTTTTACTGAGTTTTATCACAAAGTTACATGACAAGTTAGTAAGAGCGCCTATTTTGACATGGCGGCAAAAAGACCCCAAATCGCATCCACAAGTCGCGTCCACAAGTAACGCGTTTGGCACAAATTAGCAGTGGGATTTAAAAACCATTTAAGCGTCGCGTTTTAGAACGCCATGTCATGCGCAAGATGATACAAAAGACGCATGTTTACGCAAAAAAAAAAAAAAAAAAAAAAAAAAAAAAAAAACATTAGAAAAGCTGCACAGATGAAAGCAAAAGCGCATTCTGTGTGCATGCTTCATATGGCAATGGTATTCTGAGTGCTCACTTTTTATGCAATTTAACCTATATATATTAACTTATGAACCTTGTATTCCCTTCCCTAAATGCAATGTAAGTCGATAGTGTGGTTTTGGTGCTTTTGTCCATTCATTGGATGTTAAAAGTAAATAATTAGAATGTACATCGTAAAATGTATTACGCTCACATGCTTATTTCTTGCTTTAGGAGTCTGTTGTGAAGAGGCTGTCAACTGAAGATCCTGTTGTAATACTAATGGACATCTCTGATTTGATCCCTTTAAATCTGAACCACTCCCAGCAGCCCATTCTCCTCTAAAAACGAATCAGACATAGAGATGTCTCTCTGTGAAGAACTTTAAGTCGAACCGACAGATACATTTTAAGCCATTCCACATCATTTGCTTTGTGAAGAAACAACACAAGGTCGCATTTAAAGGTAGACTCCCTGCATGGGAGAGTCCTGGTTTAATCAAACTGAGGCTTTTAAAGATCACCCGTCTCCCATCTCCGGTTGACCCTCCACACTCAACTTTCTGTCAGGATGAGTGACTCACAGGAAGCGACATCCCCGGTGGCAGGGATAGGAGGCCCTGCTGCGTGTGTTTCCAAGGTGGAGCTGCGTGTTTCCTGCAAGTCCCTGTTGGACCGAGACACGCTCAATAAGTCTGACCCCTGCGTCATGCTCATGGTACAGAACCAAGGTCAATGGACTGAAGTGAGTTTTCCTTTTTACCTCTTTATTGGAGCTTGATTAGATCTTTGCACTATTGGAATATTTATTTTACAATATTGGTTTTGTTATAATGCAGTTCAGTTAGAAATACTGGCCAACCAGTGTTTTTTTGTTTTAAATGTCTGTGGCCGATATCAAGAGAGCAGTGCGGCAACGGCTGATAAAACACAAATATATTTTAAACAATTTAAACTTTTAAAACTTGATTGAGTTGCTTTCTTCTGAAGAAACCCAAATACAGCCATGAATGGAAAAAAAAAAGATGCAACGAAACTAAAAAGGGATACTTCACCCAAAAATGAAAATTTACTCCCCCTCAAGTTGTTCCAAACCTGTATAAAATTCTTCGTTCTGCTGAACACAAAGTAAGATATTTGGAAGAATGTTTGAAACCAAGCAGATCTGACTACCATAGTAGGGAAAAATAAAAATACTGTTGTTGTCAATGGTGGGGGCAAGATCTGCCTTTGAAATATCTTCCTTTGTGTACAGCAGAACAAAGAAATTTATACAGGTTTGGAACAACTTGAGGGGGTGAATGTGATTTCACCAAGTACAACATGTTCTTGGATCAACATCTTTGTTGGTCCTGGAACAACATTCCAATCAACCAATCAGATTTAAGGGTGCTTTGACACCTGAGCATTTGCTTTGGAACCTAGTGCGTTTTCTGCCTTTATTCGGTTTGTTAGGCATATGTGAACATGGCAATCACGCCTGGATCCGCAACAAAACAGTCGCTTCGAGACCGCCTAAACGAAGTAGTCTTGGCATTAATGCAAATGTACTCTGGGGTGGTTCGCTTGAGATGTGAAAGCAATCCGACCCAACGGACCAAACAATATCATTTTCATAATGGGAAATGTGTTATATAAAAGGCAGTTGTGTCTGATTCTGTGAGTGAGCACATTAGTTACTGCAGGTGAAAACTAAAGCGCCTCTTCATCTTAAAATGTTGTGTCCCGACGGAGCTTGATTCCTGCTCTGCTGCATTATAACATCCGTATAGTGTTTGCATGCATCTCGACACAGTTAGCCTAGTAGACAGTGCTGGGAGATCCAGAGAGAGCGTGTTTAAATTAATACGAATGTAGTATATCATTTAACAGCTAGAACGGTGGCTACATTTGTATAGTGATTGCGTGTGTCACAAATAAAACCACAATAAGCTCATGGAGCGAACTTGTCAATCATCTTGATGGATGACGCATGGGAAACTCTGACCAATAAGAGGATAGTTTTACTCACATGTGATTTGCATAAACACATTTTGGTACGCTTTGAAATGTTGCCTTGTGAAAGCGAACCAAAGCAAGGGGAAAATGCAACATTATAATAAATTAAGTCCCTGTTTCAGAACAAAACAAGGTGTGGAAATGCTCTACACAGTAAAACCTCCAGTGTTAAATGAACACTGTTAGCGTTAAATTAACATTGCCAGTGTTTATGTAATCCACACGGGATTATATAAACACCGGGTGACACTGGAAGTGTTAATTTAACACTGGATGTTTTGCTGTGTAACATATTTTGTTGATCCTGAAACAACATTCCCATTTGAAAATTTAGCCCTAACCCCATCCTAATGCATTTTAGCCAACTATGGTCGCAAGTTCCATCCAAAAAGTGGCTGTTTCCCGAAACCGTAGTTCCAACAAACATTCGCAAACAGCAACGCAAAGTTGTGTGGTTGGAACGAGAGTAAAAAATCTTGCATTAATTCGATCTCAAATGGGTTCATTAAAGAAGTTATTACTCCACCAGCTACGTGACATCATTAAAGTCCGCGTGAACCGGAAGTTGCAAACGACTTTTCTCCAGTGTTGTGAAACGGAATATTGAACAGAGGGCAGGGTTTTGTTTTAGCTCTCCTCCTCTCCATCTCAATACGGTATACGTAACGACAATACGGTTTTGACTAGCTAGTTGATTTCTTCAGGTCGGACACTTTATGCTTTCCGTTTTGTGCTGAACCAGCGTAATTCATGTCAGACTACGCAATTTTTGCGTTGAATGTAGCCGAAGAAGTGGATGCGATTCAGTGGTGGACAGTAACGAAGTATATTTAATTCGTTACTGGACTTAAGTACATTTTTCAAGTATCTGTATTTACTCGAGTATTTTTTATTTTTGAGCAACTTTTACTTTTACTTCACTCCATTCCAATGCATAAGATCGTACTTTTTACTCCACTACATTTCATAAAACATATCGTTACTCATTATTTTAAAATGAAGAAATCGTCACGTGCTCAGAAACGCAAAAGCGATTCGTGCACGAAGTGATTCTTTTCAATCATCCAGTTAAATCGGTTCACAAATCACATCAACAATTCATTCGCGAATTGGACTGATCGTATTGCAACTGTTCTCGAGTCAACAACTCATTGATTCAATGATCCGTTCAGAGCGAGTCTCCAGTGAATTAATTTACAAATCTGACTGAAAATTAGCCAAGAATTAGGGGATCCTCTGAGTGCGCGCGCGACTGATGGCGAAAAGTAAGTCAGTCTACTAATGTTGAATTTTAGGATTAATTATTGTTATTATTAACTGAAAATCATATTTAGGTCACAACTCTCAGTTGTTTTTGAACTAAATCTGCTGTAAAGGGTGATCTGTTTAAGCCCACTGAAATGCTTTAATGCGGACACGTCCACACCAGTGTCTACAGATCGTGATCTCGATTCAAACAGATCAAATCACATTTTAAAACTAACTTTGCGCTTCAAAAAATGGTTGTATCGACATCGTTACGATACTAGGAGGCGACAAGTGACTTAAAATGCACTTGACATTGAATGATTCATTCAAAAGATTTGTTCAAAAACATTGATTTATCAAACAAGTGAAGTAGTTAGGAGTGAGTCATTAAATCATTCATTCAAACCCATTTTTTTTTAAATAATTAAATTAAATTAAATCTTTTTAAATAGACTGCAGCAATTAATATTTTGTAATTAATATAATGTAATTTTTTTATATATTTTTTTTAATATCAGATATTCAATATCAAGGATGGTTAAATACAGGAGCTTGTCTAAGAATAAACTTGCAACACACATCATCCTTTTCATCACAGAATCTGACCAATAACAATAAAGTGTGTCGTCATTAAAGCTTTCGCAGCCGATTTTGAGCAACTGCAGCGCCTGACCTAGGCGCTTGTTTTGCTCTCGCGGTACTTTGATGGCACATGTGATCGTATGGCGGATGCAGCGCCATACGGCTGCAAAGTCGGACTAATTTTCTACCCAGAACCAGAATGCATTGCTTTTGTCAGGCGGCAGCTGATCTTTGCGCCTTGCATAAGTCGAACAAGCCTTTTATCTAATATTTATATCATATGATATAGTTAAGCAACATCACATGTGCGAGAGGGCTATTTTTCCCAAATATCAGCATGATAGCATGAAGTAAATACATTTGTTTTTTATTTTTAATAAAACTGACTCTTTCTAATCTTTAATGATTCAAAGTTAAAACAGACCTAAGTGTTAAATTCTAAGCCTATAGGCTTTGGGTTAAAAACTGTTGGATGGGTATGATTTCGCACAGTGCCTTCAGTTGACATTCTGATAGTAAGGCTTGACTGTGAAGGTTGACTGGGCTGTTCAAAGTGCATGTGAGTAGGGGGAGTGGGCACTTTTTGGAAGGAATCTAGGCAGGGAATTGTCGCACAGCAGGAAAGGGAGCTTGAAGCAAGGAGAGAGACCACTCTGGTGTTTTTTCCATATCAAAGCAGTCACTGCAAGAAAAAAATATCTGGAGCCACAGCAGTGGTTCTGAAGACAGCTCGGCGAAGCTGTCTGCTGCAGTGAGTCAGGCTGAAGGATGAAATCTTAATCCTGGCCCCATTATTCCTACAACTGTGTCACGTTCAACATCACAGTGAACAAAGTGAGAGACGCCATCCTCCTTCAGCTGCAGCATTCATTGTATTTAAAAGAAGGGACACATAAAACAGGAAAATGAAAAAGCCATTGAGATGTTGTTGTGAATCATTGCTGGCTTCTTTTCCAAAGATTTGTTTGACAATCAACATGAGTTGAATATCTCGAAAATAACTGATTGCCCTACTGAAGTGCAATCGCAATTCTGACTTTTTGCTTGCAGTTGTGTTATCACTCAATTCTGATTTTAAAACTCGCAATTCTAACTTTTTTTCTCAGAATTGCAAGATATAAACACAAGTGTGAGTTATAAAGTCAGAATTGTGAGATAAAAACTCACAATTCTGAGAATAAACCTTTTTCCCTCACAATTGGACATTATAACACGCAATTGCGAGTTTATATCTTGCAATTCTGACTTTATATCTCGCAGTTCTGACTTTATATCTCGCAATTCTGACTTTATATCTCGCAGTTCTGACTTTATATCTCGCAATTCTGACTTAATATCTCTCAATTCTGACTTTATATCTCTCAATTCTGACTTTATATCTCGCAATTCTGACTTTATATCTCTCAATTCTGACTTTATATCTCGCAGTTCTGACTTTATATCTCTCAATTCTGACTTTATATCTCGCAATTCTGACTTAATATCTCTCAATTCTGACTTTATATCTCTCAATTCTGACTTTATATCTCGCAGTTCTGACTTTATATCTCGCAATTCTGACTTTATATCTCGCAGTTCTGACTTTATATCTCGCAGTTCTGACTTTATATCTCGCAGTTCTGACTTTATATCTCGCAATTCTGACTTTATATCTCGCAGTTCTGACTTTATATCTCGCAGTTCTGACTTTATATCTCGCAGTTCTGACTTTATATCACGCAATTCTGACTTTATATCTCGCAATTCTGACTTTATATCTCGCAGTTCTGACTTAATATCTCGCAATTCTGACTTTATATCTCGCAGTTCTGACTTTATATCTCGCAATTCTGACTTTATATCTCGCAATTCTGACTTTATACCTCGCAATTCTGACTTTATATCTCGCAATTCTGACTTTATACCTCGCAATTCTGACTTATTATCTCGCAATTATATCTCGCAATTCTGACTTTATATCTCGCAATTCTGACTTAATATCTCGTAATTCTGACTTTATAACTTGCAATTCCGACTTTATATCATGCAGTTCTGACTTTATAACTCACAATTTTTAGTTTATATGTTGCAATTCTGAGAAAAAAAAGTTAGAATTATGAGATAAAAAGTCACAATTAACTTTTTTATTTTTAATTTCATGGCGGAAACAAGCTTCCATATTCTGCTGACTATAAGTAACTTTGCAACTACATGTCAACTTATTCAACTAACCCGAACCCTAACCTACAGTCTCCTAATATTCTAATGAGAGTTAGTTGACATGTAGTTGCAAATTAATGAGAATTTTTTTACATGTATTGCAAAGTTATTTATAGTTAGTAAAATGTTTAAAGTGGACTTTTTAAATGTAATCTTCCGTGAGCATAGAAGATTCATATTTGACAACCTTCCTTGGTTTTATTTACAAAATGACAAAATACAGTCTTTCAAACTTATGACCACTTTATAAAATGCTTTCAGAATATTTACAGACTGCTACATACTGTATATTCGAGGTAGACTCACTATGAATATCATTTGCATGGTTTTACACTTGTCATTTCAGTCAAAGAGCAGTAGTATTTATGTAATTAATGATTTTGATCTTTTCCCTGACATTGGCTTTTACACATTCCAGATTGCTTTTCACAGGAGCAGAAAAAAACTAATATTAGACACAGGCATTTTGCCAAAGTAAGTCAGTGCAAAATATATATGCAACGCTGTTTTCCTGCCATCGCCAATAGTCTACATTTTCTGTCTTGAATGTCTGCCAGCCGTTTTCAGGGATCTTGGCATACATGTCTAGGATGTGTCAATATAGTCTCATTTTGCGTAGAGGAGACCCGGCTTTACATATTCCTCGTTCTCAATCCCATCCTATTCATGTTCCCATGTTATTCCCATTATATCACATGAATATCTTAATGAACTGGAACACGTTACATTGATTCATGATCATATTATCAGAATGCCCAGAATATGTTAAACATTAGGCTTTAATGTCCCCATGCAAGCATTGAGGGTATGAATCGTCACAACATGAGACACTAAGCCGATGCTGCTCTACAATCGCTGAATGTTGAAAGCAACAGCTATGTTCTCCATTGACCCGTTTTGCAAAAGGTATCCTTTTAAATCATAGCTCGATGAACACATTAGGCATTTTTGTTAAGATTTCAAGTGGTTTGTAAAAAGCCTACCATATCTCTGACTGCTGTCAGTTTTTGTTATATAAATATATATCTACTAAATGCAGTCCCTTCACAGCAAAATACTGATGTGGAAATGAAAGGATTGTTACTGGATTTAAAAAGACACTGTTTTTAACATTACTTAGGGCACAAAATATGAATTCATTGTGTGTTCATGCACTACACCGCAGAAAAACTTGAGTTCAAAATTGAGTCAAGAAATTCTCCTGTGTTTAATAAAAATAGATTTTCAGATATTCTGCCTGAAAATGCCTATTCAAAACTCTGCAAAACTGCAAAACAGTGCTAGGGTGTTCTGGGTGGTTGCCAAGAATTTGCAAATGGTTGTTAGCATTAGGGGTGTGCAGTGGAGCCAATATCTGTATCTGTATCTGTAACAATCTCAAAATTATTTGTATCTGTGTCTGTATTTGAATAAATCCGGATATGGGCAGGGCTTTAACCGGAAGTTTGTGAAATCACATGAGAAGCCCTTTTCAAATGTAATTCTGTTTCCTTTATAGTTTTCATTTAACAAACATGCCTAGTATAACTCATAAAATAATCAATTTTTTAATTATAATTATAAAATGTATTGATTTCTTCTAATTAAAACAATAATACTAAATGTTAAAGCTGCTGTTCATGACTTTTTTTTAGTTAAAAATGATCCAAAATCAATTTTTGAGCAAGTATGTAACCAGGCAGTGTTCAGAAATCTCCTTACCTTAGCCCGATTCACAACGGTAAACTTGTAATAATGTTTTCCGCGGGAAATATGAGGATGCAGCCGTTCGTCTTTGTGTCATTACGTCACGTGTACATAAAGAAGGAGTCCCAGCTAGTAGGCTATATTGCATGTGAGGATGCTGCTGGTAACAGATCAGTTATAGCCTTTTCTCACAGCAGCTGCAATAATTTAAATTTATCATTTTGATGGCAGATTGTAATCCAGGAAGGTCCAAATGACAATAGTCAGTGACAACTGGAGATTCACCCGTAGTCAAAAGCAAAAGACTTCGGACTGCGGAGTGGCTACAGAAATTGTAACGCTAATACACACAGTCACATAATATACATAATATACATAATATAAATACACATAGTCACGCAATGCTGATGTTGTTAACATTAACAATTTGAGAACAAAGTATAACAATAGTAATAATTTGCACAGTTTGACATGATATGAGCTAAGTGATCTTTAGATTTAATTACCATTGGCATGTAATGCTTTTTTTTCTCAGTTGGTCAGAACAAAAGTGGCAGACACGTTACCTACTTGTTCAGATGACATTTTCCGGTGAAAATTCTTATTTTAATCATACTTCAGAGACGTAAAATATGTGATTCCGAAGTACAGTATCCACACTGGTGTGGTGATTGACAGCAAACATTAGATTCATCTGCGCTGAGGAGCCGTGCCGACGCACAACCCACGTAAAGATAATTCCGCAAATAACTGCAATTGCAGGTTTCAAACAGAGATGGCGACAAAGAGGCAAAACTTACCGACTGCAGCTTTAAATAAAAGGAAAAAAATCTTTATTTTATTATTATTATATTATAATTATTATTATTTTAATTTTCAGAGGAAATTTGTGTAGCCTACAGAGGTACGTCAGGATAATAATTCTCATCGGACTGTTTGAAAATTTTAGTGGTTGAAAATAAACCACTGAAACAACTAAAATAACTTTTATACAAATTATAAAGAATAAACAAATGCTGGCCGTCTCCGAGAAAGAGACTTATCTTAGGGTACGTTTACATGACAACAATGTACTAAAAACAGAAACGCTTTTCCTTTGCTTTTTTCGCATATAGACGTCAACGTTGACGCTGTATTCTGCTGCCAGGCCAGTAGTTGGCCATGTCACTTTGTAAAGAAAAACTACACACCTATAGACTGACGTCACCGTTTTTACAAATTCGCTTTTTTGTAGTTTACACGGAGACGCTAACGGTATCGCTTTCAAAAGTTAGCATTTCCTGGCACCCAAAACACCGTTGATGTGTAAATGAACAGTCAAAACACATAAAAAGTTTTCAGTTTTTAGTTGATAATGGTGTCGTGTAAATGACCCCTCAGTTTATATCACTCTAGTCAAAGCTGTGATTTCTGAGGGAGACTTTACACGACACCATTTTCAAATAAAAACGGACATTTTTTATGCATTTTGGCCACCACTCACTGAACATTTCATTTCCGAACTGCCATTATACGTACAACAGCTAATGTAATAAAAATTAGCCAGATTCACGTTAATCTAAACGACACTCACTAGACATTTCTCATTGAAAGTGTCGTGAAATGTGCAGGAAGCAACATAATATCATTTTGGAGAAATTTTTCCAACGAGCCTGGGTTAGCATATTCGTATGTAGCTATTGCAACTATTCGTAACTGATTCTGACCATGTTGATTTTTGCCTCTATGTTGTACTGAGTGCTTCTCTGATGTTCTTGAGCCATTAGGTGTTCCACTATCTGCTCATGCAGCACCTATCAATGGGAAGTGCCATTGTTATGCAAATCAAGAGCTAAAATTGAGTGGGAGCTAAGCCTACTCATATCTCTCTTTGCGCTCTCTTTCACTTACTCTCTCTCAAGGTGAACGTTACATAGTATGTGTAAATTTAGCATAATATTCTGTTGCACTGAGACCCTCAAGAACCTGCCGTGTAATCTCTCTACAACACTCTTAGGCTACATACATCACTTCCTTTCTGTCACTGCTTCTCTTACACTACTCAAACAAGCAGCCACAGTAAGGGGTAAAGAGACAAACACCGGCTCATTTAACAGCCCCTTTACAGCTGTATAACTCACTATAATGTTCTTCATGTTGACACTAAGATCTCTTCCGATTGGTTTCTTTATGTATTTGAAGACTTGTTCCGCTGATCTGAACAGAAGTTTGGCACCTATTTGATTATTCAAAGCTTTTAACAATCTTAATATGGCGATAAGTCTAAACTTGCAGTGAGCAAACAGTGATAAAAGCTCTAACTAGAAATCCACTCAAAGGTACTCTAAGGCCTGTCGCCTCATAACCTGAGTAAACAAGTTAATTGGAAGGTTGACAATATCATAATTTCATTTCAGACTCTATGTGGCATATAGGCACGCAATCCAGTTTTGACTGTGTACGTTGACCCAGAGTTTTCAACCTAGACTTCAGTAATGGGAATGTGTCTGATTTCTGTATGTTGGCAGGGTGGTCTTTCCGTAACTGGGGAGTTCTGTAACAAAATGGTTTTCCAGCAGCAGATGCACTTGGAATTGATAAGAGGTCTGCTTTTCTGTGATTGGAGGAGCCGCGGGAGGCAGTTGGGTGTTTGGAGTGATATCAGAGACTCAGTTGCAGCAGTATGAACTAGCCTATATAGGGATTCAGAAACCATTCGGCCAGCACAGTATTGCAGTAATCTAGTCGAGAGGTTATTGGACATAATAGTTTCTCAATGTCATGCTCTATATCCAAGATGCTCCTCAAAAAAAGTAACATTATCAATATTCCTCCAGAACAGCACATTTTTGACCTCCCAGGAGGAAATATATTGACACATCCTAGACATGTATGCCAAGATCCCTGAAAACGGCTGGCAGACATTCAAGACAGAAGTCTAAACAGTCCAGTGCGATAAAATATCTTTACATCGTCTCTATGCGAATCTCACCAAAACATGTTTAGGTCTTTTGTAAAATCATATCATTTTCTGTAAACAACTTTTCTTTTGCATTGTGACATTTTTTATTTTTATTTAAATGAGCATAAATTAAAGGAAGTACATGTTACTACTTTTCTGTTTAAATACTACTTCACAGTATCTCATTATAGTATATAATAATGAGAAATTGTTTGGGAAATACACTTAATTCTCATGAAAACAATATCACAATGAATAAAATATGAATGTTCCTTTTCTTTATGCAAAATCAAATGTCTTATTTCCTGCTTTTGATTTTGGGATGAATTATGACCTGGATACATAATGTTTTTTTAAGATTCATCCCATACCAGCTCCTTTAGTTTGATTTACTACCATTTGCGCTATGTGAAAGTACTCAGTTCAAGGGCACATGCATAGTAGATTGAAGGGCTGAATATTTTATATGTGAGGCTGTATGTATTTGCTGAGAAAGACTCTGTCAAACATGGGCTGATGGAGAAGGGTCATTCCCTGCTTGATATATGCTATACAGACACATTAGAGTTTGACACTGTTAATCTGATTTAGTGTTAGTATGATTGATTACCTCACATGCTGATTTTAAATGGTTATCTTCTCCATTTGTGTGACAATAACAAATTACCTATTTAGAAATACACCAGAGAATGACAGTCAGCCTAGCAGTGTTTGGATGCTACTTTGAAACTGTAGTTTCCCGCAAAGTTTCATAAACAGACCTTCCATTTTTTTTAAAAATAGTCAGCTAAAAAAAAAAAAAAAGAAACTGCTTTGATGCTGTTTAAGGAGGCAAAATCCCATAGCTTCCTTTTTTGCAAACAGAGCAGTAAGCACATTTAATTTAGATTAAATGTGATTAGTAAAACCAGAAAAATGTGTCAAAAACAGTGATAAACATCAGCACTTCCATGCAGGGGCTCCAGTGAATTGGTGGATTGTTTATTTGAATAGGTTCATTTACGTGAACCATTCTGCAAAGCAACATTTTTTTTCATGCTAAACAGATACTCGTTGCAAAAAGAAAAAGAAAAAAATATTTATTTGTGACTTTTTATCTCACAATTCTGAATTCAGAATTGCGTGATATAACTCGCAGTTTTGAGTTATAAAGTCAGAATTGCGAGATGTTAAGTCAGAATTGCAAGTTATGAAGTCAGAATTTTGAGATATAAACTCGTAATGAATTGTTTATATCTCGCAATTCTGACTTTATAACACGCAATTGCGAATTTGCGAGTTATAAAGTCAGAATTATGATATAAACTCACAATTCTGAGTCTTTTTTTCCTGTTTATATCCTGCAATTGTGAGTTTATATCTTGCAATTCTGACTTTATAACATGCAATTGCGAATTATAAAATCAGAATTGTGTTATAAAGTCGTAATTGCTAATTTATATTTATACTTGCAATTGTGGGATAAAAAGTTGCAATTACCTATTTTTATTTAGTGGCGGAAACAAGCTTCCATAATTATCAAAACAGCTGAATTATTGTCATGTTCTGAAAAATGTAGTTTAGTTAGTAGCAACGCTTAGTTACACCCCAAACCTGCTCCCTTGTCGCTCTTCTACTCAAATTCGTTCGTTCAGCCTTTGCTTTGGTATATTGGAAAGTAAAGCCCAAATGCTTGTCTCGATCAATGCCTACTGTACTGTTATTGTCAGATTGCATCTCTAAACTTAACAATTTCCTTAATATCTCAGAGAATGATGCATTAACTCCTACAGCTAATTGCCTCAGTGAGGTTTTAATTCAGAAATGATTGTATTTGCTCTGTTTGTTTTTGACGTGCACCAGTGAACAATAGCAAAGCAGGGGGAGGTGAGGAGAGAGACAGCTGATGAATGAGAAACGAGAACAAATGCGTTTTGTAGAGCGCAAGGCCATGATCATCGCAGCTGCATGTGTGGAAGCGCTCAGCAATCAGACTCATGAGGCCTTCATCCCCGCTGCCGTCATTTCTTTGACTTTATTCGGGGACAGCGCACAAACACGAATAAACAGTACAGCCTGTGATCTGACTGTTGATAATGTGGAGAAGCCAGATGCTTCCTGTGAAACAATTTTCAGGTACTGTTGACTAATTTGTTGTTCTGTCTTTCAGCTGGACCGTACTGAGGTGATCAAGAGTAACCTGAATCCGGTCTTTGCTAAAGTCTTAATGCTGGACTACTACTTTGAGGAAGTACAGAAACTGCGCTTTGAAGTCTACGACATCCACGGAACCCACAGTATTGGAACGCGCGATGACGACTTCCTGGGTGGTGTGGAGTGCACACTTGGACAGGTGATGTCACTTTTCCTGTACATTTGATTTAATATTGCTAAAATAAACCAGATTTACAAATTGGCATGAGACCACAATCCCATAAAAGCACTGTTGGGAGTGGAAAGTTCTGCGGGTGAACTACTGGCAATCCGCAAATTAAAGGGGACCTATAATGCCCATTTTCACAAGATGTAATATAAGTCTCTGGTGTCCCCAGAATGTGTCTGTGTAGTTTCAGCTCAAAATACCCCACAGATCATTTATTATGATCATTTTTGAGTGGAAGGAAAAACATGCTGTATTGTGCATGTATCTTTAAATGCAAATGAGCTGCTGATCCCCACCCCACTTTCCAGCCGCGGATACTCTACCAAAAACTAACAAAACATCTATTTGATTATCATCTCTATCGCAGCCACGCTCACGTGACATTGCAATTCTTTGTCATCATAAAAGTTGATTATTTGCATGCGTTTTAAAGCTATATCAGTTTAAATTTCTGATATATGGTTTTCTGAGCGCACACATCCGAAACACGTGCACAGAAAGCTGGCTGTCAAATACACACAAGGTTATGTCAAAAACACAAAGTTCACAAACTCAGTCGGTTATGTCTGTGAACATAAACAGCAGGGAAAGAAATCACATGTGTATATTAGATTTGTGTATTAAAGTGACAGCAGCATAATATAATGTACCTACTGCTGTATATGCTGTTATTATGAACCAAACAACAAAAGAAAATTGATTAACTTGATTCAAACTTGATTAAATAACTTTAGTAGCTTTAAAGGATTAGTTAACCCAAAAATGAAATTTCTGTCATTAGTTACTCACCTTCATGTCGTTCTACACCCGTAAGACCTTAGTTCATCTTCGGAACACAAATTAAGATATTTTTGATAAAATAGTGAGGCCTGCATTGCCAGCAAGATAATTAACACTTACAGATTCCCACAATGGTACTAAAGACATATTTAAAACAGTTCATGTGACTACAGTGGTTCAACCGTAATGTTATGAAGCGACGAGAATACTTTTTGTGCACCAAAAAAACAAAATAACCACTTTAATCAACAATATCTAGTGATGGGTGATTTCAAAACACTGCTTCATAAAGCTTTGAAGCTTTACAAATCCTTTGTTTTGAATCAGTGGTTCGGAGCGTGTATTAAACTGCCAAAGTCACGTGAACCATTGAAATTTTGAAAATGTTTTGAAACGCTTATGATGTAACAGAGCCTCATTTACTGAAATCAGGTGACTTTGGCAGTTTGAAACAAAGGATTCGTAAAGCTTCGAAGCTTCATGAAGCAGTGTTTTGAAATCGCCCATCACTAGATATTGTTGATTAAAGTCGTTATTTTGTTTTTTTGGCACTCAAGAGGTATTTTCATTGCTTAATAACATTAAGGTTGAACCACTGTAGTCACATGAACTGTTTTTAATATGTCTTTAGTACCTTTCTGGGCATTAGAAAGTGTTAATTATCTTGCTGTCAATGAAGGCCTCACTGAGCCATTGGATTTTATCAAAAATATCCTAATTTGTGTTTCGAAGATGAACGAAGGTCTTACGGGTGTGGAACGACATGAGGGTGAGTAATTAATGACTGAATTTTCATTTAGGGGTGAACAAACCCTTTAATAAGAATACATTTCTTACTTGAATGCTGCTGTTAAATGCTCTGCTGAGGAGATAAACATAGCGGACTGTGTACAGCTCACTCAGGGGAGGAGCTAAGCTAACAGGGCAGATTTTGTCACCAGTCATGGGCCGGGCTTTTACGTAAGAATAGGGGGACATCTGGAACCGCTCTTTTGGAGAGACTGTTTATGATTTATGGGGATTATTAAAAAAGGATTGGGTGGATTTTTACCATTATAGACTGGTTGTTTACACACACATCTGTGAACACACATCTGTGTTCGAACACCTAATAAAAGTGAATTTTGCAGACGCTGCCAACTAATTTCCATAATGACCAATGTAATCTACCAAGAGCAGCACAAATTAAAAATATCTTGGCAAACGATATGTTCTGATAACGTCTTCCTCTAACATTCCAAATAAAGGATCATGAGTGGAGAAAATTCTGCCACGCGCTTTCTGTTCTCTGCGCTGCTGTCTTGTAGCAGCAACTATCACAGCCATGTCAAGCACAAAATGGGTTAAGACACGCATTTATTTTTAGTCGGTAAATTTGTTGCTTCTCCTACAAATGCATATGCGATAAGGTCAACCGCCTTTTCATCGCTAGTTTTATTTTACTGCGTGCCTAGTTAATCCTGACAGTAGTTTTTAACGGGTGACTCTTAATTAACAGGTTTGGATATTTCTTGTTCGCCTCACTGATGTTCATGTCTGAATGAAGCAAATCCTATTTCAACATTGAATGTAAACCTTCTACAGATTAGAAGCTGTAATAGCAGCAAAGGGAGGACCAACTCACTATAAATGACCTTGGGTTTGAAATTCAGTGTTCAACAGACATATATGGGTGTGGAGATCAGGCGTCCACATGCTTTTGTCCATGTAGTGTACTATGCCATTCTCAACCAACCATTATTTCATAACTGTTTTATTCCCTTAAAGTCGGCATGAAACAAAAGTTTCCTTATTGTGACATAAATCCAAGTGAAGCAGCTTCTTGAACAAGAAAAATGTAGGGACTTGATTTTGTCCATGGGGAATTGATTGGATGGTTGTGGTTTGCTATTGGTTGATCTCACGTGAGTGACAGGTTGTCCCGCCCTCATGTCAGTAAACACGTCATCAGAGAAGAGAAGTGATGTTGCTGCAAGAGGGAGGGGAAGATATTCTGATTAAAGATTATGAGGGCACGTGAATTTTAAAAAAATATTGATGTGCACAGATAAATTATTTATAATAAATACTGAAATGTTCCATTAAGAACAATAATTGTCAATTATGATTTCAGGGTGACTTTAAAACATTTTAATCTGTTCCATAGATAGTGGCCCAAAAAAAGATGGTGAAACCTCTGTTGCTGAAATATGGAAAATATGCTGGAAAATCCACTATCACAGTGAGTTGAAACAATCTACACACACAATTGATATTTAATTGCTGAAGTTCACATTTACACATTCACTGAAAGTGCTCTCGTGGTAGAAGTTTCATCTGGCTTTACTTAATTTTAGCATCCACAGAGGCATTTTGATTTTGTTTACAGAATAACAGCAAGACCATTTGAGTTACTTTACCGGAGACACAAAACAGTCAGACAGCAGACATTGTTTGCCACCTCACCATTTGACAATAACCACTGTTTGGCAGAGGTGTCCAAATCAATGTGTTCAATCAGAAAAAATCAATCACTCTCTCTCCTTTAGTATCAGGTCTGTAAAGGCTTGTTCACACCAATGATAACTACAACGATAACTGTATTAGCATACCATAACATATATCAGCTGAAAAAAAATCACTCTAAAAGGTATTCCAACTTTATTACATTGCTCTGTGGAATACTTGATTCTGATTGGTCAATCGCGCCATCCAGCATTATGTTATCCCCCTGATAACAACTGGTGTGGTGAGAAATCGAGTCCTCCCAGGAATCGGGTCTCTTTTAGGACCCCGACTGATCCCATTGGTTAAACTGACTTTTAATGGGTAGTATTTTTAGCGCCTCATTACAGTTCCTGCAAAATATTTTTAAAAAGATTTATATTGTTTAAAATGCGTTATAATGACCATTAATGTCTTTTAAATTATATTGTTCATATACTTGTATATAACTGAAGCTATAGGTTGTGAAATAAGCATTTCTCGTTCTTACTGTTTTTTAGTTAGCTTACATACTAGCATAGCATAAATCTACCCGATTAGCCTGCTAGCTTAGTTTATATTATATTAGGTGGGTAATTTCGTGTCAAGGTCCCCGGCTCAGATTTTAGATTTTGTTAATATTTTTTCTGTAGAAAGACAAACATAAATAGTGATGAAAGACAAAATATTAAATATCACAGATAAATATTAATCCACATTTTGTAAAGGGGGTCAAAATCACAATTTTCACTTGAGATTTGGAGCCAAATTAGAGGGGTGTAAAAATGACTTTAGAAAGATGGTAGCATCATTATTTTATTTTTACACAGAGATTGGTAGGTCTATTATTAAAATCTGTTGACTTTAGCAATCTTTGTTTCATTATATGCCAACGGTGACGGTTCAAAAATGGCAAAAAGCAGTTCTTGTGTTTTTTGCCCTTAAGTTTGCATGCCTGTAACTCAAAAAGTATTAAAGATATATTAATATCCTCTTTTTAGATTCTGGTTCTTAACAAACTTTCCTTTTGGTATCTTCATTTTAAAGGCCCTTGATAGTTCAATCCCAGAAATGTGGAGATCTTAATGCGGCTCCATGAGTAAATTGGTAAATTGTACACATTTTCAGTGGTCAAAAACCAAACGTGGGTCACTTTGCATACAGCTGATACTTTTTTCTTTTAAAGAGGAATATTTTAAGAACAAATAATGTTAAAACTAGAAATGCATCTTATGTTTTTCTATCAACACAATTGCATAGAACATACCTGTCTGAGTACCATGAATATTCCTTTTCCAAAGTTTGCATGCCTGTAACTCTAAAAGTATTCAAGATATCTTAATATCCTTCTAGATTCTCATTCTTAATAAACCTTTCTTTTAGAATCTTCATTTTCAAGGCCCTAGAGAGTTCAGTCTCATAGATATAGGGATCTCAAAGCATCTCCATATTCAAATTACTGAATTTTTTTTAACTTTAATTCAAGAAGTGTTGAAGATATCAATGTCATTTTAGATTCTTGTTATGAAACTTTTCTTTTGGAATATTCATTTTTAAGGCCCTATATGGTTTAATCTCATAGATATAGGGATGTCAATGCAGTAACGTGTAGTTATGATACTGCGTATTTGAACGCTTGGTAGCTTCAGAAGCTATTAAAGTGAACAAAATCCAATCTTCCAAATATCCCTAAAACTGATTCAAATATAGACTGAACTATTTAGTTCAGTCCCATATCTATGGGACTGAACTAAATAGGGCCTTGAAAATGAAGAACAAAGAAATGAAAATGAAAATGAAAATGAAGAACAAAAGAAAAGCTTATTAAGAATGAGAATTTAGAAGGATATTAAGATATCTTGAATACTTTTAGTTCAGTTCATGGCACTCAGACAGGTATGTTCTATGCAATTGTGCATTTTTAGTTTTAACATTATTTGTTCTTAAGATATTCCTCTTTAAAAGAAAAAAGTATCAGCTGTATGCAAAGTGACCCACGTTTGGTTTTTGACCACTGAAAATGTGTACAATTTACCAATTTACTCATGGAGCCGCATTAAGATCTCCACATTTCTAGGATTGACCTATCAAGGGCCTTTAAAATGAAGATACCAAAAGAAACGTATAAGAACCAGAATCTAAAAGGTTATTAAAATATCTTTAATACTTCTTGAGTTACAGGCATGCAAACTTGAAGAAGAAGTGCATGCAAACAGAAGAAGTGTTTTTTGCCATTTTTGAACCGTCACCGTTGGCATATAATGAAACAAAGATTGCTAAAGTCAACAGATTTTAATAATAGACCTACCAATCTCTGTATAAAAATAAAATAACGATGCTGCAATCTTTCTAAAGTCATTTTTACACCCCTCTAATTTGACTCCAAATCTCAGGTGAAAATTGTGATTTTGACCCCCCTTTACAAAACGTGGATTACTCAGTACATCTGTGACTAGTATGTTGCAACAATCCTTATAAAAAATACATTATAAGGCATAGTTGTGTTTCTAGTTTGTTTTTGTTATGCAACACATAGACATTCGTTTTATATTTCAATCATGTTGTTGGTCCACTTAATGTAATAAACATCATACAATAGTGAAATTGGTTTTAATTAGTCAAGATATCCTGATAACTCTTGATCAGGCATTACTGCCTGGGTCCTAAAGGAGACCCGATTCCTGTGGGGGGGGACTTGATTTCTCATAACACCGGTAAAAACTGACAACACAGGCTCATCTGGGTAAGTGAAGTCAGTGCTTTACGCTTGCTAAGTTTTGCGTTTGGTGAGTGTTACGTACTTAAGGATATTAAATGGAATAAACGCAACATTTAAGTGAGATGCAGCTGTTGCGGTGTGAGGGTGAACAGACCAGACAACAAGATTGCAGCAAAAACCTAATGTATTAACAACAAGGGAAAAGGGACAGTACAAGAGAAACATGAGGAGTTAATAAAGTAAAAAAAAAAATGAGGGTGTCGCTAAACAAAAGAAATAATTAAACAAAAACCCATTAACTAACGCCCAAACCCCTAAACTGACTACCTAAAGAAAAATTTAGAAATTAAACCGCAAACTTCGACGTATGCGAAAATACAATAGAGGCGAACACCCATACACTACAAGTACTAGCTACCGGTTTCAGGCCAACGTACGTCGGAATTAACAAGTTAATTATCAATGAAATTTGAATTAACACTAGGTAGGTTTGTACATTACAAAGGGCTCATATTTGTCAATCAAGACCGAATCGAGTGGATAACACGGCGTTCTGCGAGGTGGGCAATAACAAAGAAATTCATACCAGCATCTACACAACAACGCACATATACTGAACATGTGAAAATTGAAGCACGCTCTCTCTCCAACAGGTTAACTAATACACAAGTGCGTCTCATTACAAACAACTCACAGAAATGACGTCTCAATAAACCACAGACTAAGTGAACAGTCCAAAGACACACTGGCTGGCTTCTAGCATGACGAAGGCACAGAAGGGGAGTGAGGTCCGAAGCCAAAACGCTCACTGCAGGTGTAACGCCGCCACAGCCTTTTAAACCATCAGCAACCCCGCAGATTGGCAGAACGTCAAAACGTCATGACATCACCAAGATGATTGACAGTTCTCCAGTCCAATAAGGTCAACCTAAGAATAACTCAAAAGCAAGATGACAAAAGAGAGAGGAAAAAAACTAAACAAAATACAAAACATACGTGGAACGTTACAGCGAGCTAATAAAATATTAAAACTCAAATCAATATTTTGTGTGCAGTTATTTAAAACGCAGCTGCTACCATTTTGCGACGACTGCTTTGTACAATGTAATGGATTATAAGATAACAAACGGGTACGATTTTAAAACAGTTTCATCACTTATATCTCAATATCTGTAACAATCCAGTCCAAACTGAAGGTAAGTTGAAAAAGTGACAAACAAACAAAGCAACCATTTGACATGAACATAAGCAGACTTGATGATGAGCGGACTTGAACATGAGCAGACTTGACAATAACACTCACTGACAGCAGGGTTACATTATCAATACATGACAAAGGGTGCTTCTCAATTCTTATTTGTGCATCCTCGTTTCCTTTCCTCTCTTCCTTTCCTCGCGTCTTAGCTCCACCCCTACAAGATGCGAGGGAAGGATGCAAGGAAAAGACTCGAGGATGGAGGAATTGAATCAAGTGTAATGATATCCTCGCTCCCTTTAGCGTCACTTCAAAGCGTCATCAGCTGCACTCGAGGGATTTACCCATATGTTGTTAAAGTTTGGTTATTTAAAAAAAATATAATTATTAATAAAGCATGATGCCCTATTGAAATATGTGAGATGTAAAGTTTACTTAAACTGCAAAAGTAAAGCATACATTTAAATTATTGTGACAGATATGAAGCCTCCTCACTCCTCGTTCCTCGCCTCCTCGCGGTGCAATTAGAGAACTGATATGTCCTTCAAGATGGCTGAACTTGGTTAGTTTCCGGGTCATAGGATGGAGGACGGAGGAGCGAGGAAACGAGGAAGGATATTGAGAAGCACCCAAAGTAACATGGAGAACAAGAAGCCTAAATACATGAACTTAGTGAACACATGACTAAGACAACCGATGGGCAAGTGACACAAGGAACGAGGGAACCAATG
The DNA here is from genome assembly GCA_037101425.1 of Elopichthys bambusa. Classification (NCBI taxonomy): domain Eukaryota; kingdom Metazoa; phylum Chordata; class Actinopteri; order Cypriniformes; family Xenocyprididae; genus Elopichthys; species Elopichthys bambusa. The sequence goes on along the minus strand of CM074432.1, from coordinate 44,022,974 downwards.
ACAGAACAGAACTCAGAACCACATGACCATAAACAACCAATCAGAACATGACACATAGATTAAGGGAGCACATGAGGAGCAAGGGAAGCATGACACAAACAAGCAACATGAATCAAACTACAAAATAAAAAAGACATGAACCATGAACATGAACAAAACTATACATTACAATATCTCTTATCCCCATAATTATTTATATTGTGACTGTACTGTATCCCTTAAATATCTGTCTAGTTTGAACTTGCCACTTGCTATAGCAACGGCTTTGCATTTAAAGACACAATAAAATACTCAAGTCAATATTTCATGTCTAATTATTTACTTATGTGGCAAGTAGCCATGTAATAAGCGGGATAATGTACATCTAGCAGGTTGTTATTGCAGAATAAATCCCATCAGGGTGATGCAAGACCTGATCACCCTGTCTGGGTTTATTCTGCGATAACAACCGGCTGGATGTACATTATCCCTTAGGACTTCCCTATTCTCATACAGCTAGAATGATTATTAAAACTTTACAGTTTATAATTATCATTATAATTATCATCCTTGGTGCGAACGGGCCTTAACTATAGGAGGGTTGTTGGCACCTACACTCACCCCTATACAATGCACAGTTTTGCATTGAGTTATTACTCAGAAGTGATATTCATCACTGTCTATAGGACCCCCCCCCCCCCTTTTTTTTTTTTGAAGTTCCAGCTAAATGCCAAATCCTGTTGTTCATCACTATACTCTGAGGATGACTGCACATTACAAAATGAGTGATTTCCCCCCCTATTACTTTTAATGAAATGTCACTTTAAAATATTTCTTGATACAGTTGAGTGAAACCGCTATTACATGTGATGGCTGAGAGATAGATAATGGGGAATCTCTATAATAAAAGTCTATAATAAAACCTGATGACTTAAAAAGTCATCAGGTTTCAGGAATAAGGTCTAATCTGTGTATGGACTTTTAATATAACTCTGTGTAGTTTGGGTTACAGTGCCGGCGGTTTGACCTCCAACTTAAATTCTGCTGTTTGCTGGGCTCATATCATATAACACAGTTATACCTTATTGTTCTGGTAGTAGACAACCCTGGATATTCTTACAATATCTGCTAACATGGTGTAAAATATCAATTTCACTATGTGAAAACAGTATTTCAATTACAATATCACAGCTAGTTCAACTCCAGGCATAAATGCAAAAAAAAAAAAAAAAACATACAAAATTGATACCCCAGGCTATTTTTCCTTGTTTCTGTTGCAGGCAGAAAAGGTTCATTCGTAAGACAAAACGTAATACCACATCCTTACCATAGGTGTTGATTCTCTGCTTTCTCATCAGTTTTAACTCAGTTTCTCCTGACCACACTGCAGACTAATGGCCTTTTTATGTTGAAACACCTACAGCAATGACTGTTTTTGCTGGACCTCCTCATTAGGTTACACTCTGGTTGTAGATTTTCTTTTTTAATGCTGACGAAATCATATTTTGATCTGAGCTCAGAAAAATAGGATGATTTCAGCAATTCACCCCTCTTTTTGTATCAAAGAAACTAATAGAGGTCAAAGACAACTCCATAAATGGCATCCATAAAGCTGCAGTCCATAACTTTTTTTGGTTAAAAATGATCCGAAATCAATTTTCATAATCAGCCAGTGTTCAAAACTATCTCCTCACCTTAGCCCGATTCACAACAGTAAGCTTGTAATAATGTTTTCTAATTCGGGTGGATTTTGGTGGGTTTCCGTGGAAAATTCGAGCATGCAGCCGTTCGTCTTTGTGTCATTACATCACGTCTGTACATAAAGAAGGAGTCCCAGCTAGTAGGCTATATGGCATGTGGAGGATGCTGCTGGTAACGGATCATTTATGGCCTTTTCTCACAACAGCTGCAATAATTAAACTTATCATTTTGATGGCGGATTGTAATCCAGAAAGGTCCAAATGACAGTCATTAGTGACAACTGGAGATTCACCCGTAGTCAAAAGCAAAAGACTGCGGACTGCGGAGTGGCTACAGAAATTGAAATCTACAGGTAACGCTAATACACACTAAATACACATAGTCACGCAATGCTGATGTTGTTAACATTAACAATTTGAGAACAAAGTATTACAATAGTAATAGTTTGCACGGTTTTGACGTGATCCGAGCTAAGCGATCTTTAGATTTAATCACCATTGGCAGTGCGATTTATTGCTTTTTTTTCTCAGTTGGTCAGAACAAAAGTGTTACTTACTCCTTCAGATGACATTTTCCGTTGAAAATGATTATTTTGGTCATTCTTCCAAGACGTAGAATCTGTGATTCCGAAGTACAGTCTCCACACCGATGTGATGACTAACAGCAAACATTAGATTCATCCACGCTGAAGAGCCGTGCCGATCCACAAAAAGATAATTCCGCAAATAACTGCAATTGGAGGTTTCAAACAGAGATGGCGACAAAGAGACAAAACTTACGGACTGCAGCTTTAATCAGTATTGTTCACATTAAATTACGTGGTAAAACATTTCCAGAAAAAGCAAGTTTAGAACATTTAAACTCAAGATTTTTCAATAAGTGCCTACAGCTTCTCTTCAGTTTATACTGTACATATCTTTGTGAGTTTTTAGATAGAAAGATATGGGCTGGGTGGACAGAGAGATGGATTGGCTGGACAAAAGGACGGACAGAAAGAAGAATAGGTGGGATGGGCAGATGAATCAATGGATAGATGGTTCAGCTAGGCTGGGCAGATGGATGGGAAGAGCAGTTGGTTGAATTGACAGACGGATTTATAGATGGGATGGGTGGATGGATGTATGGATCGGCCAGGCTACGTGGGCAGACAGACGGATGGATGGAGGGATGGACAGATAGAAGGAACAATTTATGGATGATTGATGTGATTGGCTACAATGATCAACACTTCAAAAACATGTTGTAAATAGACATCAGTGACGCTCTTTACCGAGCACTCACACAGATAAACACGTATATCAGCAAACCGGTCCACTGATAGGAGCCTGCTTTCAAACACTCCCACTTTTCAAAACACTTTCAAATTCAAACACTTCCATGCATTGATCATTGTAGCCAATCACAGACATATATGTTGAGCATGTGAACACAGTGGCCAATCAGAGGAGTGTATGAATCAGCTCAACAGCACTCAAAATGGCACATTTTTTAAATTTCAGTGTCGACTTGGAATCGAGGTCGGTACTTTTGACAACACTACGGCAGGGTTTTTCCAGTTTTTCTGCACAAATTGCACTTCAAATAAGTAGCGGCAGCTGTTGAAATGTTTGTTTTGGTACAAGATCTCAAAACCAAATCTCCTAGTAGGCCGTATTTATAGCACAAATTTATGTTTGTATTAGGCGTGCCATTTATTGAAAAATTACTTTTTACGTGCATATGATATGCACCGTTAACCCCTTGGGTAGGATTGGTGGTGTGGGTTAAGTGCGTATTATACACTGCTCAAAAGAATTACAGGAACACTTTGAAAACACATCAGATCTCAATGGGGAAAAATATCATGCTGGATATCTATACTGATATGGACTGGGTAATGTGTTAGGAACGAAAGGATGCCTCATCATTTGATAGAAATGAAAATGATCAGCCTACAGAGGACTGAATTCAAAGACACCCCGAAAATCAAAGTGAAAAAAATGATGCAGCAGCTAGTCCATTTTGCTGAAATTTCATTGCAGCAACTCAAAAGGGTACTCAGTAGTTTGTATGGCCCCCACGTGCTTGTATGCATGCCTGCCAACATTGGGGCATGCTCCTAATGAGACGACGGATGGTGTCCTGGGGTATTTCCTCCCAGATCTGGACCAGGGCATCACTGAGCTCCTGGACAGTCTGAGGTGCAACCTGGCGGCGTTGGAGGAACGAAACATAATGTCCCAGAGATGTTCTATTGGATTTAGGTCAAGCGAGCGTAGGGGCCATTCAATGGTATCAATTCCTCCATCCTCCAGGAACTGACTGCATACTCTCACCACATGAGGCCAGGCAGTGCACCAGGAGGAACCCAGGACCCACTGCACTAGCTTAGGGTCTGACAATGGCTCCAAGGATTTCATCCCGATACCTAATGGCAGTCAGATACCGGTCCTGCTGATGGGTTCTTTGACCTTCTATGGCCCTGTCCAGCTCTTAGAGTAACTGCCTGTCACCTGGAATCTCTTCCATGCTCTTAAGACTGCGCTTAAGACACAGCAAACCTTCTGGCAATGGCACGTATTGATCTGCCATCCTGAAGGAGTTGGACTACCTGTGCAACCTCTGTAGGGTCCAGGTATCGCCTCATGCTACCAGCAGTGACACTGAAATGCAAAACTAGTGAAAAACAGTCAAAAAAGATGAGTAGGGAAAAAAATGTCAATGGCCTCCACCTGTAAAACCATTCCTGTTTTGGGGGTCGTTTCATTGTTGCCCATCTAGTGCACCTGTTGTTAATTTCATGAACACCAAAGCAGCTGAAACTGATTAACAACCCTGCTTCTTAATGGCCAGATCAATATCGCAGGAGTTTAACTGACTTGATGCTATTCTTTCATTAAAAAGTGTTCCTTTTTTTGAGCAGTGTATGTGGGCGAAACGTGCGTATCACGCCACAAAGCGCGTATCATATGCACGTGAAAACTGTGTACCATATGCACATAAAAATCATTTCTACGTATAAATAGCATGGCAAATACAAACATATTTGTGCTGTTGATGCAGATCTGGCACAGTTGAGTTCGGCAGAATGTCCTGTCATCACTCACCAATCGCTAAGTGTGTTGTGTAGTGGACAGAGTCAGTCGTTAGGTTTGTGCCCAGTCGATGGAAACATCGTCTTTAAGTGTGTTGAGTTCAGTCTTAGAATGTTTCAGCTAGTTGTTAAGTGTGTCCCCAGTTATAGATAGATAGAATTCAATGCCAATGGTTCTGAAATAAAATGTTTAAAAAGCACATATGGATGTGGAGTGTGCATGTAGAGTACAAACAATAACAGTATATTGGCTTTGTCTTAGCTAATCCCTTTCTTATTTCCCAAGATTCACGCTGAAGAGATTTCTGGGAACAATGGTTACGTGGAGCTTTCCTTCTGTGCCAAGAAATTAGATGATAAGGTAAGGAGTGATGCTTTTCTTTTTCTATCAAAAAATAGGTTTTCAAGCATAAACAACTTTACACTCGGTGTGCTTTAGTGACAGGAAATTATATTCTTTGTTTGTAAAGCAGTGATTTTTGACCCTTTGAAACCAATAATTGCAGCTGCCAAAGAACCTTTCAACTTAACTTTTAATGTTTTGGGTTCTCCATTTCAACCCTGTTAAGAGCCATTAGGGCTATTATGTCGTCATAAAACCCCACTCTCTTTTTTGGCTCTGGCATAATGTTTGAAACACTATTCATTCAGCTAAGGTTTCCTAATGAGAATGGAAGCTCTCTGAATAACGAGGGCTATCGGAGCTGAAGCGCTGAGGGAGCGTAGGGTGGCTGGCTGACTCTCAGTGTGCAAACAGCCTCTCCCACACAACGCAGCCCACGGCGCAGCTCTCTCCGTGCCCTGTAGTTCTGCAGGTGTCTGCACTTCCTGCTGCGCTGCCGCACAGTACACAAACGCCTCTGCACCCCTCGTCCTACTCTCAGTACTCATCTGGTTCTCCTACTCTTTCCTCTTGTTTCTCTCTCCCTCTTCCTTTTTCGTATGCTGCTGTTCTCTTCCTTTTAGCCTGGGGCGACATTTGTGCTCAGCGGTTATCTTCAAAACACAGCTTTTTTGTTCATTCCTCAACCCTTTGTAAATCTGGCTTTCATGAATTCATACATCTCAAGTAATGAAGGGAAACAGCAAATCGATACCCATGACTTGTTCACTCAAGCTTCACATCCCCTCAACTCCACATTAGGTGGTGAAATCAATATATTGTCTATTCATCTTTTTACAGTGAGACAGAAATGCTAGTTGGCATCTGTGCCATGACAGAAAGCACAGGCTGTGATTCTGATTAGAGACGCTTATACAGTAAGCCAAAGCACCTACGCAAACCATTAGCTGACTGTAATTTTGCCAACTAGGACGTGTTCCTGGATCAACATCTTTTGCTGGTGCTGGAACAACATTCCTCTTCCCATTAAATCAGATGGAAATGATTGGTTGATCTGAATGGAAAGCCCTAAACCCTAACAAGTCTTCTTTCCCTATTCCTAAAATCTGATTTAGTTGATAGGAATGTTTTTGATAGGAATGTAGCTAATCCAGGAATGTGAGAGCTGAAAAGGGATGTTACACTCCCAGAAAAAAATGGCCTCTTCGGTCAAAGTTTTTAAAAAATTTTTTGCTTCATTGGAATGGGATGACACTTGGTGACTTTTGTCACATTAGCTATGTAAACACACACAAACAAGTCATGGACATGATTCGGATATGTTAAAGGGTCACACTTGGCTCCTTTGCTGTCAAAAATGGGAAATACGAAGAGTCCAAAATAGACACATCCACCCACCCCACACATATATGTGAACTAGCGTGACTATAACACAGAGCACGTTTTTGCAAATGTGTGAAGTAAAATCAATAATTCATCCACAATGCAGTAAAAAACAAAACAAAAAAAAAAAACAGCAAGAGGTTACACAAGAGTATAAAACAGACACACACACACACACGCACACACACACACACTATTATATGCAAAAATGAACTGGTGTGGCTGTAACAATATAAAATTTAGCCAAAAGACTCAAACAAGAGGTTGAAATCAAATCAGACCCAGATTAATTAAGCTGTGATGAAGCATAACTGTTACCTTTTTGTTATATTTTTTATTGAATTTTAATTTTGTGTAACAAAATGTCATCCTCTGTGTTCAGGTTTGACTGTAGTAAAATTAATGCAAAAACTGACACTTCAAATCAACATTTCAAACAAAAAAATATCTAAACCTTGACAAAAAGTAGTCTTTGATAATGTCTAAGTATAAATCAAAACCCACAACTTAATAAAAATAAGTATTTATGTCTAAAAAACACATTCATAAGCCACTTTATATAGAACTATATAGGAATTTAGTGGTTACATTATGGCATACATTAAGTTTTTCTTTTTTTTTTTTTTATCCCACCACATGGCACTAATCTACCTTCAAAAATTGGAGTACCTTGTCTCTATTTTAACATGGAATACTGCTTTAATTAAAAAATAACTTAAAAAATATATAAAAAAAAAGATTATTATTATATGTTAGAAAATATATTAGAAAAAAAATAGTATTATTTTTAAAGGAGAAAAATAGCTAATAAAAATTTTATAAATATTGCATAGTATCATAAAATCCCCTCAAAATTCTAAATAATAATCAGAAAAATATTATTGAACAAAGATATATTACATTGGTTTTCCTAGAAAAAAAAGTTACATTTCAAGGCTTCGATCACTTTTGACCCGCGAAGGAGCCAAGAGTGACCCCTAAACGAAGAGGACCAGAGGGTTAAGTATACAACAGCTTCTGGGGCAGTACACTGAAAAAGATATTTTGTTCCTTATTTACCCCTAAAAGATTCATAATAGTAGAATACTTTAAGGGTGCATATTCCTACTCTAAGGTACTAAAATGCACCTTTTAGGGATATAAAGTACAAAGTTGTCCTTTAAAGGGTACTGCTCTATGTAACTCTGCATGTCATACTAACAAAAAACTATGCTTCTAATCACAGGTCGAGAGCTGTAGGTTTTAGGAAACACTGCTTTGTTTAACTATGTTAGTAACAACAGAGCTTGTGACCATAGTTGGCTAATGATTCTTTCAGGATATGCACCCCTGGCACATAAGTCTGCACATAAAGCATCTTTACACAAACTGAAGCAGCTCAGTCAGCATGGTTCTTATTTTCTGTCTGCTGCGCACACAAAACAACAATCTATGCACGTGATCAATTGTTTCCTGCAATTGTGAATCTGTGTAAATACATTTATGCCATCTCTGTGCCTCTGGGTAAGGCACAGTATATCTGCAGCTTCTAGCAGTGTGAAAACAGCTCTATACAAATGTATCCATAATATTATACCATGTGGGACCCTGCCTGTAGATAATCCTCCATCTCTCCAACTTAAAAATGCGCATGTGCTTTGGTTAAGTATGGTTTACCTAATCTAGCATGTCATCTCAAGTTTGTTAAAGGGATCATTCACCCAAATATGAAATTTACTCACCCTCAAGTTGTTCCAAAACTGTATTTATTTCTTCTGATATTTTGAAGAATGTCGGTAACCAGACAGTTGACGGTAGCCATTGACTTCCATAGTATTTTTTTCCTACTATAGAAGTCAATGGGTATTCAACTCTCTGGTTATCGAAATATCTTCTTTTGTGTTCAACTTCTACAGATTTGCAACAACTTGAGGGTGAGAAAAAGATGACAACATTTACATTTTTGGGTGAACTATCCCTTTAAGGCAGGGTTTCTCATGGTAAAATACATATGCTGATGCAGTAAATCATGTTTAGAATATGGAGCCACATTTTTTGCACATTGCATATGCATGAAAGCAGAGGCTACACGGTCACATCACTAATTTATTTTTGTCCTAGCGATGAGCCTGTTCGCCTGCCCGTCAGAATATTAACCAGACTAATTCTGAAAGGCTAATGGTGGCAAATTCCATAAGGCAATACAATTGAATTCTCACTTTCATTTCAAGCATTCTCTGACATGAAACCATTTTAATGCTCTTTTTCAGGGAGGGTGGATTTTATTGTCCCCTCTCTTGTAATTGCTGTTTATATTGCAGCTTGCGTTTACACATTTTTGCCCTGAGGTCTGTTAATTATTGCTCAATGGATTACATGTACTTGTTAGGAATTACAATCATTAATATGGGCGTTCTGAATGTTTGCATCGTTTACATTAGCTGTATTATGTGAGCTGATTAGCGTTTCTTCTTCACACTCATCCTCAAAACCCAGAGTTGGCTCCATCCTGGCCCGGATATGATAACGGGAGGATGGATGGAGTCTAATAAACGGCAAGGCAGAATAATGGCTGTGCTGCTATCTTTGGACAAGATCTGTCGGTTCAAATAACTTTGGCATTCTCTGAATACAGACTGATATGATTTAAACGAAATGGAAACATTAGCAAATGAAGCTATATTGGACTTCATGACAATTTCTGCATGTGACGCTTTCTAGAGATGTCTGTGCCTTTGATGTGAATGCCATTTCTCCTTATGAAGATGGCTCTAATGCATTTTGAATCAAAAAGTCTCTCTGGGTTATGTGACATTTATCAAAGACTCTTCACTTGGCAATTTCTCTGTGAATTTTAATGCTTCATTTGGTGCTGTACCTTCACATGGGATTCTTTGTAGATATTAGCACATATTTTGTCTTTTTCAGGGGACATTGATAGCTCTATTTTTCATCAGATCATAAAAGTCAAGCACGGAATTAACCTTTAATCTGTGCATTTAGCCATCTGCTAAAAGAAAATGCCATTAAAGATCTTGTCTCGTTGGAGTCTGGCGGCCTTAAATGTCTTCCAGGAATAATGAACAGCCGGGAATCATCATCGGTCCATAGGGAACTTCGCAAATGCAATGACAGATTTCAGAGGTGCGATGCATGTGATGAATTCGAACAACAGACAAATCACTTGTCTAAATCAGTCTTTACTCGAACCACTGGCAAGATGTTACCTTGACAACCAGATAGTGGGGGCACTCTCCCTGTGGAGATGTCGCACACTAATGCAGCGAGAAATGGGGATATTAAATGGCTCATTCTTTGCTCTACCCATTTCTCTCTCTTTTCCTTTATCTCTCTGTGCCTCATTCTCTCTCTCACATCTGCATACACTTAGGAACAAAGTCCTCAGTGGCTTCTCCGGAGAGCTGCAATTCAGAAACCTTATGTTGAATGATTGTTTCACACAATATTGTTGACTTGATTTGCCACAGCTATGAGCACAATCGGCAGCAACACATGGGTGTGCACTCTGGAAAATAACTATGCATTTTCCCTCGACCAATTATTCCACCTGAAAGTGTGTTATTGTATATTATATCTGTATGTTCTCTTTACTCATTTTTACTTAAAGACCCCTTGAACTTGGTTTTTTTTTGCCTTTATTCATATCAATATAGAAATATACCCTTAAAACTTAACAAAACATACTCATAAACTTAAGGTGCGATCACATTAGTGAAATATCATGGGCAGAAAAGTCCATTGTCTAGTGTAGCGATGTACTGTATGAAGCGTATGAAGAGAGAAGGAACTTTTAAAACAAGCAGCTTTCTGTTTGTCAGTGTGGTGAATTTGTGTGACCAACGTCAACCTCTAGTGAAATCTATTTGGAGAAATCCTGTAGATTTCTATTGAAATGGCTGGAAAATTTGCAGAACAATGGTAAATGTGACCATACCTTCAGAGTCGAATTTACAATCTTCAGGGGAAATGGACCAGAATTACTAATAGCTAACTTTGTTTACAGGATCTAACCTTGTTCTCATGGCCTAGCAATAGCAAGCATAGGTGTTAGAACAGTTAGCCTTTGCTGGTAGGTGCCATAACTATGCCAATTTGGAAAAAGTATCTTCAGCCATTCAAAAGCAGTCATGTGTTCAAAATAATAATTGTTTGCAAGCGACATTTAAAGGGTTAGTTCTTCCAAAAATTAAAATTCTGTCATTAATTACTCACCCTCATGTCGTAAGACCCGTAAGACTTTCGTTCATCTTTGGAACAAAAATTAAGATCTTTTTAAGATTAAAATCTGAGAGATTTATGTCCCTCCATAGACTGCTTTCACAACTAGAACTTTGATGCTTCAAAAACTTCATAAAGACATCGTAAAACGAATCCATATGAATTTAGCAGTTTAGTCCAAATTTTCTGAAGAAACTTGATCGCTTTATATGATGAACAGATTGAATTTAGGCTTTTATTCACATATATAAACATTGATCAGTGAATAAAAACTCAATTAAACCTCTTGTGGAAGCTTAAATGTGTTGCGTAACACGAGAACAAACCTCATTGGTTCTCGCACATGTTTAGCAAACATGCTTGGGTATCCGTTTACCACAACTGAATGTTTATATATGAATAAAAGCCTAAATTCAATCATATGAAGTGATCGAGTCTCTTCAGAAAATTTGGGATAAACCGCTCAATTCATATGGATATGGAGTTCATGTGAATCTATTTATGAACTTTTTAAAGCGTCAAAGTGGTAGTTGCATAGCTGTCAATGTAAGGACAGAAATTGCTCAGATTTCATTGAAAAGATCTTCATTTGTGTTCCGAAGATGAACGAAGATCTTACGGGTTTGGAATGACATGAGGGTGAGTAAATGATGACAGAATTTTCATTTTTGGATGAACTAACTCTTTAAACGGTAAATATTTCATGATATTATCAGAAGAAATTTGATACCAGTGACAGTTTTGGGCAAGCAACCAATATTCAGATGATTCAGAATAGATAGCTTTTTCCGGGTAATATAGATCTTCTTGATAGCAAGTAGCAAATGGCTATAGAGTGGTGCAGGGATGACATCAAAACCTGGAAGACTAATTCATCCCTCGTTCTCTAGAGATTTTCCTATTGGGTTTTATAATGGGTTTAGTAAAATAAAGCCTGTGGTAAACATAACTTAATGATACTTTGACGTTTTGTTGTACAATATAAACTGTACACACCCATACATGAATTTTGAAGCAGTTATGTTTATTTTTGAAAACTTATGTTAAGTTATGTTATGTTATGTTAAGTAACTAGATAAGACAGTTTGGGTACATTGTAGAACAAAACATCCAAGTATTGTCAAGTAATGTTTACCACAGGCTTTATTTTACTCATAAATTGAACCCCATTATAAAACCCCATAGGAAAATCTCAAGGGAACCAGTGGCGAATTAGTCTTTTTGACGTATCCCTGCACCACTCGATTGGCTGTGTTAAAAAGTTTTTTTTTTTTTTGTCCTCACCCAACTACATTAATAAAATGCATTAATTCAGAAAAGATTGCATTCATAAATTCATGGGGTCTTTAAGAAAATGTCCATTGCATGATGTTCTCCTTTGAATGCTTAGACTGTATTGAAATGATCTTGTGACTGTATAGGATCTCTTCAGCAAGTCAGATCCATTCTTGGAGATTTACCGGATCAATGATGATGGAACAGAACAGCTTGTACACAGAACTGAAGTAAGTAGTTCCATCCCATGGGATAATAATCTTTCTTGTGCTGTTCATTATTCCTCTCTAGTTTATACAGTGATATTGATTTTTATCTGCAGGTGATTAAAAACAACCTGAACCCTGTGTGGGAACCCTTTAAGGTGTCTCTCATTTCTCTGTGCAGTTGTGATGACGAACGGAAGTTAAAGGTGAATATTAATGGAATAGGTCTCTTCAGAATGGGCATTCAATCACCCATGTTGTTCCATACCTGTATGACTTACTTTCTTCTGTACAGCACAAAAAAAGACGTTTTGCAGAATGTCCAAGATGCTCTTTTCCTTACAATAAAAGCATATTGTGATTGGTGGCTGTCAAGTTCCAATAAAAGCACCATCAAAGTGGTGCTTACGACCCCTGCACTAATTTCCAGATATTATGAAAACATTCAATAGATTTGTTTTAGGAACAGATGAGAATTTAAGTTGTTTTTGAACATGTGCAAGAGTGATTGTTGTTTGACATTGGATATATTCATTACATATAGCTATCATGTGTGTTCAGAAGTCATGGGAAATGCATGGGCTACCTTTGTGGTGAATTTATAGGGCTTTTTTCATCATTATATTTGATTGGCCAGTCTACATCTGTTGTATGATAGAATCGTGGACATTTTGCCAAATAACTATTTTGGTGTTTCACTTAAGAAATGTGTGCAGATTTAGTATGATAAAATCAAGCATTTTTGGGTGAACTATTCCTATAAAGGGTCCCAAAAATGAAAATTATCCCATAATTTACTCACCCTCACGCCATCCTAGGTGTATATTCAAGCTTTGTAAAGGGATTAAATGGCACCCAAGTTTGTTTAAGATCCAAAAAGTGCATCCATCAATCATAAAAGTAATCCATAAGACTCCAGTGGGTTAATTAAATGTCTTCTGAAGCAAAGTGATGTGCTTTTGTTTAAAAAAAATCCATATTTAAAACTTTATGAGCTGTAATCACTGGCTTCTGGCAACAGCCATACACAAATCAAGTGAGACCCGACGTATGACGTATTGACAAATGCAGAAGCGCAGAAAATAGAGCAAAACAAAACACTGGTCATGAATTAGAAGTCTAAAACGAGAATTTTTAAAGAGAAATGTTGGAAGATTTCGATGTAAGAGAAGAGCAGCTTGAGTTTGTTGCCCAGCCCTATTTGTTTGAACCGCGAGAGGTGTCTAAGCTTACGATACTCTTACTACAGCTTACTACAAGCTTACTACATCCTACATCAAATGTCAGGTCAGAGGTCACTCTTCCACCAGAACTTGACTTGCTTACGCCCGTTGCTGGAAGTCAGTGATTATAGTTTATAAAGTTTTAAATATGGATATTTTTCTTACAAAATTACATTACTTCACTTCAGAAGGACTTTATTAACCCCCTGGAGCCATATGGATTACTTTTATGATGGCTGGATGTGCTTTTTTAGGCTTCAAAATCTAAGCTACCATTCACTACCATTATAAAGCTTGGAAGAGCCAGGATATATCTTTTAATATAACTTCGGTTGTGTTCGTCTGAAAGAAGAAAGTCATGTACATCTAGGGTGGCTTGAGGGTGAGTAAATTAGGGGATTTTTGGGTGAACTAACCCTTTAAGAGAAATAATGACAAGAATAAAACCAAAATTAAACATGGAAACATAAGAGACACACGAGTTAATGAGTTGTATTTGTCTGTGAACTGCAGTGCTTAGTCTGGGACTATGACTCGAGGGGAAAGCATGACTTCATTGGTGAATTCTACACTAATTTCAAAGAAATGCAGAAGATTTCCTCAGGAAACAAGGTCAGTGTGAGACCTTCAGCCATACATTGGTGTTTGAGGTCTAGAATGGATTAAAGAAATGTCACAACCCTTCTGCATGTGTGGTAAAAGTGACTTCGCTGCAGTACCACCTTCAATTTTCAGCTCACCTCTTTGATCTCTTCCTGTGCTTCTGAAGGTCACATGGGATTGCATCAATCCAAAATACAAACTGAAGAAGAAGAACTACAAGAACTCTGGGTTGGTTATTCTCAGTGATCTCAAGGTAAGAGCCTGTCAGTTTGTGTGAGCGCAGAGAGAGCTTTATAGATATGCCATCCCTGTTTTAGGAGTGCAAGTACTGCACAATACTGGCCAACAGGCTGTCAATGAAAAGACAGCAGAGTTATTATTGTTGTGGGTGGGTGTGACAATCAAGCTTAGCCTAAACACATTAGCGGGGTGGGAAGAGGCTAATGCATTCATCTTGTTTGCGCACATTCACGTAGGGAAGATTTTTATTTATAGAGCTGTTTGAGTCTGTTTTGTTATCCTTTTTACATTTATCAACTGAGACTGAGAATTGTGTTCTTATTGTGTTTTATTAGGGATAATAATTTATTAATATATATATATATATATATATACCGATCAGGCATAACACCTTCAGGGGTCTGGAGTCCATGCCTCGATGGGTCAGGGCTGTTTTGGCAGCAAAAGGAGGACCAACACAATATTAGGAAGGTGGTCATAATGTTATGCCTGATTGGTATATATATATATATATATATATATATATATATATATATAGATAGATAGATAGATAGATAGATAGATAGTTGTATTTATATATGTAGTCCACTTGTTGAGCTTTAGACAGATGCTGTGAAAGGGACGTGTGTGTGTGTGTGTGTGTGTGTGTGTGCCTGCTATCATCTCCATTTCTGACTGCCTTTTAAAAAATCAATAGTTTCTATACAGTATGCTACTGGACCTGAGTACATATTTCATTCTCATGTGTCAACATGTACAGAATGACAATAAATCTCATTGAACTGACAGGACCTTCTTGGTCCACCAGCTTCACCAGCACCAAACCAGCATAAATTAGTACAGAATAGAGTAGGAATTTATGCTGTATAACTATTGTTTGGGAAAGTACACTATATTGTGTTACTCCCTTAACTTATTACATTACTTAGTTACTTTTTATGGAAAGTAATGTGTTACGTTACTTTTGTGTTACTTTTTCTCACCTGGGCTGGGCTTGTTTTTTTGTTTTTTAATAACAAAAAAGGTTCTATTTTTGGCAAATGTAAAGTCCCTTTCACACCAAAAGTGAAATGAATAAGCCTCAGGCTGAAGGAAATGCAAATTCACACCTGTATAGTAGAGGGCACAGCACAAACAAACCTTTCAGCTGTGCTGCCAATCTGGATTTTTCAGAATAATGGGATGCAGGAGAAGAAAGTTCAACAACAACTACAATAAGCATCATGTTTACACAGCGCACACAACTCCTCTGCCTTTTTTCTCCCCATTTCTCTCAACATGGGGACAGGAGAGGTGTCAGTCTAGAATTGGGAAAACAAAGCAACTTACGTTACTTATTTAAAAAAGTAGCTCAAATATTTTTGAGTAGATTTAAAAGTAATGTTTTACTTTACTAGTTACTTGAAAAAAAGTAATCTGATTACGTAACTCAAGTTACTTGTAATGCATTACCTCCAACAATGTGTATAACCATCCAAAAATGATTGTGTCTGTGGTGGTACCATGGTACAGTGATGGTATAATTTCATAGTAACATGGTACCATTTTTCTTGGACACCATATGATTTGTATGTTATGTAAGTTGCTCTTTTTGTGAGTTGCTTCATATCTCATGTACAGTACATGTGTGTGTTTGATATGTGTCTGAGTAAAATTCCAGAGGCTGAAATTTTGCAGATAGTTTTGCAAATAAATGTGGCAAGGTTTCTAAGACTCACCCTCCATTCTTCATTTCGCAGCTTCACAGAGTCTATTCCTTCCTGGACTACATCATGGGGGGCTGCCAAATACACTTCACAGTAAGTGGGAACAGCAGTGCGCTCCACATTTAGCACCGCAGTGCGATCCAGACCCTTCACAGATTTACTGCCCATGTTCTCCACCAAGCATGCAGATATTTATGCCAGGCGTGCTGGACCGGTAACCGCTTCCTCACAGCAAATGCAGCTCATTTATAGTAGATTATACATGATTTTGTGAGGCAGACTGCAAAAGGTTTTTTGTCTTGTTCGCTAGAAAAAAATAGCTAATTATTCTTAAAACAAGATCAGAATATGTTATTCAGTCCCCATTCACATTGTTGTTACATTTTCTGATCAGCTACTCTTGAGTTTTATTTTGAGTAAGAATGTGATTGTTTCACGGCTGGAGGCAACAGAACAAATTAATACCTCACCCAAACTGTTTTAAGTCCCCCACCTCATGCCCCCTTTTAGAGCAGTAAAATTATTTAAATATCTGAATTCTCCCGATGGCCGGTTAAAATGAAAGATAATCAGATGTCAAGGTGTGAAAGTTGGAGTGGTGCAAGATTCACATAGGATCTTCATTTAAGTGTAATGCAGTGGTTTAATATATTATATTGAGTGTTTACTGGGATATGAGCTGTATCTCTGTATTACAGAGCATATGGTAGCCGTTTGTGCTATTTTGGATTATAACATCTGCTTGATGAATGACTATACAAACGGCATGCCTCTAAGCAAATAAAATGTACATATTGTCCATTTTAAGCACTTTAATTATTTATACAGATTGGCACTTGATTGCAGAACTGTTCTAGTCAGGTTTTGTGTAACTTCCTAGGAAAGAGAGCTCTTGAGTGCTTGGCTTTTTGTAGACAGACATTTCCTTTCAATTTCTACAATGGAGGCAACTATTGTTCCAGGCGTAAAACTAAAATGATTAAGCATATTTGACGATCGATCAGATTATGTAACCCATAACATTTTGTCCTGCATTTTGCAGTTTTATCAAGAGTGTGTCATACTATTATCTCTCTAGGTTGCCATTGACTTCACGGCATCCAATGGGGACCCTCGCAATAGCTGTTCCCTGCACTACATCAACCCATATCAGCCGAACGAGTATTTGAAAGCTTTGATAGCCGTGGGGGAGATCTGCCAGGATTACGACAGGTTAGTGCTGGTGTTCCTGCTGATGGAGGTGGACACTATCCTGTACGTTCGCAATTTTTCTTATTAGTGCATGCAGAATGCCTCTGAAAGTTAGTGACTGTGCTGTAATGCTCAAATGTAGAATGAACAACATTTTTGACTTCTGAGTCTTTGTAATCTTTCTTTAAAATGATTAGCTCCGCCTCTGACTATCCTTTTTGGGCGATGTCACGTATAGGCTGCTCAGGCCATTGGTAATTTTAACCAATATCCAAATAGCTATTTAGACATTGTTTAAGGCTACCTGAAAAAGCATGCCAATATTTAATATATTAAATAAGTTGGCAAAATAATTTTTTTTTTTTTCGAAATTTTTAAGTTAAGAAATTCAAAGTTTAAGTAAGTTATTTTGTACTCATACATTTTAATTATTCTTAACTTGAAATGTTTGAGTACACTAATTCATACATTTAACTTAACTTAAATGTAACCTCATTGTAAACATTTTTATTAGTGTAAACTTCGCTAGCTATAACAAGCTAATTCAGAAAATGCTAACTTGCTCAACTGCTAACGTGTTGACAATAGTATGGTATAGCACTTGGTGTATGAGTATATAAAGCATTTAACATACTTGCTCTCAAACCAAGCCGCATGCACCACTTGTCACCATGATGTTAACTCTCAAAAAAAAAAAAAAAAAACATAATAAAACTCTTCTAAATTAGCATAACAGAACATAAATCACTCCCTCATTTAACATTAATTTTGCACAAAAATACATTATATAACACTTGATTTTAGCATTTACTCTCCCTTTCGAGTGCCATGGGCAAAGCATGCTGGGAAATAGAAATCCTAGCCCAGTTTCATTTAAACTTAAGTTTGTCTAAATTAAAAGAAATAAGGTCATAAAACTCAAAACAAAGAAACAGTTCAGTTTACTTAAAATATATCAGTTCTGTGAACTTGAAAGAGAAAGAAAGTTCTAAATACTCAAAAAAGTTAATTTTACTGAACTAATTTGTTTAATTTAAGTTTGTCCAATTCAAACCAGTTAATTATTTTGAGCGTTAGGGTTTACAGTGTGGTTATCGTTAAAGGGCACATGTTATACTTTATTTTACCTTTCCTCTACTGTGTAATATAGCTGTTTGTGCATATAAACATTCTGCAAAGTTACAAAACACAAATTCCATGCCAAAAGGAGTTCATCTCTCCAACCGATTACACCTTCCTGAAATGCCTTGTTTGTAGTCTTGCCATTATTTCCGTGACTTAGCTACATCAACATGTTTCACATTTACATAATGCTCACCTACTCGCTGCTTTGGCCCACTGTCAGTCAGTAAGTGATTTTGCTATGGTGAGGTGACGCTGTTTTTTCTTCTTTTTTTTCTTTGCTGCGAGGGTAAAAAAACAAAACAAAAAAACATTCCATGTTCTACATTTAAATTTGAATTTACTTTGCGACCGTTAATAAAGTACGCTCTATATAGTATGAATATGGCTAGTATGAATGAAATTCAGATGTACTACATTCATCATGTTGTTACAGACTGGGCTTTTCAGAAGGCAGGCTAAACTAAAACAAAGTGTTTGAGGCAGAAGATGAAAAGAGGTGCTGCAGCAATGTATAAGTATGAGAAAAATGTGATTTTTAAATGTGACTTTTTTTCTTTTTTTTTTTAAATCATGAATCATAACCCTCTAAAAAACTACAGCAGTAGTAGACAAAATTGAACAACAAAAGGAAGTGTTACCATTTTAACTCACAAAGATGCTCTGGAGGGTGAATTTAACCTCCAGCCTCCTCTTCCTGTTCAAAATACCTCATCTAAAGTGGGTGCCGGCAGTATTTCAGGAAGAGAGCACTCCTCCTCAGCTGACTCGCATTCAGGTCTGGAATGCCCACTTTTCATGACCCAATCAGTTCCCAGCAGATAAAAACAAGTCCAATGATGGATTATGGACCAGGCCAATGGAGCCAGTGCCTTAGGGTCTCTGACTACCAGAGGCTTCAAATTGAGAACATCCTAACAACAACAAAAAACAACAAGCCACTACAGATGTAAAATTAACATAGAGACATATAGAACAGTGCTTGAATGTGTGCCCCTGACTGGTGGCACAGTATGAAATTAACAAAGAAAAGAGAACATCTTTTCATGGAACCTTGTCAGCACTGACAAGAGTCTTTTGAACAACTTATCACAGCTGTGATGTTGTATTCTCTTGTGGTATGTCATTGTCTCTTGCAATATGTGCATGAATTTATTCTCATAACTATATTCCTTGTAATTGAAACTGTGATAAGGGGTGCCTCAGATAAGAGTGGTGCCATGAGGCCTCGTAGGACTGCAATCCTTTGTGAACTGCCATGAAGAAATGTGTTGAATGTGCATTTGTAGTGTACTTTAAATCTTAAAAGTATTATAAAAAACTTTTTCAAAAATGTCTTTTCCCCCTCAAAAAACAGTATTTGCAGATAATATAATTTTAATGAAATAAAAGGCAACTTAAGTGTAGGCACTTTAAAGAGGCAAATTAAAGAGAATACTTGTTTATGACTGTTTCTTAACACAATAAATATTAAATACACCTTTAAAAAGTGCACTTTTAAATTAAAAGATTTACTTTAAAGTACATTTTTAAACTCATTGGCCCAATTTCACAAATAGGGCTTAGATTAAGCCAGGATTAGGCCTTAGTTCAAATGAAGTAATGAAGTACTTCAGACAAATGAAGTAATTATGAAATTACAAGATGTACTTAAGTCCTACTTAAGTGGGTCAAAAAGCACTCTAAATTTAATCTTATTGCATTTAATATAAATTTAAACTATAGTACATTTTCATTTAATTAGCATGTAATGAAATGTCTGAAAACATTATACATTCAGTTCACACTTAAGTATATTCTTTTCAAATCTATTATTTACATAAGTACTCTTTTTGAAAGCATACTTTTTCATAAGGGTTGTTTCCACCCAACCTTTTTTTCTCATTAAATATTCTGTTAATCTTAAAAATTTGTCACAGTATAGAAGTAAATTGGGTTGTGAATACAGTTTTATGTAGACGCTTGGGCTGAATAGTATACATCTTTAATTTAAAAGGCATAAATAACCCAGTTAGATGTGTGTTAAATGGCTTAAATAACAAAGACTTTCGTACAATGCTAGGGGGATCACTTTAGTAAGCTTGCCTGGAGGCTGTTTGCTGACTTTGAGGCTTTGTTGGTTAGCTCAGGTCACTATTTAATTTGTTTCTGGTAGTTCACTTAATGCCTCCTGGCTGCTAGTGAAGATATCAGGGGTCTGTCCAATCCAGTGACCGAGGCTGAGTTCTTCCTCTGGGCTACATCCTAATAACCCATGGCACCGCAGATCCTGCCAGTGACTGGTGCCAGGGACTCGCCAATGTCTGTAGTCTGTGGCTTATTAAACAACTCTGCTTATGGAACCTTAGTGTGAGAGACAATAGGAAGAAATCTGAACCGACTAATCAGCCAAACAGAATTTCCCTTTATTATTTGGTCTTTATTTATCCAAACTGAAAACTAAAGCATTGTGTGTGGGTGGTTAATATAGTTGGTGTATTCTCTCTAATTGTAAGATGCTGCAATTTTCACCTTCCCCTTTCCTGCCTGATTCAGAAAATTGTGCATTAGTGTGTTCAGGGTGTTTCTTTCTGGAAAGGCATTCATTGTTTGTCTTTTAAACAGCCGTATCCATTGATCATTGATTCTGTTACTGTTTTATTTAATGGTAGTTCTGGATTCACAATGACTGAATCAATATTTGCGTAAGTTGTTGTGGGCTTACTACAATTAGCCTTATAGGAGCTGGTTAATTACATCTTACACATGTATAATGAGATCTGTTCCAAAGGGAGGATTCTTTCCTCAGATCAAAGCCAAATGAGTCAACAGATATATCCCTCTAATGGACAAAAAGTAGAGGCATTATGCTTAATGAAAAAGCTTAACATATGAGGGTGTTTTTTCAAACTTGGCCACATTTAGCCCTGTGCACTATTTTTCTACAAACAATGTCCTACAGTATATATATATATATATATATATATATATATATATATATATATATATATATATATATATATATATATATATATATATATATATATATATATATTGCATCACAAGAGAATTCTGATTTTTTTTCCCCTGAAGCAATCAGTGTAATTCTTCTTAAAATATATATTGTTTTGTTCTATTAAACTGTTATGGAAATAAAATTTCAGTAACATTTTATTTTACAGTGTCCTTGTTGCACGTTACATGTACTTACTATATTAATAGCTATAAATTGTGCATAATAATTACATAATTGCAACTAACCTAAATCAAACCCTAATACCAT
Organism: Elopichthys bambusa; assembly: GCA_037101425.1. Classification (NCBI taxonomy): domain Eukaryota; kingdom Metazoa; phylum Chordata; class Actinopteri; order Cypriniformes; family Xenocyprididae; genus Elopichthys; species Elopichthys bambusa. The sequence goes on along the minus strand of CM074432.1, from coordinate 44,001,449 downwards.
CCCTAACCCCACAGTAAGTACATGTTGTTAATTAATATTACTCAGTACCTAAATGTATAATTACACTGTAACAAGGACACCTTAAAATAAAGTGTGACCAAATTTTCAAACATATTTTAAATAAAATTGCAAACTTTGTGTTGGTAAGGCTAATTTCATATATAGAATTTTATGTATCCTCCAGTAAAATACAGTTTAAAACATTTAAATAATTTTCGACAACATGTTTATTTTTTATAAATATCAACTGGAATATATGAAAGTGCCCGTAGTGAATCCTTGACATACAGTAAAGAGAATGGCTGTGTCCAAAATTGCATGCTCTCTGAGTATGTGCTAGTTTTGAATAAGTATTTAGTTTGCAACTGATAAAAAAAGTATGTTCTCTATCAGGGGTGTCAAACTCCTTCTGGAGGGCCACAGTCCTACATAGTTTTGTTCCAACCCTGCTCCATACCTGTAGTTTTCAAATAAGCCTAAAGGACTTGATTAGTTGGATCAGGTGCATGTAATTAAATTTGAAGCTAAACTCTGTAAAGGGGTTGTGGCCCTCCAGGAACTGATTTTGACACCCCCTGTCAAACCCCTAATCCGGGTGTACTACATCCATGATGTTGTCATTATCATGTGACTAGCAAAGCGTCAGTTGTGTCTCTTCACTGCCATTCACAAATCTTCTCCTGTAGCCTACCAAAAGTAGTAAGTAATCCGGATACTTTTCACCTACTGTTGAAACCTACTCACCTACTTTTTTTTATTTTTTTTTACCTACTATATAGTAGGGAAGTAGCCTATATGATTTTGGACATTTTAAGGTAGACATTTAAATGGTTTAAAAAAGAAACAATCAAGGACATAATCAGAAACCAAGAAATGGAAGGGCGGAACCTGGGAACTGACTGTCAGATCCAGAGCGATGATGGACCAAGGCGAAGCCGAAGGTACGAGGGAGCCCGGTGGAGCCAGAGGGCGGATGGATCATGGTTGAGCCAATGGAGCGCAGTGATGGGCTGACAGTTCGAGGCTGATTCATTGGCCTGGAGGTCCGAGGTGAAGCAGGGAAATCTGCAACATCATGCAGGGGACTGGACTGAGCCAGCGGATGGGACGGAAACAATGGAGGAGGAAGGACTCTGTATGGGGCTGGAACATCTAAACAGCTGGATGGGACCGGAGTTAGTTCATTTGAGGGTGAGAACTAGGGTGGGACCTTGATCTGCGGACCACAGATCTATCAGGCAATGGTCCGCTTCTGGCTCTGGACTGGTTTTGGGATGGCCCTGGTGGTAGGCTCTAGATCTGGGACAGACATGGCGGTTGGCTCTGGCTCCGGGACAGACACGGTGGATGGCTTTGGCTCCATAGCAGGAGTGGGCTCAAGCAGTGGGTCCATGGTGGGCTTGGGCTCATGATCTGTGGCGGGCTCTGGCTCTGTCTCAGCGTCCATGGCTGGTGCAGGGCTGGTGGGTTTCTCCTCCACTGTCTTGCAGATGGTGAAGTGCGAACCACAGTTCAGGAGCACCCACTCCATATACTGGCGCAAATGTCCCTTGATGACCTTCTCCGGGCAGGCGTGCCTTCAATCACTCATTAAGGCTGGTATTGTAGGACACACACAGTGAGCGTTCAGGGTAGCGTGCAAGGCACACCAGATCTAAAAAGTTCTTCATGTGGTTCTTGAGGGAACGCTCCTCTTGGTCCAGGAGCAGAAGTTGCACCACTGGTAAGTCCATCACCTTTCTTTGTATTACTCATTTTGAGGGTTGGTTATTCTGAAATAAACAAGAAAGAAAGACATAATCAAAAACCAAGGAAGCAGAAACTAAACAGAGTAGGGAAACAGGAACTAACTACAATGGAACAGAATCTTGAAATAAAGGCAAATAGAACATAACCATGACACACACATAGAGCTCACCAAATATGGTAAATAGAAGCTCAACCGAACTTGCTTGATGAATAAGAACAAACCTTGCATAAGCTAAAACATGCTTGTATGACATGTGAAAACAAACCTCACTGGTTCTCGTGTGTCAAGCAAGCATGTTTGTGCTTCTATTTACCAAATTTGCTGTTCTTTATGTGCGTTGATAAATGTTTTAAATGTTTACATATGAATTAATGTGACTATATAAATCGTCATAAGATAAGATCTGGAATAAACTGCTCGATTCATATGGATTACTTTTACAATGTCTGTTTTAGTTGCGTGGACTTTCAGTGGATGGACAAAAAGGATGAGAGAATTTTTTTGGAATGTTTGGAATGACATAAGGGTTAGTAAATGATGACAGAATTTTTATTTTTGTGTGAATTATATTTGCTGAAAGATGCTTGAAGTTCTCCTGGGTCGTACACCTACGCTGTGTGGGTTCCCTGATCAGGCTAAAAGGGTGTGTTACTCATCATAACACATCAGTTGACCGTGTGAAGTTACTGTAAAAACAGGATGGATGTGATCATGCTAGTGGGATGGTGTAGGTTTTGTTTGTCCCCTCCCCCCTCTATAAGAGGTAGAATTTGGCTCTCATGAGCTGTCTACTATCTTAAAGTCATGTGATAGTCTTTTCATCCCTATTGTGATGTATATCAGAGTGAAATGGCTTCTCGAACAAGAAATAAATGTAGAGTGGGACTTGTTTTGTCCATGGGGAATTGATTGGATGGTTGTGGTTTGCTATTGGTGGATCTCATGTGAGTGACAGGTTGTCCTGCCCTCATACCAGTAAATGTTTCAGAAGACAGGAGATGTCACTGCAACAGGGAGGGGAAGTCATTTTGATTAAAGATTATTTGGGCACATGAATTAAAAACAAACACAAAACAAATTGTTGATTTTAACTTTATGGTGACTTTAACTGATCTATTTCTGCCATTCAATACAAGTGAGGACATACAGTAATAGTGAGATACTGTAAGAATTGCAAACAATTTTACTTGATAAACCAATCTGGTCTCATTGTTTATATGTAGATATTTGTATGTATCATTTACAGGTATAAAAACACCCAACAAAATCTCATGAGTATTCGTACATATTTTACGTAAAGTTTAGTTCTATCACACGTACATTTACTTATGTTTATAGACACTAAAATTGACAGCATCTAAAACATAAATAATTTACACATAAACAATTTTACTGACACACAAATACATACTGGAATAGAGCTTGACCTAATGTGAGTTTGCAAAAACATTGCCTAAATATGTGCAGTCAGTGATGTCAGCTGAAAAAGGAAATAGTTTTTTTCTTTGGAATAACATGCATAGGTGAATCATTCACAAAAATCGAGCGCAGCGTTAGTTCAGTCATGCCACATAGGCATTGTGCTGCGACCAGCTGACGCGGTCAGCTGTCAAATCGCTCCAATCACTACCATTCTCCTATTAGACACGGGACATATATACGTGGCATTACTGCTCGGTAAGTATGCTCAATCTGCTCGCAACCCTCCCTCCCTCCCCGTTATAAGCATGAGCATATTACTGTGCACCTTCTGGTTGTCATCTTCTTTTGTTTCAGATCACTAAGGCTTTCAAGTCCTAGCTGGCATGGACCTCACTGCTGAGAGACACATAACCAAGCTACAGTATAGACGTCCCACTGCCACATCTACACGATTACCACTGTTCGCTTTTAAAGACATTACTAAGTGTCTTCATTGTCTATGTATTTCCAAGCTGATGGTTCCGGGGGGTTAATGTTCAATTTTGGTGCAAGAACCCCCATAAGGAACCTTACCGCCAAAGATAAATTGTGTTTCAATAAACTCAAGTAACTTGCCAAAGTGGTCCTGTCTGAAAGACAAGAAATGTTCAAAAGCATATATTGCACATTTGCATAAATTGTGATTGCAGAGCTGAAGTGTGCATGAATTATTTTATCTTACTTTATGTGTGGATAAAGACTGCAGCAGAAATGCTTGTGGAAATTTTTTTCTCTTCACATTCTTATAACCGCAGCTGCATTGACAGATACACTTTGCTTTGGGGGTATATTCATCCCACTGCTTTTTTTTTTTTTTTTTTTTTTGATAATGGTAGTGAAATTAAGAGGATATTGATTTCATTTTGCCTGCTTAATGCATCGCCTTGGTGGGCAGAGAAAATGGCAGAGAGAGAATTTACAAAATGGCTGTTTCCTGAAATACACTGCCTTTCACATGTGGTACAGCTGAGACCAAATCATATACTAATTAAAGATTTTATAATTCAAATACTGAGATGTCTGCATTTGAGATTCTTTGCAAGCTAAGACTTCGGTAGTATGACTCATTCACAGGCCAAAAAACAATTAACACAGCTCAACATGGTAGGCTAATTACTGGTGCATGTACTGTTGCAGTTGTTCATATGCTTTGTCAGAGCCAATGTGACTTTGGCAAACAGCGTTTCACTTTGTTGCTGCTGTATAGCTCCCTGTTGGTTGTCCTTTGGGCTTTTATTAAAAGCAGGATTAGGCCTCTTACATGCCTAAGTTTGTCCCTGCTTCTCGTTTGAGAGACTGGGCGGTGGTGGCAGTCTGACTGCCCTCATCAGATTCTGCTGGAGATGTGCTGATGTGATCTCTCAGAGGAGCCGTGAAAAAAGTGCTGAGGAACATAAAAAAGACCATTTTCTTCTGGTGTACTGGCTTGAGAGGGAGAGAGCAAGAAAAGCTCTTGCTTTCGTAATTGTTCAGCTTTTAGAGCCATTTGTGCCTCTGTGGATGCCGTGATGGATGTTCTCCAATTGCCATGCCTGAAAGACACTGTAACCAGTTTATGTTGGTGCATCCACATATTTGATTTCATTATGGCAAAAAAGTTGGAATGAAGCTATTGTTTTAAATCAAAATGCTGAATGACATTAAGAATGCAAGTAATTGGAATAAGTAAATGGAAAATGACTGAATAATATGGATGCACTCCTTGTGACCCAGTTTCACAGAGGCCTATGAGTAAGCTGAATGCTTTTGGGAAGCTGAGAAGGCACTATTTTTTACTCATTTGCAAAGCAGTTGGCAAAGAGGGAAGAAGTCACAGTTGTCGGAACAGCTTGCCTCGCAATCACGGATGTGTGAATGTTTAGCATGTCAGGCACCATTGTATCATACATATAAATCATGCTGATGGATAGAGCACATCAAAAAATTCAGTTGGAGTGTTGAAATATGGCAGGGAGGGCTTGGGAGCATGAAGAGGATTTTATATTTTTATATTTATGTTTTATTTGATATTTATAAAATGGTTAGTTCCTGTCCTTGATTCTGATTGGTCAATAGTTGTGAAACTGTAAACTGTTTGTTCTCAATTGATATTGTTCATTGAAGCTTACTGTATTATGTAGATGAGTATTGTGAGAAAGAGATCGAGTGAGCGAGTTTATTACCTGCATTCAGATTTAGCATTTTCCTTCAGGTCAGTCCTATGTTCATAATAAAAAATCTGTTTAAATGTCCGATGTATTATCTTGTCCTTTTAACAGTTAAGGGGTTTTCCCGTGACTGACAGCGCTAGTCAAAGCGTCTTGTTCTGTGTTCACAACAGTTCAGTCTTTTCAATATAAAAGTCTTTGCTACTGACAGACACACTCATAAAGGCAGTCTTTGCCGCCATCTAATGGCATAATAATGTAACTTCTGTTGCTGTTCATGGTCAGGGACTATTTTTTCCGGCGGAAGGAAGGCTTTTAGAAAAAGTTTACTTCATGAAAGTTGCATTGATACATATTCCTGGCTTTAATATTTATATTGTGTGGTAACCGTTTTATAAAGGCAATAAGGTACTCGAGGACTTGTTCACGATACAGCACAGCCTTTCGTACCTTATTGCTTACTTATATTCTTAAAATGGATTAAACAGGTGTGACTGTATGGTGAAAAATTGGCAAACTTTGCATACAGATCAGGATGATTCTCATTACTATATATACTATATTACTAAAACTATATAAAAAATCATTTCTTGAAATAAAATAAACATTAAAATAAAATAATATATTTAAAATTTATTTGAGCTAGTTCTGGATTTTGAGCTTCATATTTTCTTCATATTTTCAAACTGATTTACACAAATTTTGCATGCATGATGGACATAAACTAGAAACGAATTAAAGGACAATCAGCAGCAGAGAATGAAATCTGAATCTGATATTAGAAATATGGTTCTGTTTGTTCTTCAAGGGATGTTAGAGTTGTGATTGCAACAGGTGTGTAAAATAGTGATATTTGGAAGCCAGGTGGTGCTGACCCGTTTAAGCTACAGATTGTCATCAAATTTCATTCTCATGCCTTACTTCACATGATGAACAAATCTGCCAGTCTTACACACATGATGTTTTTGCAACCCACCTGCCAAGTTTTTAGACAATGTCAGTAAATGGAGCAGTAAATGTCATATCTCTAAATTCTGATGGATGCTAATGTTGCAGAGATTTTTCCTCTAATTGCTTGTAGGGAAAAAAGAAAAATGACAGCTTGGAGAGCAACAGCAGTTATTATTTACTTTGCATCTCCATTAAACTAAAGTACGAGTTCACAATCAATCAATCAGTCAACCAATCAACCAACCAACCAACCAACCAACCAACCAATCAATCAATAAGTCAATCACTTTCATGTCATTTTAGACCAGTATGATTTACTTTCTTATAAAAACGTTCTTACTTTCTTTTCAATAAATGTTTGAGAGCTACAGTGAAACTTGAGTTCTATGGCTATCATATGGCTTCAGAAGACTTGGCATATCGATTAATGCCCAGATTTTTCCTGGAGGTATAGAAATATTGTCTTTCATGCTGTGCAGTGGTTTTGCAATCTTTGCAATCTATTCTAAAAGATGGGTGGCTTTTGTTACGCCATGTCTAACAAAATAACCGAATAATTGTATCACATGACAAATTGATGTTTGCTTTTGCTTTAATATACATCTATATATTTTCTAAACACATCAACACAAAATATTGTGTTTTATTTTTATATGCTTTTTATTTAAACTTAAGGATGTATTTTGACCTGTCTTTATGCCTGTCTTTATCCCCTTGCTACATAAACAAATGCATATTTTTTTATATATACTATTCTTATTTTCATAAATATGTGGAAATAAAAGCTTCATTCTGTCAATGCATTTTTTTTTTTTACTCAAAGTTGCCTTTTCAAGTTGTGCATCAACCTAATAATAATAATGATACTAACAATAATAATAAACTGTCATATTGACATCATTATTCTTTCAAGAATTGAAAAAAAAAATACATTGAAAATAACCTTATCACACAGGAAAAGGTGCCTTTTTAATAGTATGACCCTTTAAAGTGTATATTCTACTGACTGTAAGTAACTTTGTGAACTAACCCTAACACCTAACCCTAACCTAACAGTGTACTACAGTCTACTAATACTCTAATTAGAGTTAGTTGACATGTAGTTGCAAAGTTGCTTATAGTTAGTAGAATTAAAAACTATTGAAATAAAGTGTAACCAAAAGTTATCTCTTATGCCAGTTGTTTTAAAACATCTATAGTTATCCAAAAATATTTACAGACTCTGTCAATTTTAATTGCCTGCTGGGCTTCAATGGGTTTATTTGTGCCTGAAATGGCTGGAAGTCAAGAGTTGAAGGAGGATAGAACAGCTGTAATATTTGACTCTGTGTTGTCTTCTCATGGGCGTATCACAGTAATCTCTCCTTTCTTCACTATGGTAAACAAGCCACAGCTCAATAGCACATATTAACTTTAGCTATGATGTGATTATGAAGATGGAGATTGCATCATGCTAGAGATTAGTGTGCTCCTCTTCATGGATCAGTCTGAAGGAACATTCTCAATAGCCGTCACAGCATAATGTCTTCAGGCAAGCAAACATGTTAATGTGAGGAGAATCAGCTGAGCCGCACATGGGTCCAGAGTTCGGCTCTATCAGAGGATGATTTTTCAGACAGATTGCATTGATACTCCACATATTTAGGAGTCGCGAGATCTGCTGGAAGGATCCGTATGAAAAAGAAGTACACTTTAGCATACTTTCAAGAAGAGTACTTATTATGGAAATAAAATACTTTAAAGGGATACACTTAAGTGAATGTAATGTTTTCAGACACTTAATTGCATTTAAATGAAAATGTATTATTCTTTAAATGTATATTAAATGCAATTAGTTGATCTTTAGAGTTCTGTTTTCAACCCACTTAAGTGGGACTTAAGTACATATTCATATGTAATTTCATAATTGTATCTATTATCTTTGAAATATGGTTAAAGTGTGCTGCTGAAGTTAATGACAAGCATTTATAGTAAACTGAAATATACTGATTGCGTCTCAATGCTTGCTTGGCTGCTTCCACTGCACGCTGCTTACAATCAATCAAGATAAGTGAAATGGTTTTTTGATTATCGTTTTCGTGTGGTCTGCTTTATCAGTTCATTATGAAGTAACAATACATGAGGTTTAATTCACGTGTTAGTGAACATGTCTCATTTAATACTCAGAGTGATTTACTATAAGAAGCTAGCCAATATGAAATTTGCTTTTATTCAGAGACGAGTTTTGCTGAACTCTAAAGGAAAGAGGCTTTTCGCTTTCTAGTTGCATATCATATTGCATATCTTTTGTACAGCAAAACGTATAACAAATTCAGACTGCATGTTAGCGAATATCACCATCAATAGATCGCTAGCAGATTTTGCGGTTAAGTAGACGCTGTGTTTGCTTACTATTTGCACCTTATTCGTCATCCGGACTCGTCAGCGTATTGGTAGACTTCACTGCTGTCACGTAAATGAAATTGAACGTGAAGTTCGGAAAAACTGAAGCAAATTATATTCACAGGATTTACTGCACAGGGTATGAGAGAGTTGTGAGAAATGCGTGCTTTGCTGGATGTTTACACTTGCTGTTTGTGGTCTCACCCGTCGGTAGGCCTATTTTCTATACAAATGCTCTACGAAGGTATTTATGTTGTTTGGCATGCCGTGGGCTTATATATAAAGTTAAGAAATTCACTGACGGAAGGCTGCTTTCGATTTCAAATTCTCACGTGCGCTTTGGGAAGAGCGCTCACGCATGCGACTAGTGCTTAAATGTACTTGCTTCTCAAAATGCTATTGACGCATTGCTACATTCCTCATGCTAGCTTCACATAGATCGATTGGCTCTTAAATCCAGTAAGATTAGCTTTCTAAAATGCTCATTTTGGTTCCACTGCTGGCTTTTCGATTTAGCAGGAAAAGCCAGGGAGGACAGCCTTGTATGGTCTGTTTGGGGGGGATATTGTGCTGCTCTCCCTGATTATAAAATGGGAGGTAGTCCCCAGAAGCTGCTGCTGTTCCCTGTCTTAACTTATCATGGAGCTCAAGTAAAGGACAAGGAATTTAGAACAGTCATACCGCCTATTTAATATTTATTTCTATCGTTGGCTCTAGCTACGTTTCTCATACTAGCTTCATGTAGCTTGATTTGTTCTTTTACAATTATTGTTGTACTGGCTTCCTGAAATGCACATCTGGATCCTCGGCTGGCTCTTCGATTTAGCAGGAAGAGCCAGGGAGGATTGCCTGGTATGGTCTGTTTAGGGGGGATTTTGTGCTGCTCTCCCAGTTAAAAAATGGGAGGTTGTCCCCAGAAGCTGCTGCTGTTCCCAGTCTTTCATGGAGCTCATGAAAAGGACAGGGAATTTAGAACAGAGCCATTCCGCCAAATGTACCTTTAGCAAAATATGCCAATAAAAAATTGACTAAAAAGTTTGTCTCTTGTAATTTTTGACTTAAGTGGTCCTGACTGAAATACAGTTAAGATATATTAACCTTAAATGTAATATCAAACAACACACTACAGTTTGAATTATAAAAGTATAAAGTACTTTAAATGTGCTTTAGTATGTTAGTCAACACATCAAAAATAAGTGTTAAGAAACAGTCATGAAAGTGAACTCTTTTTAAGTACACTTAAGTGGCTTTTTATTTCATTTTTATATTAGCTGCAAGTACAGCTTTTTGAAAAAAAAAAAAAAATACTTTTAAGATTTGAAGAACACATTAAATACAATTAAGTGCACTACTTTTTCACAAGGTGAGTGACAGTGAGATGTCTGAGCTCCTCAGTTTGTCATTTATAATGGCTGTTTTAAATGCAAAAATTGTTAGTGGAGTATGTGTCTGTATGATTTGAGTACCAAAATCTCCAGTCAAACCTGATAAAGAAGACAGAACACATACATGTGTAACGTTTGAGTTTTGTTCTGTTCTCTTTGTTCAGTTTTTCCCGCCACTTGTTTGTATCCATGGTTTCTGCTTTGATTAGTGTTGGAGTTCAGCTGTGTTTAGTTAGTCCTGTATTCCTCCGTTCTCCCCCTGTTGGTCTCTATGGTTACTGATTGAGTTAGTTATGTTCAGGTGTGTCTAGTTTATTAGTTCCTTTGTTTGTTCAGTGTATTTAAGCCCTGTGTTTCAGTCTGTTCTTTGTCAGTTCTCTGTTGTGTATGCCCGGTTGTTTTGTTCTGTTTCAAGAGTGTTTTTGTTTAAAGTCTTTATCAATAGACCTTATACTGCTTGCGATTAGATCCTATTAGAACCTCTCCTTGATTTCAACCAAGTGTGACAACATGGCAGTAGATTACCTGATAGCTGATAAAGGAATAATACAAATCATGTAAAAGTGTGGAAATAACCCTAATCTATGCTGAACGCAAATTTTTGCAGCACCATTCTGTATCACTGGGGTTGGATCTGAGGGTATGTTTACACGACAGTCATGTACTAAAAATGAAAACATTTTTCATTTGCATTTTTCACGTACAGATAACGTTGTCAAAACAATCCTCATTCACACGGGTCTGTGAAAGACTACAAAAAATGCTGTATTATGCTGCCAGGCCAGTAGTAAAGATACACTACGTGCCTATACAAACTGTAATCCACATGCGCATGACGTCACCGTTTTCACAAATTCACGTTTTTGTAATTCACGTTTTGGAGTTTTTCAAAAACTTGCACTTTGAAACCAATTTTCAAAAGTTTTCTTTTTCAGGACCCCAAAGTGCTGTTGTCATGTAAATAAGCAGTCATAATGCATAAAAAGTTTTACGTTTTTAGTTGAAAAGCGGAACTCAACCTCTGCAATCCAGACACACAAATCGATTCTTTAAATGCAGAGATTATGCATGTTTCTGTTTATCTTCCCCATTTTAAAGCTGTTCTCTGTTTTTACATCATCAGTCAATGAATTACTACTGATATTGGTCAATAAAAAATTTACAGATTACAGAAACATTAATTAAATTAAATGAAGCACCAAGAGTTTACACTGGATTGCTGGTGGGTTCAGAGTGCTGCAAAATGCAATACTTAAGATTTGGCTCCATTTCAATTTGAATTTAAATTGAATTGGCCACACCCCACAGGAAGTTGAATTTGAATTAGAATGACAGAAATTTACAAAACACAGGTAACGCATTCTGCTAAATGATCCTAATTCACGAATGGATAATTTATTAATATGATGAAATGTAAATTACAAATCTGTCTATTGTTCTGCCTTTCTTTAAGACCTATAAAACCTTCATTCTTCAAAGACTTTTTAAACTTTTTTTTTTCAGGCTGTCAAGCCAAGAATAAGTTTCTATCTTGCTTTTCTAGTTAAAAATGAGTCATATGAATATCATTGAATTTCAATTCATTTTAATTCCTTACATTCAAATTTGAATTGCAATTCTGCATCCTGTTTGCTGCCTCAATTCAACTGAATTGGAATTTAAAAAGCATTCTCAATTCAGTTATGAATGGCGCACAAGCCAGCTATGAATAAAAGATTTGTGCACTCAATTTGTTGAATTCATCCAGAGAATATATAAAATATTATGTTGGCTCGACTGGGATTCATTTAAATCAGCCTCAACTTTTGTAGGACGAGAAGGTGGCATTGATTAGCCAACATTAGTGGCCTCTGGTGACAGCTATCAGAACCTCATGTAGCTCTCATTAGCAAGTGAAAGACAAGCTCTGTGCCTGTGGTTATCTTGTTTCTTATGTCTCAGCTTTCTGCTGCACGTCTCTGTGGTTCCGACCTCACGATACCCTTCCTCTCGTCACGCGGCTGTGAGTTGTCGCATGTTGAGTGATCAGCTGTGTGGATCTGCTGTCCTGCTGTGTCTGTGCCTTCCTCTCTCACATTGGAGTCTCTTTCATCATTTCAACACTCCGTGTATTCGATGATCTTACACACACCTCTGGCCCCAGCAGTACACCATATTCACCCCAGTGCCATTTTGATATTTGAACTTTGTTAAACTGGTGAGGTATTTGTCAATAATAAGCCTTGTAAGTGAGTAATGGGTTTTGATGAATAAAATATTTTAGAAAGGACCTAAGAGTTGCAAATACAGATGGTACTCAACCAGAATGCGTTTTTTGTCACAGCGGGTACCGTCGCGGTTGAGGCGGGAAATGCATTTCTTCTTTTGACCACTAAGTGGCGCTATAACCATAGATTTTCACGTTATGGAGTCGACGTATCACAGCTCGTTTTTGCAAGTAGCAGTGCCATGTAGAGATAAATAAATAAATAAAAATACTAATACTAAGATTTTTAAAAATCACATTCAAAAAACCATATGTAGTAATGAAATGCCAATGTAAGCATTTGCTGTTTAAAACTAATTCAAACAGAACAGTAGGAGCAGTATTTTAACGGTCTAAGCACATGGTCTGAAGCGCATGGCGCAAGTGCACTTAGGGCGTGTCCGAATCCACTTTTGCTAGTTTAACAACAGAAAAAATGGTTCAAAGGTACCTTTACATTTGTACCTAGTACCTTTGTACCTAGTCTCTTAACGAGTCATGGGTGTGTGTTGGGCGTAACGTGCAATAAGCCAATCAGAATATCATCTCTCATTCCCTTTAAAAGCCAGGTGTGCTCGCACTATGGCGGATTGCTATTTACATGGCGGAACATAGACACCCTCAACCTTACGAGTCAGTTTAAATACTGTACATGTGTGCATTGCCACGATTGGTCAAATAATTAGTCAATTTTATTGGTCATTACTGCAAATTGGTAATTCTGATATATGCAATGACTATCCATTATGACACGTAGGCATTTTTATCTTTATGTACACAATAATAAACTTTTACATTGTAATCCTTTTATTTTTAATATTTGGCATGTTTGTGCGCTGCTGTGCGTCCTTGTGTGTGTAACAAGCAGAGTGTACGTGCGTTGTGTACCCACCCATAGGCGCATATTACTAACACGCCCTTTAAATAACCCCAAAAAATACTGCGTCATTGACTTTAGACCAGGTTTCAGTTGGTCAATTTGTGCAATCGTTTTTAGTTGCCTCAAAATAGCAAAACACCAGCAATGCGCCTGAACACAACTTGTTTTCAGACCAGCACGCCCATGGGTGAACAGATGGGTGCGAGTGCATTTAAACAACATGGGCGCTGGACGTGAAAATGATAGCTGCGTCGGGCTGAAACTAGCAAAAAACACTTGCATCTGGCGTTGCATTGCGCCAGGTGTATAATAGGGCCCTAGATGTCAACATTTTCTTTTCTTTTCTGCTTTATAATGCAGTACTAACCCATATCTTATTTTCTTCTTATACTACAGAAATGTAAATTATATAGGCTACACATTTGCATGGGAGTGTTAAGAGTGCTAGCATAGTTTTCTAATAGGCTACATGAATTAGGCTTTGCATGGGAGAATAAAAGAGACAAGACCATAGCCTTGTGGGCAGCGCTACGTATGCCACAGGTGTGCTTGCAGGCTTTCCGAACTCAGGTCCCAGCTCGAAGTTCAGGCATTTCAAACCTACATGTTAGTTTGGTCACAAACTTTAGCCTCCAGTTTTATATGTGGCACAAATAAAAACATTTGAAATGTACATTTATTGATTCGACACACTTTTCGAAGCTTTGTTATTCATTGTCTGAGACGTGCTGGATGTCTTTCAACAAGTTTCTTTGTCTCCCTCGCTGACGCGCACCGGGTCTCTCTTGTGTATCATTTCAGGGAATAATAAACACTTCATATTATATTGTATATTGCATACTATGCTGCTGCATGGCATCCACAACAATTACAAAAACTAACTGTAACAAATTATTTAGCCTTTTTTCTTGAACTGAGTGCCTTGTTGAATAAAAATTAGGTTGATCGTGAATAAAAGAGCTCTGTATGCCCTGCTCCACTCGCATTCGTTTTTATTGGCAGAGATGCGTTCCTCTGCAGTTCATGTTTAGGTAATGCCAATTGTTTACAATCATAACACACTGCTCAAACATTCTAAAAACCTACAAAACCATTTGAAATGCTTAGATCGAACACTTCAATGGATTAAACATTTTTATGTAAAACCTTTAAATCCATTAGGCCTACAATATTTATAACTTAAGGTACATTTAAACACTTGGAGACATTTATCCTGAACAAACTTTGCCTGTGCCTGCTCTGTAAGTTAAAACACTAATCAGGTAGGCTATCTGACACTCTCCGTATGAAAGAGTGATGATTTACACCTAATCTCGTCCTGCATCCCCACCATGAAGCTAGTGAACTGGCCCTCCCAACCCTCACTATCTTGGAGAGGAACATCTGAGGCTGATATTAAAATCAAAGAGAAGTTGTACAAGAAATAAATCGCTGCATATAATGTGTTTGCTATTTGTTGTTTTATTTACTAATGAATGCGTTTATCTGATCACAGTGACAAACGATTCTCCGCTTTGGGCTTTGGGGCAAGAATTCCACCTAATTATGAGGTAAAAGACCTTTTTTTTTGTATATTTATGTGTGGTCCCTTGTGAAAAAGACGTGTGCTGAATTGTATTGATTGTGCACTTACAGTGGGTATGGGAAGTATTCAGATCCCCTTAAATCTTTCACTCTTTGTTATATTGCAGCCATTTGCTAAACTTTTTTTTCCCCTCAATAATGTACACCCCATATTGACAGAAAAACACAGAATTGTTGACATTTTTGCAGATTTATTAAAAAAGAAAAACTGAAATATCACACGGTCCTAAGTATTCAGACCCTTTCAGCCCCTTTGCTGTATATTTAACTCAGGTGCTGTCCATGTCTTCTGATCATCCTTGAGATGGTTCTAAACCTTCATTTGAGTCCAGCTGTGTTTGATTATACTGATTGGACTTGATTAGGAAAGCCACACACCTGTCTATATAAGACCTTACAGCTCACAGTGCATGTCAGAGCAAATGAGAATCATGAGGTCAAAGGAACTGCCTGAAGAGCTCAGAGACAGAATTGTGGCAAGGCACAGATCTGGCTGAGGTTACAAAAACATTTCTGCTGCACTTAAGGTTCCTAAGAGCACAGTGGCCTCCATAATCCTTAAATGGAAGACGTTTGGGACGACCAGAACCCTTCCTAGAGCTGGCTGTCCGGCCAAACTGAGCTATCGGGGGAGAAGAGCCTTGGTGAGAGAGGTAAAGAAGAACCCAAAGATCACTGTGGCTGAGCTCCAGAGATGCAGTCGGGAGATGGGAGAAAGTTGTAGAAAGTTAACCATCACTGCAGCCCTCCACCAGTCGGGGCTTTATGGCAGAGTGGCCCGACGGAAGCCTCTCCTCAGTGCAAGACACATGAAAGCCCGCATGGAGTTTGCTAAAAAACACCTGAAGGACTCCAAGATGCTGAGAAATAAGATTCTCTGGTCTGATGAGACCAAGATAGAACTTTTTTGGCCTTAATTCTAAGCGTTATGTGTGGAGAAAACCAGGCACTGCTCATCACCTGTCCAATACAGTCCCAACAGTGAAGCATGCTGGTGGCAGCATCGTGCTGTGGTGGTGTTTTTCAGCTGCAGGGACAGGACGACTGGTTGCAATCAAGGGAAAGATGAATGCGGCCAAGTACAGGGATATCCTGGACGAAAACCTTCTCCAGAGTGCTCAGGACCTCAGACTGGGCAGAAGGTTTACCTTCCAACAAGACAATGACCCTAAGCACACAGCTAAAATAACGAAGGAGTGGCTTCACAACAACTCCGTGACTGTTCTTGAATGGCCCAGCCAGAGCCCTGACTTAAACCCAATTGAGCATCTCTGGCGAGACCTAAAAATGGCTGTCCACCAACGTTTACCATCCAACCTGACAGAACTGGAGAGGATCTGCAAGGAGGAATGGCAGAGGATCCCCAAATCCAGGTGTGAAAAACTTGTTGCATCTTTCCCAAAAAGACTCATGGCTGTATTAGATCAAAAGGGTGCTTCTACTAAAGACTGAGCAAAGGGTCTGAATACTTAGGACCATGTGATATTTCAGTTTTTCTTTTTTTAAAAATCTGCAAAAATGTCAACAATTCTGTGTTTTTCTGTCAATATGGGGTGCTGTGTGTACATTAATGAGGGGAAAAAATGAACTTAAAGGATTTTAGCAAATGGCTGCAATATAACAAAGAGTGAAACATTTAAGGGGGTCTGAATACTTTCCGTACCCACTGTATAGTGTACTTCTAATGAACAGTATATTTTGGCAAAAAAACAACAACAACAACAACAAAAAACCCTTTATTTTCAGAAATATAAGATTAATGAAATAAAGATAGTATGCTTTCTTGACTATGGTTGGTTTATTTTACAATGTACTTACTATAGTAGTAAGAGTAAATTATGCACAATTACAATTACAAACAACTAAATTACAAATACCTCTTGTGAAAAAAAACTTTAGCATACTTTTTAAAAAAAGTTTTCAGGGAAGTAAAAGGCCAATCATATGATGTTGTAAAGAGCGATACCACTGTGATGTGTTTACCTCAGTAAGTTGAGTGAGTTAATCTCTGAGCTGGCATGAGAGAGTGGAGGCTACTAAATGAGGTAAGGGTGTAGAGTTACATTCAAGCTATTTTAAGGCATGAAGAATTTTTTTTCACAGGAAAGAATGTATTAAATATGTCATTTTGTTGACCAAAGATGAGTTTTAATGGATAAAATTACTGACTACATGGGGACTTTAACCCTCTGGTGTAGTGTGGTCATTTTAGACAGAAAAAGAAAATGTTTTAAATCTTTAAATATCGCTACTACAAAAATGTTTGTAGAAGCAGTCTGCATGCCTAGGTGCTTGATTTTATACACCTGTGGCCATGGAAGTGATTGGAACACCTGAATTCAATGATTGGAGGGGTTTCCCAATACTTTTGGCAATAGAGTGTATATCAGGTGGTGTGACTGCAAGACAAAGCAAGTTCATCTTCAGTATTTGGTAGACCGCAGCCCTTGGCACTCCTCATCTCATATGTGCTCATATAAAATACAAGTCATAACTAATTTTATTTTTATTTACAGACTCTCTCTGAAATACCAACCTTTACAGCAAAAATAGGTTATTCTCACATAATTAAAATAATAACAGCTTGCAAAGGCTTCCCCTTGTGTTGAAAGTACTGTCACAGGATTTCATTTTATGGTCTGTTTGTTCAGGCAGATTGCAGTGCACAATGCAGCTATGAGGTCTATTTCTTTTTCAAAGAAATATAATAATAATAATAATAATAATAGTTATATTCAGAATGTCTTTGTCAACAAAATAAAATCAATTTCTAGAAATTCGTGCGAAAGTGGGCTCACAGTGGTTGTTGCTTACTGTAGGGAAAATCAGTAGGGAGGATGCTATTTTGTTTTAGCATCAACATCATCGGGTCATTTCATGCATAGTGTTGCAGAATCATGCAAATAAGCCCATCAAGCACTGCATGATTTATTGCCTTCTTTTAACAGCAGGATTTATGACCTTGAATTAGGTTTTTAAACAGAAACCAGCTGTATAAGAGCATACTAAACAAGCTGAAGTTGAATAAACAAAGCCTTTCTGTGTGTTTCTCTTCTCCAAACTACAGGTGTCTCATGACTTTGCCATCAATTTCAACCCAGAGGATGACGAATGTGAAGGTAAGAGTGACAGGCACTTTATATGTTAGTAAGTAGCTTATGGGTACTGAACAGAGACACTCAGCGATGTTTCTGAAGCTATTGTAAAAGTTATAGGAAAGGTTCGGTCACAAATAAAAATTTACTTTTCCCCTCACTGACGTTTCAAACTTTAAATGACTTTCTTTCTTCTGTGGAACACAAAAGAAAAAATATTGAAGAATGGCCACTTTTTAAAAAAAGCAGTGCCCTTTCTCATGAAGCCATCTTATGCCATATTTGTGTAAGGAACAGATCAAAATGTATGTTCTATTTAAAGAAAATCTTGCCCTCTGCTGTCACCATCCATTCTAATATTACACTCAGTTAAGGCTTCAAGTCAGGTTTAATATCAATGTTATAGTGACATTAATGACACCATTGTGTCGTGTCCAATTGTCATTGACATCAGACCTGCATAATGTACCAGACCAATCATGGCATGGTGAATCTGTCAAAAGGCGTAAGTGTGAATGGAATATATATATTAATGTAAACACAGTTATGTTTTAAGTGAACGTAAAAGTTGAAAAAGAAAATGCATGTGTAACAGTATACTGGATCTGTGCGTCAGGTCCTAAAGTGGCAGCAGCCTAATATACCTGCTGCCAAATATCTATATGCCAGTTTTTCCAGCCCAGTCTCATTAGAAAAAATGTACCTGTAGGAACATTTTTGCAAAACAAAAATAAGTAGTACCATGTACGTTTCGTGACAGTTTCAATGTGAAATGTCCACTGAGTGGCGCTAAAAGCGTGTTCAGTTTTTTTCAGAAACAGATGAATGTGAATATAGTACGTTTTTATTACGTTGGTTTTATACGTATCACCGCAGTTCTGATTTGAAATGTCCAGTGAGTGGTGCTAAAAGTGTAATGCTCCATTACGTTTTAAAATAACGTACCACCAACACTACACCTAAACTTACCTGATAGTGTTAACAAAAGCAAATATGATATAAAAAGCATTCATAATCTCTCATCTTTTACCGTGACTCGTGAAGCTGGTTGAGCGATGCAAAGTTCAAAATGTATTTGTTTACAAATCATGCACTTTGGTAAAAAGTGTTTTGAGATCATAACATAATATTTTGCAAGGAGACGTGAAAACAAGTCTTTATTAATCCATAATCTGACCCTGTAATCATAATTGTGTATGAAAGCGATTAAAAGTGCTTGCTGTTTTACTGCAAAAATGTTCTCACAGGTACGTCTTTCCATGAGACTAGGTTGAGTTTTTTCCCTTGGCATCGATGTCAAAATTGTGGCCAGTGATGCTGAGTGGCTAGTAACTTTGGAAAACCACTAGTCACAGTGGATGGTGAGCAAAAAAGTTAATGTCAAGCCCTGCATCCAACATATCTGCACCGGTCGGTGCACAACGTGCCACAAATATTTGAGGCTGAATAAAGATTATGAAGTGCACATTTTCTTTCTAAATGGGTGCATGATGATGCTGTGTTATATTGAAGCGTCCATTGTAGCGCGTTGCATCTCAATGCCCCGTTCACATGTTCATGACCTGTTTAATCTTTGAAGGTCTAAATGCAGTGATTTTTGGCTTGCATTTCTGTAACCGAAGGTGAATGTCTTTTCCCATGTAATGCATTAGTCATGGTCCCACAGTGGCTAAACACCCTCTAGCTCTGCCTGCTACATTAGCCATGCCCTAAACTCACGCTATAGAATGAGCTGGAAAGAGATTGACAGATTGAGCGGACGCTACAATGTTTAGATGGTGCCCGGGAGGCTCAATGTGTTTGCTTTTAGGGGAGATAAACCCATGAATGGCATATTAATACTAGTCAATGGCCTGGGCTAAGAGAATTTATTTTAACATAAAAAAAAAAAACAAAAAAAAACTTTAAGCTGCTAACTGTGTTTGGAAGCTTGTAGCTGGTTTCTAGCTAGTCCAAGCTAGTCATGGTAGACGATCTTGGGCCAGCAATAAAGCAGTTGGTCATACTAGCTCAAGGTGGTTAAGCTGCTTTTTTGACCAACTACTGTCCAGCTGATGACTAGACTGAAACAGATGCCATGTTCCAAAACGATTACAAAATTTTATACTATTCCTCACATATATCATATTTATAATGCTTATTAATTAACAACTTATACCCAGAAAACTCAGAAAAGAGCGTACAGAACATTCCTCAACATTTTTGCTTTTGTGTTTAATGGAAGAAGAAAAGACATACGGTTTTGGAACGACATGAGGGAGAGTAAATAATGACCAAATTTTAATTTCTGGGTGAACAATTCCTTTAACACTCAAAGGGAATGTGTGAAGACTGTGAAAAATCTTGGGCTTGCTTCAGTCCTTTCACATTTCTGCAGAAGATGAAGAGTTCCAGCTCAGTCTCTCCACTGATTTGATCCCAAAATCTGTTGCTTTTGCTGCCAATACTTCAGCACTGCTCTCAGAAACCCGTCGAGACAGAGAGAGAAATACAAATAAGCCTCCAGAACAGAAGTGATAGCCGTGTCCCCTCTCTCTCTGATCAGAGATCCAGGGGGTCGTGGAAGCCTACCAAAACTGCCTGCCCAAGATCCAGCTCTACGGTCCCACTAATGTGGCTCCTATTATCAGCAGAATAGCTAAACTGGCGGCTGGGAGAGAACCCATCAAAGACGCTTCTGTGAGTATCTTTAAAGTTTCTGTTTACTGAAGGGGAATTTCACTAAAAATGAATACTGGAATCGCTAAAGGAATTATGCAGGTAATTATCAGGTAAGGACGAAAACACTGGGAGTTCTGTAAAAGTACTGTTAAAATGATTTTTTGACATTGTAGATAAAACAAAGATTACTAGAGTATGTTTTACAAGAAAATACTATATAAAAAACACTATTTCAGTCTTTCAGTCTGAGTGAAAATATTCTACAAAATTTAGTTAGGGTATTTGAAATGCAGAAAGTGCGTTTTACTGCATGTGTCTGGATATGTGCGTCTTCATTATTTGATGGATTCCTAGTACCATGATTACTCAAATGTACATAAACATTCTTTTAAAAATTTAAATTAGTTTATATGGGCAGTAATTAGGGGTGTGGCTATAACGCTTTATTTACAGTGTCCTTGTTACACGTTACATGTAGTCTTTATAGCAATTACTATACATTGTGCATAATTACATGCAATTAACCCTAAGCCAAACCCAAATTCTAATCCTACCCTATAGTAAGTACATGTAGTTAATTATTTTTACTCAGTACTTGTAAATGTGTAATTATACTGTAACACAGACACCTTAAAATAAAGTGTAACCAGGGTGTGCAGTGAAGCTATTTTCAGTTACACTTTATTTTAAGGTGACGTAGTTACATTGTAGTTACTCAGATAAGTACTGAGTAATATTAATTAACTACATGTACTTACTATAGAGTTACGGTTAGGGTTTGGTTTAGGGTTAGTTACTTGTAACTATGCATAATTTACTGTTATAACTGTAACTACGTCTCTAAATTAAAGCGTTACCCTATTTTCTGTGTATTTATCTGTATTTGTTGCAAAGACAAAGTAAGCTGTGCCCGTATCCATATTCTGATAAGATCCAGATTTGGACGGGGTTTAAACCGGAAACAAAATTTGGTTACACTTTATTTTAATGTGTCCTTGTTACAGTGTAATTAAACACTTAAGTACTGAGTAATAATAATTAACTACATGTTTACTGCGTTCTGCTTGAATCAGAAATATCACAACAACATTGTGACATCAATTTATGATTAAGGTTATTAAAGTAAGGTTAAGGTTTGGTATAGGGTTAGTTTCTTGTAAGTATGCATAATTTACTGTTATTACTATAGTAAGTACATGTAGTAACATGTAACTATGTCACCTTGAAATAAAGTGTTACCAGACATTCTACTAACTGTAAGTAATTTTGCAACTACATGCCAATTTATTCTACTAACCCTAACAGTCTATGCTATGTGTGCATTTTTCATTCCTAAAGCTCAAACTTTAGGCTATGTTTACATTAATCTGGATACATTTGAAAACAGTGTTTTTGTTTCAAAACGCTCTCCATACACACTAGCTATGTTTCCATCCACCTATTTTTATGCGCATTTTGGGATATCGCACAAAAAGCGCTGGATGGAAACGCATATGCGCATAAATTCTAAAAATGCACATAAAAAACGTTTGCGACACGAAATCATAAACTACGATGGAAACACTTTTCCCGAATAAATTCCTTGATGCGCATTTAAAAAAGACGTGACTTTGCAATGTGACAGCATAACTGGACCAACCAGCAGACCGATCTCGTTGCACAGCATCTGAAATGCTGTTTTTGGTCATTCTGTAATGCCTGAGCAAAGTCTGTTGTTAAAGTGGTTCGGTTTAATCCACCCCCTGAAGCATCTCACATGATTGCGTTCACAAATACCAGGCATCTGAATGCAAGATAACATGACAGCGCTTTGTGTTTCATCTGCACGCTCTGAGGCGCAAATAATTTATTATATAAGAAAATTATTATATACAATAATAATTATATACAACTCCCTCATGTTTTGCCGCAGGACAGCTATCGAGAGGAACACTTCTGTCATCTTTGCAGGACTGTGATATGAAGAGTGTACAAAGTAACATATCTTTAGCAACAGTGTGAAAGTGAATAGCACATAACAGGCACAATACCAGTATAAATCTATCGGTACAATATGCGTCACATGACTAAACATGCATCATCGTTTTCGAAAATCATTGTGCTGTAATATTAGATAGTCATTAAAAATTCCACTGTATGCTTGTGCTTGTTTCTGGAAGCTTGTTTCCGCCACTATATAAAAAAAAGAAGGTAATTATACGATATAAAGTCATAATTGTGAGTTATAGAGTCAGAATTGTGATATAAAATCAGAATTGCATTTTTCTCGCAATTGCGAGTTTTTATTATGCAATTCTGACTTTATATCTCACAATTCTGACTTTTTTACTCAGAATATAAAGATATAAACTCACAATTGTATCTTATAAAGTCAGAATTGCGAGATATAAACTTGCAATTAATATCACGCAGTTCTGAATTTATAACTCACAATTCTGACTTTATATCACGCAATTCTGAGAAAAAAGTCAGATTCGTGAGATATAAACTCGCAATTGTGAAAAAAAAATCTGAATTGTGAGATAAAAAGTTGCAATTACCTTTTTTATTTATTTCATGGCAGAAACAAGCTTCCATACTTGTTGGATAATTAGTCTGACGAATATTACAGGTTATATTATGCAATAGAATTCATTATTTGTGCCTTTCTTAATGAAGTATTTGGCTTTGAGTCCCTAGCAATAATATTGCAGTTTTAATTTCATCATGCAAATAGCAATGATGGTTTCTGCCTTTTCCAAATTTGAATTGAAAAGACAGTGTTTTTACTTTCTATGAAAAAAATACATTTAAAAAAAGACCATTTTGGGTGATTTAATATCTATATATTAATGATGAAATATGCAGGTGAAGTTAATTTAGTTTCTGTACTGTAGGTAAATTTTTTTAAAATAAAAACAGGATTTTGTGCCTTGCACTCTCTAAAGTGGTTTAATGAATTTGCCTCTGACTATCCTTGTTCCCAACCGCCCGCAAACCCTTGTCATTGGTTTGTGCACATAACCTTAGAACAGACATTTTATAGTGTTTTCAGCTTATTATCTTGAGGGCTGTTTTGGTAATTAACGCAACTACACTCAGTTTAGAATTCTATTAAGTCACTTTACATGTCATTGAATGGTCTCGGGTCAAATATTTGCCCTCAGGCTTACCAATTTTCTATGCATTGCCCTATTTCCTTCTACAAACTATGTCCTTGTGATGATCTTCATTTATTATTTAATCTTAGATCACCCCTTCCCCAAAAGTGATCATTTTACAGTAAACGAGCTCAGTGAGATCAATGTTCAGAAACCAGGCCATTCATTCAAACTGTAGACTTTGCATGTTTAATGTTGGCCAGACCCCGGGGATTTTCAGGCCAGTAAATATTGCTAATTTTAGCCCAGTGACTGCCTATTTTAGAATGTATCTCATGTTCTGTTCATTACTATCGAGGCATTTAAAGGGACAGTTCATCCATAAATTAAAATTCAGTTTTTATTAAATCACACTCATGTTATTCTAAACAAAAAATCCTGTTATTTTTTAAAAGAAGAATTTTTGAACAATCTTTTATAGAGTTTTTTTATATATATATATTACTTTATATTAACTGTCTTTAACTACTATGTACTTACATTTAAATTAATCATGTAATACAATGCACTTATTGTGTACATACATGTTATTACATTGTACTTTTACTTAAAATACCTCCATGTAATTACAGTGTAATTGTAATTAGTATTGTAATTACAACTGTAAATAATTTCTGTAATTACATCTATAATTACACTGTTGACCCTTCCTTTACACCTTAACCTACCCTTTTTGGGGGGCTTTTTTATGCTAAACAAATGGACTTTTTTGTTCCACTGAAAAAATAATGCAGGTTTAGAACAACATGAGGCTCAGTAAATAATGACAGAATTTTCATTTTTCCTTGAAATTAAGTGCTTAGTGGATGAGCTCCAGACATGTTTATAACAGTGTAAAAATAAAACAAAATACCTGATAACAACCCTTTTCTCCGCCAGCTATATCATATCCTGCTGATCCTCACAGACGGGGTGGTAACAGACATGGCCGATACACGGGAGGCCATCGTTCGGGCCTCCTACCAGCCTATGTCCATCATCATAGTGGGAGTGGGAAACGCCGACTTCACAGACATGCAGATCCTCGATGGAGATGATGGAGTCCTGCGCTCACCCAAAGGGGAACCTGTCTTGAGGGACATCGTCCAGTTTGTGCCCTTCAGAGACTTTAAA
Source organism: Elopichthys bambusa (assembly GCA_037101425.1). Classification (NCBI taxonomy): domain Eukaryota; kingdom Metazoa; phylum Chordata; class Actinopteri; order Cypriniformes; family Xenocyprididae; genus Elopichthys; species Elopichthys bambusa. The sequence continues at coordinate 43,976,655 of CM074432.1, read as the reverse complement.
ACGGTTAGTTTTTTGTCAGTCACTGGGAATTTGCTAATGAAGGTACATGTGTTATTGTAGATCCTGTTGCTCAGAAAGAGGATATTTGTGTTTTGCAGAATTAAACTTGAAATTTAATATTTATAATATAATATTTAAATGCAATAAAATACAAAAACATAAGTTAAGCAGCAGTTATTTTAATCCTTACCCTATCAAAAATGTTAAAATAAATACATTTGAAAATAAAAATACAGTATAGGGAACACATATTAACTATTAACTACGACTTTTCCCTCAATAAACTCCTAATTTACTACTTATTAATAGTTAGTAAGGTAGTGGTTAAGTTTAGGTATTGGGTAGGATTAAGAATGTAGAATAAGGTCATGCAGAATAAGGCATTAATATGTGCTTAATAATTACTAATAAACAGCCAATATTCTAGTAATATGCAAGCTAATAAGCAACTAGCTGAAAGATCCTAAAATAAAGTGTTACCAAAAATACATTTGAAAATAAGAAATCACATTGTGAAATTTACACTCACCAGCCACTTGATTAGGTACACCTTGCTAGTACCGGTTTGGACCTCTTTTGCCTTCAGAACTGCCTTAATTCTTCATGGCATCGATTCAACAAGATGCTGAAAATATTCCTCAGATCCATATTCTCATGATAGTATCATGCAGTTGTTGTAGATTTGTCAGCTGCATATCCATGATATGAATCTCCCATTCCAGCACATCCCAAAGCTGCTCTATTGGATTGTGATCTGGTGACTGTGGAGGACATTTAAGTATAGTGAACTCACTGTCATGTTCAAGAAATTAGTTTGAGATGATTTGAGCTTTGTGACATGGAGTGTTATTCTGCTGGAAGTAGCCATCAGACGATGGTACACTGTGGTCATAAAGGGATGGACATGGTCAACAACAATACTCAGATGTGGCATTTAAACAATGCTCAGTTGGTACTAAGAGGCCCAATGGGCCAAGAAAATATCCAACACACCATTACACCACCAGCAGCCTGAACCACTGATACAAGGCAGGATGGATCCACACTTTCATGTTGTTTACTCCAAATTCTGATCCTACCATCTGAATATTGCAGCAGAAATCGAGACTTATCAGACCAGGCGACATTTTTCCAGTCTTCTATTGTCTAATTTTGGTCAGCCCGTGTGAATTGTAGCCACAGTTACCTGTTCTCAGCTGACAGGAATGTCTTCTTTTCACAGTATCTAATTTCACAGATAGTTTGTTTCTGTACTGTTTCTATATAAAATGTAATGTAAAGTATTTGCTCTGGTTCTTGTTTTAAATTATTTTGTTTCGTTATTATGCTTGTTGTTATCATCTGTTGACCGTTGTACAAGCAGAATGTGGCGGTTGGTCTGTGTCGTATTTGTCCCACCCCTCCTCTACTGTGATTGGACGGCTGGATACAAAGTGACAGTGATGAGCGCTGCGTTGAAGTATTTTTCTTCAACTTTTGGTGACCGGTAAAAAACAGCGAGCGCTCAGCGCTTCAGTGTGAAATAGCTGCTCACGGTGCTCCCGTTGAAAACTATTGGAAAAATACACTAGCCGTTGGGGAAAATGCTTCGGTGGGCACACGGCCTTACTGTTGTCTTTCTATCAGCTCAAACCAGTCTGGCCATTCTCCTCTGATCTCTGACATCAACAAGGCATTTTCGCCCACAGAACTGCCGCTCACTGGATATTTTCTCTTTTTCTGACCATTCTCAGTAAACCCTACAGATGGTTGTGTGTGAAAATCCCAGTAGATCAGCAGTTTCTGAAATACTCAGACCAGCCCATCTGGCACAACAACCATGACACGTTCAAAGTCACTTAAATCATCTTTCTTCTCCGTTCTGATGTTCAGTTTGAACTTCATCTTGACCATCTCTACATGCCTAAATGCCTAAGTTGCTGCCATGTGATTGGCTGATTAGATATTTGCATTAATGAGCAGTTGAACACATGTACCTAAGAAAGTGGCCAGTGAGGTTATATTTGCAAGTATGAAATGTAAAGTTGCAAATTCTGAGAAATAAAGTTAAGATTAAAAGACATAAAGTTGCAATCAGTGTTTGGTAAGTTACTTCAAAAAAGTAATTAATTACTAATTATATTATCAGTGTTGTATTTAAAATATTTTTCTAATTACTCTGTCTGAAAAGTCATTTAATTACTCAATAATTACTTCTAATTACTTCTTAAAATCCCTATAAATCTTGACCAGATAGACAATAGAAAGGAAACTCTTTTAATAATTTAGTCAAACATGGAATAGTTTAGCCTTTTATAGCTTTTTAAAACAATTTAACTTTATTAAAACATATGCTATAATACTTTTATTTACTTTATAATACTTGAATTTTTTTTAGTAACAAATAGGGATGTCACGATACCAAAAATCTAGTAGTCGGTACCGATACCACCAAAAGTGCACAATACTCGATACCATGGTAAAAATATATAAAAATACAAATAAAACAATGCTATATTTTTTTTTCCAGGTAGGTCAAATAGTAAGTAAAAATACCACAGAAATTGAATAATCAAATATAAAATAACTCTGCATAGTCATAACTGTATAAATTAAATATAGATTAATCCTTATTAAAGCTTTTCTTTTGTTGTTTGATTATCATTTATAATACAGACAGCCAATAGTAGACAGTAGCATGTTTTAAAGGCTGCTGTCACTAAGACCTAATGGACGGGGACAATATGCTGTTCACATTCACATAACCAACCGCGAATATACGCCAAGACGGGCATTTTGACATAACTGTGTGTGTATTTGAACGTTCATGTGTAATAAACCGTGTAATGTGTAATAAAACACAGGCTGTGTGCGCTTTGGTCGAGGGCGCACTGACAGAAGACCTTCTCTCAGAGAGCGCGTGCAGTTCTTTCTCCCTAGCACACCGCTTACATTTTACTGTAATGTTCTTGCCTACCTGTGTCAAAAAAGTGAAGTAATTGGAATATTTTCATTCTGCAAAACAGCCACTCGCTTCTGCTGACATCTTCAGAGAGCCAACTCGTGCGAAGTTGCGAACTCACGCGCAACTGCACTACAGCTAACGATTTTAAAGAGGCAGCGTTCACTTTTACCTTTAGACGACAAATTTAGATTTTAAATTCAGTATTGATTTAAACAGAACTGTTGAACTAATTTACAGTATGTAATGCAAGTACATTATAAGTAACTGTAATTAAATTACCTAAAAATGTTATCCCTTACTTTACTTTTTCAGTGGATAAGTAATTTAATTACAGTAACGCATTACACCCAACACTGGTTGCAATTGTGAAATATAGTTGCACTGTGAAATATAAAGTAGCAGTTATGAGAAACAAAAATGCATTGCAAGATAGACTGTACAGTCACAACTGGGAGATATAAAGTCACTATTACTGTATATAGAAATAAAGTCAGAGAACTTATTTTATTTACTCTAGGGAAGAAGCAGGCTAACTACTATGTATTTACATTTAAATCAATCATTTAATACAATGCACTTATTGTGTAAATACATGTTATTACATTGTACTTTTACTTAAAATACCTCCATGTAATTACAGTGTAATTGTAATTAGTATTGTAATTACAACTGTAAATAATTTCTGTAATTACATCTATAATTACACTGTTGACCCTTCCTTTACATCTTAACCTACCCTTAAACCTACCCATACCAAACCTGTCCCTAACCTTACCCATATCCCACCTCAAAAGCAGCAAATGTGTTTTGGGTAACACTTTATTTTACAGTGTCCTTGTTACACATTACATGTACATGCTATAGTAATAACAGTGAATTATGCATAATTACAAGCAACAAATCCTAACCCTATAGAGAGTACATGTTGTTAATTAATATTACTAAGTACCTAATTGTATAATTACAATTTAAGGCCGTTACAAATAAAAATGAATGCATTGTAATACTTTTTATGGCCTTAAAATTTGAAAAGTAAATTTAACACTTTGTAAAAGGAGCCACGGATGCCTTACATAAATGATATGGTGCGTTGGTGAATGATGCAGGCAGTGAGGCGAACCAGCATATGCCAGTGGTGCAGAAATTTTCTCCACAAGAGCAGTTTGTTCTCTCCACTGATGTACACAGCCAGAAAAAAACAAACAGAAAAACAATAATTTTAGAGAAGCGAGGATTAAAAATGTGTAAATACTCTCAACAGCCTGCTGCTTGGCTCTCTACCAACCAATTTAAATCACAAATTATACTTGTTTTATACTATACTAATTTACCATGTATTTGGTTGATTTGCTCTTTTTCACTATTGTTAATGTTTTTTCCCATCACGGACGTCAATAAAAGTGTAACTTTTGCAGGCTTCACCAGCTGCACTGGCCAAGTGTGTCCTTGCAGAGGTGCCTAAACAGGTAGTGGAGTACTTCAGTCACAAGGCCATACCGCCCATGAACCCAGTGCTGAATTCAACCCCCAACTCCATCGCCAACACACCTGAATAACACTCAAGCCTCCGGTCAAGCCCTGTACTCCTCCACGGTACTGCAAAGAGTGAGAGCTGGGACAGGGCTGCTCTGCCACAACATACAGTACATTGACTACATTTTGTTCATTCATAAGGTGTTCATACATGACTGACGGTTTGGATCTTGGTGGCCGATCTTACCCTTGACGCCATTACTGCTCCCCCAGCATGCAAACCGGAGTCCTTTTCAGGCAGGGCTGACAGTACATTGATCTCCCATCAGCACCACAGGCCTTCTGATCCCTGCTGACTCTTTTCAACTGCACAAGGACACTTCTGCCATTTTGTATGTCCTTCAGAGCTTTCGAAGACTGCCTGTGGGCTCCTTTCATTTCTGGACTCCCGGAGAACTGGAACAGAACTGACTGCAAACGTACAATGTAATATGAAGAATTATTCTATAGATAATTGCATGTACATTGACTGAATGCTTTGGTTTTGCTGGACAAATATGCATACTTCATAGCTAAAATCATGATCATTTTGATGTAAAGATAAAGGGTGTGAAAATTGTGACTAGTCAATTGGTCAGGTCAACTAGTTTTAAATATTTTAGCAGTGGTGCTTTAATTAGCATGCTGATAGAGCGCTGTTTGACAATTTGCACGGTGAAACCCACTTGGAAAATCTGCGTCTTTAAATCCATCACCTGTAAAGCACCGGTGCAACAGCCATACACATGCAGACATGCTGTTTTTTAAGCATCTTACGCCATGAGCAGTCTGTGTCAAGTTAAAAAGAGTTTTTCAGAAAAATACCTTTTAAAAATGTATCTTGAGACCTGTTTCATTCCATTATGTCTAACTTGAATGCATCTGTTAACATCCCATAACAAACATGTCTGATTGGTGAAAATGAAGCCAGCCTATTTATACAGGACTTCTTTAAGAATTTTAAGTCAACTAGTCAGTAGGTTGCCTGAGAATGTTTTGAAAATGTTATGTTCACATCCCTAGTCAACATATTGTGTGTCTCTGCGCCAATGCTCTTATTCAAATGTACATTAATTGATATCTTTTCCCTGTTTAAATGGTTTGTGGAAACAGTTGAACATTGCCACAGGTACTGTCAATCATGAGAGGCGTATACAAATCTCTGCTCTAATTAAATCATGTTTGTGCTGTTAACAGAACCAAACAGAGCTGTTTCAACACTGCCAAACAGATAGTCCACCCCAAACTATGTACTGTATGGCATATCTTCGCTTTATTGTATGGAATGTCCACTTGTAGTGTACTTCAAATCTTAAAAAGTATATATTTAAAAAAAAAAAATATATATATATACTCGTAGATGATATAATATTAATGAAATAAAAGGCAACTTAAGTTTACTTAAAGAGAGTCCACTTTTATGAATGTTTCTTAACACAGTTAAGTACACTTTTAAAAAGTACACTTTGTAATAATATCAGATGAAAAGTTTCTAATCTTTAGTGTTTTTAAAAAGTACACATATTTCGATGCGTTGACTAACATACTAAAGCGCATGTAAAGTGCTTGATTCTAATTTTAACTGTAACGTGTTATGCAGTTAATATATTTAAAATGTACTAAATCGCAACTTCACCATTACAAATATATTTAAATACATGACATACGAGTTTCAATAAAAATTACATTAAAGAATATTTTAATTTACTGTAATTTAATGGTAATTTACCATACTTTATACCATATTTCAAAGACAACAAAAATAATTATGAAATTACATATAAATATGTACTTAAGTCCTGCTGAAGTGGGCCAAAAAACAGTCTTAGGGTTAAGCTAATTGAATTTAATATAAATTTGAACTATAATACATTTTCATTTAATTGTAAATAAGATGCAATTACATCTTATTGCAATGCAAACATTAAGTTGAGTTCACACTTAAATATATTCTTTTAAAGTATATTATTTCTGTAATAAGTACTCTTTAAAAGTATAAAGTATACCTATTTTTCACAAGGGTAGCCACATTATATGTGATAAAACAAAGCATTTTAACATTGAAATGGCTTTAAAGCAAGTTTTCATTTGAAATTTAGCAAAATGTAGGCAAAGTGAATATGAAAAGTGATAAAAAATAAGTGTAAAGTGCTGTTTTCATTCTGATGTTTGGGTGGCAGTGGCACACATATTCAGCCTACTGTTTAATTGACTGCTGTTCAGTGACACGTGACATTGCCGTACACACAGAGTTTACGTCAAACTACAGATTGACTGAACAATAGCCATGTCAAACATGGATGGCTGTACAGTTCTACAGTACATGCATGACTTCAATTACTAACACTAAACAAACAGTGATGGCTATATTTACCTATTACAGTAGAACTTAATTGGGTGAAAATTGATAACTTCATAATAAGAAATCATATTGCCTAGCACAAAAATACCTGCCCTCTCAATAAACTGTCGACTTGCAACCTTTCATACAACCAGAGAGAAACTGTCTCTATGTTATCCAGCATTATATATCTGTTAGACAGTTTGTCACAGTTGCTTCAACAAAACTGACTGGCATATGCATCTTGACGTCAAGAGAAAATCATTTTAAAGTGTTTAATGAATGTTTCGAGTTCTCCATTAACAGGGTATATATAAAGTCATTTACGATTTTGGGCACAGAATCTTCTTGCTCTTAAGATTAGCACAGCACACAGTCAAAACTGAAAAGTGTCACGTTTGATGTGCTTAGTACACATCTATACAAGAGCACAAACGAAACCTCTCTCTATCTGCTATTCTGAAGCCCATATTGCACAACTGCAACATTATCATTCCATTGTGATATGGTTATGTAAATGAAAGTCGCCAGTTCTTAAAATGTTGCTGTTTCTGAAATGGCTTTTTGAACTGTACATGTAGCCTATTCCAATTTGCGCAGCGGTCTTGTACATAGCATTTATTAATACTTCTTTCTTTTCTTTGCTTGTCTTTTTAATCCATTTCCAAATGGACTGCATTTGCATGTTGAGTGTATCCTGGGGTAAAGTCTGCTCCCTCTTTTTTGGAGGTGCTACTCTGCCACATAGTAGCAGAAAGGAGAGGAAAATGTTGAGCATGAGTTTTCTTCTGCTATTCGTTTGGATTATGGGTCATCACCCTGGTGGTATTTTCTTGCAGCCTGAGGTCATTGCAGCTTTAGATATTCATACAGACAGAGATATTAGGTAACACATTAAGTCAGCTGCATCCTTAAGCATTGAAAAGATAGGCAAATCATGCTGTCCAAAAATAAATATTCATTAAACTGTATTGTTATTACTGTCAAAGGCGCTGGATTACAGGGAGCAAGAGGAGTCATTTGAACATATTTTGTCCCATCTATGCTTTAACAATGCTTTGATTTGAGCCAGTGACACCACTGGAAGTATCTCTTTCAAAAGCTGTGATTTACTGCATGCACTCCTCTGTGTTGAAATGTACCTGTCTGATTCCTTTCAGTGTTATTTTGTTGGAAGCGAGTCTGCTGTTGCACCAGCCCGTTTCCTGTAGTCTAGACTTCTGCATCGAGGCTAATAAATCTTTTAGTAATTTGACTGAGTGGTGGTGTGTCATTGTGCAAAGACTACATCCAGAGTGGATTCAGAACAATGATCAAAACACCCCCACAGCTTGAACAGTCCTATACCTCTTCATGGGTTCAACATTTCATTTAGTAGCGTTATAGTTTTGATTTATATGCTGTTGGATGTTTGATGATTGCGTTAGCTTACATGTGCGTAAGCAAAGCTTCTATCGCTTGTTTCTGCTTCTTCTTTGCTTGCTTTTGGATCAGGAGATTCTGTACTCTTTCAGAAGATGCCTATAACAGTGAAAACATGGATTGCCAGAAGAACAGGTGGGGAAGTGTTGTGTCATAAATGATAAAAAAAATCTCATTAATGGCAAGGAAAGAGTTAAATTGCATTGACGACTTAGACCAACTCACCCGTTATATTTTAATAAAAGTTTAAAAGAACATGAGAGTGAGTACATTTTGGCAAAATTTTCATTTTTGGGTGAACTAACCCTTTAAACAAGTTTTAAGATCATGTAAACTTTTCAATTAAGTGTGTCCAAACTTTTAACTAACCAGTTTGGTGGATTTTGGTCTGAGCATGTTAGTTGAAAACATTTTTAAAATTAAATTTATTTTTAGTCTTAGCACAAAAAACGAGAAAATGTCTGCCTGTCATAAAAGCACACTGGTCAAGTTTAGGCTAGTATACTCTTGTGCAGCCAGACCTTCAGACTGACGGCAGAAGGTCTGGACTCCATCACAGCTTTCATTGGCAAAGGACCGCCCAAGAGGACGTCTGACTGACATGTAAAGAATCTAATCACAGTTCGTTTTGTTCCATGTCATGTTTAGGGTTGTGAAAATGTAAAGTCGATGTGCTTACGATAACAGACCAGCGTGCATCTAAAAAATTTTCAAGAGCATTGTAACCTTACTGTAACAATGGAACCACAAACTTCACATACTTTTGAAAAACCAGCATTTAGTTGATCCTGATAACTGCTCATTGTCACAGTTGTAAACATGACGGCTTTCTTCTTCCATGAGGGGGTTTGGAGTCACAACGGCTTTCTTCTTCCAGCTCACCCGTTACATTTTAGTAAAGGTTTAAAAGAACATGAGAGTGAGTAAATTTTGACAGAATTGTCATTATTGGGTGAACTAACCATTTAAACAAGTTTTAAGATCATGTAAACATTTCAACCATGAGGGGGTTTGACGTCACAACGGCTTTCTTCTTCCATGAGGGGGTTTGGCGTCATGACGGCTTTCTTCTATGAGGAGTTTTGGCGTCACAACGGCATTCTTCTTCCATGAGGGGGTTTGGCGTCACAACAGCTTTCTTCTTCCACGAAGGGGTTTGGCGTCACAACGGCTTTCTTCTTCCATGAGGGGGTTTGGAGTCACAACGGCTTTCTTCTTCCAACTCACCCATTACATTTTAGTAAAGGTTTAAAAAAACATGAGAGTGAGTAAATTTTGGGTTTGGGAATTTTCATTTTTGGGTGAACTAACCCTTTAAACAAGTTTTAAGATCATGTAAACATTTCAACCACAAGGGGGTTTGACGTCACAGCGGCTTTCTTCTTCCATGAGGGGGTTTGGCATCACAACGTGTTTCTTTCATGAAGGGGTTTGGCGTCACAACGGCTTTCTTCTTCCATCAGGGGGTTTGGCGTCATGACGGCTTTCTTCTTCCAACTCGCCCATTACATTTTAGTAAAGGTTTAAAAGAACATGAGAGAGAGAGTATATTTTGACAGAATTTTCATTATTGGGTGAACTAACCATTTAAACAAGGTTTAAGATCATGTAAACATTTCAACCATGAGGGGGTTATTTTATGTCAAAGAGAATAAGGAAATATATATTAATACTTAAAATTGCTAATTTAGAATTATATATGCAACATGATTGGAGACAAGGGAATTTGCCGGTCAAGTGCTTCATATAGTGTTCTTTGGTACTAATTATTATGAATTTGTGTTAATTAGGGCACATCTATGCATGAAAAACCATGTGACATAAAAGCTGATTAAAATTTTATGTAAAATATGCATGTGGACAAAAAAAATGACCCATTATTGTTTGCAATTTTGATTGCAAATCTGCAAAACCTGACATTGGGAAAACATTTAGGTCACATTCTATTGAAATCTGAGTAATATTGCTGGTTCCAGGAAATTGTTTTATTTTATTATCTGTGGTGGTACTTGAAATGCATCCAGCAACATAAACGTATCTAGGCAGAGGCCACATTTGTCATTACATAAACATCAAAAAAGCATCAAATGTGCATCTAGAAGCAACCCAGGCATTATAAAAGCATTATAATTCCAGGTCATTTCTGCAGTGTATAGGTGCTGCTATATTTCCATTCACTCTCATGCAGATATCTTTATGTGGAATAGTCAGTCTACATATTAACAGGTAAATATAAAGCCCATTTAGACCTTAGAACTGGTGTTTTGAAGAACTACGCTTCAAAGAAAGTGAATTATATTGCAATTCAAATGATTAAGATAATAATCAGTTAAAATTGCCTGGAGTTAAAACAATGGGCTTTTCTAATTATCAATCATGGACTCAAATGTTATGCATGTCTGGTTTAGTTGAGTACACTCTTAAAAATAAAGGTTCTCTATTGGCATATGGTTTCATGCAGAAAATTTAACATCCATGGAATCTTTCCATCACACAAAAGGGTTCTTCATTGTGGAAAAATGTTCTTTAGATTATTAAAATGATTAGAACTGTTCACTGTAAGTTTCTTATTTTTTAAGAGTGTAAGGTCACTTCTACAATACAATATAGAGTACATACAGTAACATTTTTGTAATTCAGACTCTGTTATGTAAAATGGAGGAAAATAAAGATTATCTAGAAAAAGAGACACGTTTAAACTAGTCCTGATTTGCAAAATAGGGTGATAAAGATCCTGGCATTTTTATTAGATGTCTTGCCCTCACTTAAAAATCTTTATATATATATATATATATATATATATATATATATATATATATATATATATATTTACTTTGTTTTATTTTTGTTTCAGCTCAGAATTTTTACAAGTCATATAATACCTATAATATAAGCCATGTTCTTTTCTGCCCAAGATCAGTTTTTGCACATATTTTTATGCTTCTTCATTTCACAGTCAGATGAGTACTGCTATAAACCTATTTCAAACCATAAGTAAATGAAATCCACAATGTTTTTTTGTTTTCAATTTGTCAGCCTTCACATCATATGAGCATTAAACCAAAATGTGCTGCACTAAAGCACTATCTAAGTGAATCTTGGAATTTGTGTGATGCGGTTTCCAGCTCCAGGAGGCCGGCAGCAGGATCACTGGTTTCTCTTTACTAAAGATGATGAGGTCTTCTCAGCGTACCTCAGTTGCGTCACGTTATTGGGTGACTGCATGAATGATTGTAGTTGCCATGGAGATCGTGCTGGGTGCTTAAAGGGCAGCCATGAAGAAATGGAGCGAGATGAGCAGGAGCAGATAATTGTTAAAAGAGCCGAACAACCTTGAGTGAGGTTCAGGGCTTTCAAAGAATAGCACAGAATTGCTTCGGTCTCAGATGTTGACACTGTGTTGAAATATAAATGGGTTTTAAGACCATAAAAAATGCACTTTTGTATGAGCATAAATACTTAGTATGTTCTTTATTGAAGATCTGAGTGTGGGAGTAAGATTCATATTGTCATTGTCAATATCATGTCAATGTTGATGTTTTTTTTTGAAGAAGAAGAAGAAGAAGAAGAAGAAGAAAAACTCAATTTATCCATCCATTCTATTCATGGTCAGATGCAAGCATTTTTTATTTTTTACTTTCACTATTTCTACACATACTGTAAATAACATCTTGTGGAGAAACATGTTCACTTTTAACTGATTTATTAAATGAATAGGTTATATATTTGAATGTGACAAATTAAAATTTTAATAGATGACTAAACTAATTGAGTCAGTCTGAACTGGCACTGAAAATGAACAGCACAGCCAAACCTTTAGCCCTAACCCAACTCATTGTTCTTTTGTCCAAAATGAGGATTAATATACATTGGCAAAGATAGATTCTTCTCTGAATGGGGTATATGTAAATATGTTTCATTGCATCCCTCAGAAATCATAAACTGTATCACAATTGTAATTAGCTTTTTTGTCCTCTATAGGATTTTTTACCTTTGGTTTCCTTGTTGTCCCTGATTGATTTTCCTCAACATTATGTTTTCCTTCTTTATGATTTTCCGTTTCCACCACCTCCTGCCTAATTATATAGTCATGTCTGTCCCTGAATTTAGCCAGCTTAGAAAGTGTTTCATTATAAAGATATAGGGCCCTATTTTAACCATCTAAGCACATGGTCTGAAGCGCATGGTGCAGTTGCTTTTGCTAGTTTAACAACAGAAAAAATGGTCGGCGCACCAGGCACATGGTCCAAAAGGATTGTACCTAGTCTCTTAATGAGTAATGGGTGTGTTTTGGGCATAATAAACCAATCAGAGTGTCATCTCCCATTCCCTTTAAAAGCCAGGTGGGTCCCACTTTCATATTAAGTGGCCTTAACTACTATGTACTTACATAAAAAATCAGTTCATACTGAATTGCAAAACACTTTTGCTGCTATTAAGGTGGGATACGGGTAAGGTTAGAGAAAGCTTTGGTGGTATGGGTAGGTTTAAGGGTAGGGGGAAGGTGTAAGGGATGGGTCAACAGTGTAATTATACATGTAATTACAGAAATTAATTACAGTTGTAATTACATGCAGGTATATATTTAAAATATAAGTACACAATAAGTGCACTGTATCAAACGATCAATTTAAATGTAAGTACATAGTAGTTAAGGCCACTTAATATAAAGTGGGACCGCCAGGTGTGCTTGCACTATGGCAGATTGCTATTTACATGGCAGAATATAGACACCCTCAACCTGATGAGTCAGTTTAAATACATGTATTGCCATGATTGGTCAAATAATAGCCAATTTCATTCGTCATTACTGCAAATAGGTCATTCTAATACATGCAATGAATATTGCTGATAACTGCGTCAGGCTGAAACTAGCAAAAAACGTGTCACATCTGGCATTGCATTGCGCTGGGTATATGATAGAGCCCATATAGTTAAAACAGATGAAACAAAATCTAGTTTCAGTCTCAGACGGCTTGACCATGGGCCCTCACGGACCATTCATGGACAATGGTGAGAGCAGGCTAAAAATCTGACAAAGTTTACATTGCATTCTTTAGATATTTAACAAGGACCTATTATGTCCCTTTTACAAGATGTAATATAAGTCTGTGTGTCTGTGAAGTTTCAGATCAAAATACCCCACAGATTATTTATTATAGCTTGTCAAATCTGCCCCTATTTGAGTGTGAGCAAAAACACAGCGTTTTTGTGTGTCCCTTTAATGAAAATGAGCTGCTGCTCCCGGCCTCGCTTTCCAGAAGAGGGTGGAGCTTTAACAGCTTGTGCTTCGGTTACTCAACAACAAGAAAGTTGGAGAATCTCACGCAGCCAAAATGATGACTGTCAGTAATGGTGAAGCACGGTTTTTGAAGCAGTCCGGCGTAAAACGACGGCATGGTAACAACACTCTACTACAACAACTCTTCCTCTTCTCTAAAGCAGCCCAACATGGCCTCATCCGCTTTGTTGCGTGTTCTCGGGGGCGGGGTTTGTGTACATTTTAGGGTTTGTGATGTCACTAACCCGGGAAGAAGCTTGTTGTAGTCTCACAAGCCGTTTGTTGTAGTCCTTAAAAAGCTATTTCTGTAAAAGAAAATATCTCCCTTTGCATTGAACTTTGAGCGTCGTAACTTTGCAGACATTGTTTATGCTCAAACAGCAACATTACACACTAACTAAAGTAAAAAAAGTGAAATCATAATCAACCACAAAATTAAACAATTTTCAAGATTATGCCTAATTAAAATTATTTTAAATAATTATAATTTAACCAGTTATGTAAATTTGTATTTCTTCAACTATTGGGAAAGCGCAACCGCACCGCTTTCTCCTTTTTTCCAAAGCGCTTGCGCTCCCGTGGCGTCTGTCGTGCTGTGCGGCATTCTGAAAAGTTGAGATGTTTTCATCTCGATGCGCCTGGAAAATGTACCACATGCGCGTCGCTTCCATTATAAGCACGCCTGCCGCACGGCTACATTTGAGATAACTGACTTGTGCGCAAAAAAGACGCAATATGTGAACAGCCCCTAAAGCATGCTGCCAGTGGACTCTGGAGCTGTGGAGTGACAAATCATGCTTTTCTGTTTGGCGGATGCCAGGAGAACATTACCTGCCTGACTGCATTGTGCCAACTGTTGGGTTTGGGCTTGGCCAATTATTTCCAGTGAAGGGAAATCTTAATGCTTCAGCATATCAAGACATTTTGAACATTGCTATGCTTCCAATTTTGTTGGAACAGTTTGGGGAAGGCCCTTTTCTATTGCAGCATGACTGTGCCCCAGTGCACAAAGCAAGGTCTGTAAAGACATGGTTGGGTGAGTTTTGTCCTGGTCTGGCCTGCACAGAGCTCTGACCTCAACCCCATCGAACACCTTCGGGACTGAACGGGAACGGACATTGTGAGCCAGGCCTTCTCATCCAACATCAGCACCTGACCTCACAAATGCTCTACTGGATGAATAGGCAAATATTCCCATAGAAACACTGTGGAAAGCTTTCCCAGAAGCGTGGAAGCTGTTGTCTATGAATTTAGAATGCAAAGTCATTAAAGTTGGTGTAATAGTCAATTGTATAGAACAGTAATAGTCAAGTGTATATGAAAGGAGAATTCCATCATTTTTTCTGAAAGTTATGAAAATTTTAACCGCAGTGTCATTCTGTGGTGAAAATAGCAATGACGGAAATAGTGAAGGCTAATTTCATAGCTAGCATTTTCTATATCATAAATACACACAATATAATAAAATCATCATGCTTTATACACAATTTGACAAAAGTACAGCTTGAAATGACGCACAACAATTTTCTGTTCACAAGTGGTATTTAGATTTTTGGTAACACTATTTCGATAGTCCACTTTAGACATTCCACTATACAGTAAGTACTGTAACTTTGCAACTACATGTCAACTAACTCTCATTAGAGTATTAGTAGACTGTCTGCTTAATATCTGCTAACGCTTTATTTTGAATATAATAAGTATATAATATAATAAGTATAAAAGTATAAAAAGTATCTTTGCAAGTGTATGTCAACTTATTCTACTAACCCGAACCTACTAAATACTCTAATAAGAGTTAGTTACAAATTAATGAAAGTTAGTTGACATGAAGTTGCAAAGTTATAGTTAGTAGAATGTCTAAAGTGGACTATCGAAATAAAGTGTAACCAGATTTTTGTTTTTGTTTTTCATATTTTGTCAAACTTGGTAAACAGGTACAATAAATTTGGAAAAGTTCTAAGGCAGAACTGTTAGTTAAGATAGAAGTTACATCATTTAAAACTTTTTCACTAAATTAATAAAATGGCTTATAATTACTTAACTTTTGTTTAGATTATTATTACTTTTAAAAAAAAAAAAAAAGAATTATATAACATTTTGAAATCTGGGTCAGGGTTAAAACAATACAATGCATTCATAAAAGGCATTTGAAAAGTAAAAGGTGCGTTCACACCAAGTTGCAAATACCGTAACTATTCTGACTTGTAAAATGCATTCACATAATCACAGAACTTGTAATTACAACTTTAGACTCGTAATTTTCTGAGAGCTACGACTTGTATCACGTGACTGCTGCAGATTTATTTCAGAGTTAATAGTGCAAGAGAGACGTATAAGTCTGAATCCAAGGATGTTAAAGGGTTTGTTCACCCAAAAAATGAATATTCTGTCATTAATTACTCACCCTCATGTCGTTCCACACCCGTAAGACCTTTGTTCATCTTCAGAACACAAATTAAGATATTTTTCATAAAATCCGATGGCTCATTGAGGCCTGCATTGACAGCTAATTTACACTTTCAAACGCCCAGAAAGGTACTAAAGACATATTTAAAACAGTTCATGTGACTACAGTGGTTCAACCTTAATGTTATGAAGCAACGAGAATACTTCTTGTGTGTCAAAATAAAAATAAAAAAACTTTATTCAACAATATCTAGTGATAGGCGATTTCAAAACACTGCTTCATGATGCTTCAAAGCTTTACAAATCTTTTATTTCGAATTAGTGGTTCAGAGCGTGTATCAAACTGGCAAAGTCATGTGAACCATTGAAATTTCGAAACACTTATGACGTAACAAAGCCTCGTTTACTGAAATCACGTGACTTTTTTCGCTCCAAACCACTGATTCGAAACAAAAGATTTGTAAAGCTTCGAAGCTTCATGAAGCAGTGTTTTGAAATCGCCCATCACTAGATATCGTTGAATAAAGTTATTTCGTTTTTTTGGCGCACAAAAAGTATTCTTGTCACTTCATAACATTAAGGTTGAACCACTGTAGTCACATGAACTTTTTTAAATACCTTTAATCTTTAGTACCTTTCTGGGTGTTTGTAAGAGTAAATTAACTAATCAATGCAGGCCTCATGAGTCGTCGGATTTTATTAAAAATATCTTAATTTGTGTTCCGAAGATGAACGAAGGTCTTACGGGTGTGGAACAACCTAATCTAATCCTTTAACAGCTCCAAGTACAGCGTCATGCGTTGTCATCTACTAATACGATAATTACAACATGGCGTGAATGCAAAAAAAGTCTCAATTTTAATGTTCAGTTTGAACCAAAGCTGAAAAAACACCCACATGCAAAAGTCACAGGATCACATCCAATTCTAGTTTTATTTTGGTTTAGTTTTTGCAGCATGCCTGATATCAGCAGTAGAAAATGTGTTTATCATTTTAGCCTTTAGAATGAACTGGCATTGTGCTACTAATCAAATTCACTGGCAGTATTTTAGCTGGGTGGCAGGCAGTTCCATTTCCATGTCTTGATAACGCGCACAAACAAACAACAAAATAGAAACTTCAATTGAGCTGCGTGTATTTGATGTCTGCCCTCTTTGCTTTGCATTTCTGATGTAAATGAATGTTCAAAGCACAGGCTGCACATCACAACAGTGGCATTTCACCCCACTGACTCCACAGTGTCCAAAAAGAGACGTTTCTATCACCAACTGGGCAGCGTCTGGAAAAGCAAATAGAGTCTGTTTTTAATCTGGATATTAGCGGGTTATTTAGATTAGCTTTTCTGAAAGGTTAGTTTCATTATACTTTTTCAAAGTTCATGATACACATTCCTAATTATCAGTGGAAGAGTGAAACACAAGGACACCCCTATTACAACAAACATGATTTTAAAGGGGTCATGAACTGTGTTGTTTTATTGTTTTATAATGTTTCCTGGGGTACACTTATAATGTTAGTATGCTTTTTTACATAAAAAATTATAATTTAGAAATAAAAGGCATTTTCCTACCCTGATTTTAGCCCTCTTATTTGAACGCTCTGTTTTAAGGGGCGTGTCTGCTGTAAGACTTCAGTGTAAACACCCACTGCTGTGATTGGCTGACATCTTTGCATATGAGATAGCTAAGTATTACTCTCTCGAAAACTTTTAGCATGTTTTTACTATTACAGCACTCAAGGCTAACTAATCGTGAAAAGTGTTACATTACATTTATATCTATGGCATTAGAACATAGCTGATCACAGACATGTTGTTGAGTGCATGAAAACAGTGATCTCGTCATTGCAGCTCAACTTCTGCACAATAACGAATGCTTTCATCGTAACTAATAGTCCAAATGCATTGTAACTAAGAGATTTGCTGAATAAAACGGGAGTTTTGGCGTGTGTCCAGAACTCAGTCACTGATAAACTTGCGCTGTTTGATTGACAGCTCCAGCGATTGTAAAGGGAGCGTTCTTTGATCGCTTTCTTTATATAATTTAATCACCATTTAAATAACAGATTTTTTTTTCATCCTACTAAGAGAAACAACATGAAGTTGACAGTTTAGTCACTGGTTTGATTTACTGTATAGACAAAGAACATCTGACTGTACATGAATCATTATATATCAGATCAGGCATTAGAACAGTAGGAGTAACAGTTACTTACATGTTGTTGCATTACTGTCGAGTCCATATCGTAAGAGTCTGTTTGCAAAGCTTGCGCCGAAATGCGATTGATTAACCAAAGAATCCAAATAAATAAAGCTCAACTGAGATATTCACATTGTTGAAAATAAATAACCATATACCTAGCATTAGGATCCTTTGAAAGGTAATGTTATTTTTGTCCTGTTGTATCGCTATTCTCTCCTCCTCATCTCACTAACATGCCAGGGGGCGGGGCTAATGATGAAGTAGGCGTTGATTTCTTCGGCGGAGGCGGAGTTTCACCTATCTATGACACATTCCGGACGAGTCATTCGCTGGGCCTGGTGTCAATAAGAGCTTTTAATGGACTAACAAGGAAGTTTTCAGTTCTGAAACTTACAGGATATTCTTATAGTACGATGACCTCTTATATATCAATAGCTCAAGGGAAAGTTGATTTCTCAGTTCATGATGCTTTTAGGATTGATTTTTCCCCATCAGTTGCAAAGTGATCTAAATATCACTTTGGTTATTTATTTATCTAACTGCATTTTAGAGATACTTTTGTAAAGTATATTTAGAGATTGTCTTTTGTAAAAAAAATGTATATGCTGAAATGTCCAAATTCAGCAGTTGCATATGTTGGAAATATATTGAGTAGAAGTGCATTTTAAGTGGGTGTTTACAAGAGGTTGTTTCTGTTTGAGATTGTGGTCACTTTATGAGATTAATGTGGTTAATTTCACCCAGGCTTGTTCTGCTTGCACACAAAGATGATCCCTTGGGCTAAACTGTTCATAGATTTGTATTCCACTGCAGCTGTTTAATATTTTATTTCCTCTGCAATAAATGCTAATGTGCAATTAGAATTCCTCACCCCTTTAGAAAAACACCAAGCTAACAAACCACTACATCATTTTGTACAATATTAATCTAGCGTGCAACCGGTCCCACAACAAACAAAGCTAGATCTTAATATTTAAATCTTATTTAAGCAGTCACATTTAGCAGTAAGTGCTCTGCTATATAATAAAAAGCAGTAACAAACAAGGTCTGTAATATGAGAAACACCAAACCCCACTGAATAATATCTCTTTCTCACACTCACCTTTGAAAGTGGATATTGCAGATTTTATGGAAAAATGGGTAACACTTTATTTTGAGTCCACTTTAGAGATTACTAACTACATCTTATTAGAATATTAGTAGAGTGTCTGCTTAATATCTACTAACACTTTATTTTGATGCTCCTCTAACAGACATTCTACTGACTATAAGTTTGTCGACATGTCAAGTACGTCAACTTATTGTACTAACCCCAAGCCAAACCATAACCCTAACAATCTACTAATACTCTAATGAGAGTTAGTTGACATGTAGTTGCAAAGTTGCTCATAGTTAGTAGATTGTCTAAAGTGGACTATCGAAATAAAGTGTAACTGAAAAATGGGGTGCACAGACTGCACACGAAGAAATGTTGCCAATGTATTGTGTTAATATATATATAAAAATTCCAATATTGATTTTTTTTACAGGCATTTTATCTGTACAGTATTTGTATTGTGTCGTAGGGTTAAAATAAATATCCATAAACTTAACGGATAATGCAGAAAATTGCCAGTGCCTTTTCAGTAGGTCATGTTCATGTCATTGCTTTATTGACTTACCACACTAAAGTAACTTCCACAGATCCTTTAATGCTGTGCCAAACTATTGCCGGAAGCTAGTTATTTTAGTTTTTAAAGTTTTAAATATGGATATTTTTCTTACACCAATGTATTGCTTCGCTTCAAAAAGCCTTTATTACCTTCAAAATATCATCCTCTATTCACTGCTCGGCTCGGAAGAGCCAGGACATTATTTAATAGAACTCTGATTGTGTTCGTCTGAAAGAAGAAAGTCATATACACCTAGGATGGCTTGAGGGTAAGTAAATCATGGGGTAATTTAAATTTTTGGGTGAACTATAACTTTAACCCACCCCTAAACCTACCCATACCACCAAACCTGTCCCTAACCTTACCCGTATTATACCTGAACACATCAATATAAGCAAATGTGTTTTGCAATAAAACATGAACACAATAAGTACATTGTACTTTTTTATATATAAGTACATAGTAGCTAAAGACACCTACTATAAAGTGTGACTGGTAATCCTAATACAGCTATAGCTCCAATTTACCATCTTTACAGAATGTATACGACTACTAAGTAAATGTTACATCACCTATTTAATATGCATGAGCCTTGTTCATAAGACTTATATGCTTTATAATATGCCTGCCTTTTGTATCTTCCATTATCCCCAGCTCTGATAAATGCAGTCATGATAAACGGCTTCACGATCTTATTCACAAGATCTAATATTCTGTAATTGCTCAGTGTCCATTCAAAGGCGTCATTAATCAATACTTTCTCCTCGGTGATCCTAAATTTAACGCTCTGCTCATAAACCTGACACGAAGAGCTGTAATTACATTAAATTTGTTCTATATCGCAGATTACTGGATTGTAATAATCTGGTTAATGAGGTAACAGTTTACCTCTGATTGTTGTAATAGAAAACTCAGCGCAGTCTCCAAGAACTTCTTCAGTGTTTTTGAAAACTTTTAAAAGGAAGCTCGAAGAGATTCTAATATCCATCATTTTGGTTTCGTGGCATCCTAACGTTTGTTCTGAAATATTACGAGCATTCTGGGTGGGAGCAGATATGGTTAGAGTCATAAAGAAGCTAAACGCTCTGAAACGGCTGACAGGATAAGAGAATAACATGCAGCATTTAAACAAGCACAGCCTTTGCTTGGCTCCAGTCTTCCTCTGAGAAAGATGTAGATGAAGGAGCTTTGCAAAATGGTAATATTTGCTGACAGCACCTGATAACAAATGGTTGAACTTGAGGAAAAACTACAGCAGAGGCTTACAAAGAAGGGAATATTGCTTGGTTATATTGATGGTTATATTGAATATTGATGTTTTTGTTTGCTGTGCACACACACACACACATTTCAAGCATTGTTTTATATATATATATATATATATATAAGGTATTTTAGTACTTTCGGATACTTAAAGCACTTTAAAATGCATTCGATTAAATATCAAATATCATACATACACAACATTTGACAATCAACAAGTGATTCCAGCCAAACAAAACCTAACTTCATTATGTGAAATATTTTGACTAAGAAGTGTTTTTGTGCTATATTTCTTAAAAATAAATGTATTTTGTTATTTAATGCAGTGCATTTTTAGATGTCCAAATACTTTTCAAGGCCACAAAGATGGCTATATCAGAAATCCTTGTCCTTGTGGGAACAGCTTATAAAAAATACTATTAATAATAATAATGCAGAAAGTTTTCTTTGATGGGTAGGGTTAGGGGTACGGTTAGGGTTAGAGAATAAAATATACAGTATGGACAGTATTATAGATAGATAGATAGAATGCCACTGACTTTGAGCAACTTTTTGAAGTGTAAAATTCATGAACAGTTAAAGTCATCTACTTTCTAGTTCAACCTGGTTCCTTTTCAAGTACTCTGACCTCCAGACTGACCCAACCACATTCACCTGTCATGGAGTAACACCTACACTGCTCAGTGTGGCACAACAGCAAACATGATTCGCAGGGTAGGACGTGTCCCTGAAACAACATTAGTGCTAACCTTAAATTTATGCCCAGCCCTTCAGCAGCCATGCCTTCAGCAGTCATGCAGGCTACTTGTATCCAGGCAGGTAAATCTCCACGCTGCCTCTCAGTGGATGGGATGAATAAATGGAGGTGTGGTGTCTAGACTAATGTGCAACCCTATCTGTAATATAATTCCACATCCAGCCTCAGACTCAGACTGTAAAGTGCCAACCACTGGATCAATGCCATTGATCAGTCTGTCAGGAGTAGACTGATGTGCTGGTTTAACCCATTAGACACGTCACCTTTTTGGACCTTTAACCTGCTGAGGAGAGAGATAATTAAGAGAAAAACGTGCTCCTTGTGAAAAAGACGTACAGTATATTTCACAATTGCTTCTGATGTGTTTGAAATATGCCACTGCATAATGTACTAAATAAAATACACTTTAATGTCATTTGTTTCATGCATTTAAATATATTTAATTACACCTTTGCAGTAATGAAGTTTTAGTAAATTTAAAATATGTTCACTTTAAATGTAATATCGAGTAACAGTGCAGTTTAAATTATGATCAAGTACTACCTGAGCTTTAATGTTATTCAGCACATCAAAATAAGTGTACATTAAAGCACAACAAAAGATTATTATATATGATTTAAAATGTACTTTAAAGTAAAACTTTTTTGACATTATCACGAAGTGTACTTAAGTTTGTTAAGAAACAGTCATGAAAGTGTACTTTTTTTAAGTACACTTAAGTGGCCTTTTATCATTAATATTTTATTATCTGCAAGTACAGTTTGAAGTACACACATGAAGTGCATTTAAAGCTGAAGAGTGTAACTGGAGAAGAAGCAACAAGAAACAAACTGGTTTGTTTTCTGAGTTTTGTCAGTTTGTCTGTTTTTATTACTTTTGGACGGATGGAAATTCTTTTCAGATTCTGTTATTTTGCTGGTGTTTTCTGTATAACCATTCATGTAAACTACATTATTTAAATGTTTTTCTTTTCACATTGGTCTATTATTGCGGTTTAATCTTTTAAATATAAATGCACCCCGTTAAACAAAAACAAACGCTTTGCATGTCAGTCAGACACTCTCTTCCTGTCTAAGTGGGTTATTTTTGGCCAGAATAAGCTGCAGTGTGAAACAGACCTTTTGCCATCGTGTCAAAGTAGCTACGTGAGACTAATCATAAACTAAAAAAATGCTTGCCTCATTAAATATTCATGTGCTATAGTCTCAGAAACTTTTACCTGCTGTGTTTGGTTTCCGTTTCTTCTGAGGCAAATGGTTAACAGGTCAAAGACAACAGATTGTGCTGTACTTCTCCAGTCAATGTTTTTTAACTTCATAATAAAAGTTAAGAACTTTAGCTGAAGATAAATCCATAGTTTAAAATGACCCTTGAAAAAGAACTTAGTTTCTATATATTTCATGAATATATTGGTCATTGTGACACTTATTATCTTTCACTGCAAAATCACTGTACTTTTATGTTAGTAGACAGTAGCAGAAGCTTCACAGTAGTCAAGTTTGTTCTCTTTAAGGCAATCAGTACACCAACAGAGGACATAATGTCCCATAAGTACCACAGTATGTCTGTCAATCGACTCATAAATATGTATTCCGGTACCTGTTATTTCTCTCCAGGTTATGATCTTCCATCTTCTGCAGTATTGACTGAGCTGCTTCCCCAAGTCAAACAGCTCGGCCCACAAGAGCTCCAGCTCTGTTTTACATTGCCTACGCAAGCCATAGGAGCAAAAGTCATTTCTATTCCTCATTCTAATTTATTTTAAATATGTGCAAGCACTAGCAACACATAGTCCAATGTCTGCACCGAGAGATATCGCCTTATATCACCTCTAGGGGAGCAAGAAATATTTTTTGATAAATCATAAAGAAAGAAACATTAGCTTTTGATAAAATAAAACCCTTGGAGGAGTTTCTCCCAATCTCTAACTCTCCAAACCCACAGTTTCATCAGCACCATATTAAGAAGGCCCCATCTTGTGTTTGTCAACTCTTAATTGTTAATTACATTAGTCAGTGGGATGGATTAAGAAATCAGCTCCAGCAGCCCTGCAGCAGAGTCATCCGAGGTGAAGAGAGCAGGTTTATTTGCTTCTATTGTGCGTTTGACTTTGTACTAAAAGCTATTTCGATTTTTCCATCATATTTTACCTCAATTCAATTCCCACCGCACTTGCAGACGCCGACAGATGGTAACAGGCACTTCGGCTGGTTTTGGTGTTTAAGTGTTACATCTGTTGGCGTCTGTCGGAGCTTGTTTTGGCCAATTGAAAATTGGAATTAGAATGTCTGAGAAATTACGTGCTGTAATCTGTGTTGGTCTGTGTCTGTCGGTTCAGTGTGAATTAGTCTTTATAGGACACATCTTCTATCCAGTGTTTTAAAATGAGGAGGCATTTATGTCCCTGTTACACAATTTTAAGTTAACATTACATAAAAAGAGAGACCAAATACAATTCTATTTTGTTATTTTTACACTATGTAATGTTCTATTTATTAAAACCAAATATAAATTTCATCAAGTTAGTGTTTTTACTCATTTTTACATTTATTCCAAAATAATAACTAAAGGCAGCAACAATTTAAACAATATATATTTTTTTATAAAGTAATATTCAGCTTTTCTTTTTAATAGTCAATTTATTTTCAGCAGTCATCAAGCTTGTACACACTGGTCACTCACTCACAGACACGAATATGTACCTTTAATTTCACCACACTCACTAAACCCCCCCTGTTTTCAGGCCATTTCGAATTTGATTTTGACATGACACAAAGCAGTAATATGTAAGTGACAGTTGTTTACTTACTTTTTAATTAGTTTTCCATTAACGCCATCACTGTCTTCATTTAGACCGATTCAACGAGAACACGCACGAACCGATCATATCCAATCATAGCACAAATGAGGCATTGCCTTCTCTCATGTGACTTTCCCCCATTCATTCTCAATTACCCCCCACTAAACCCACCGCACGCTTAGGGGGCTCTGCTTTGTTTCTATGAGCTGAAGGGGGGCACAGGACTCCCCGCTGTAACTTTACCTACAGGTGTCGCTGTTTGACAGTGTTTCTTTAGAAAAACGAGTGACTTTTACACTTTTTAATGTCAAATTTTTATAACATTTGCATTGTTTTATTTTTGTAATATCGATTATTTTCTCATCCAATTTTATTGAGGAGGCACTGCCTCCCTTGCCTCCTCGGTGGAAACGCCCCTGCTTCTATCTGATCTTTTACTTCCACTAAGCAGACCCCTGCTAAAAACACCAACTTAGATTAGAATCAATTGTTATTGTAACCCAGACTGGTTTAAGTTTAGGGCTCAGGCACTGATACAATTTTTTTGATCTGAATCGGATTCACAAGCTCTTGATTCAGTTTGACTCGTCTCCGATGCATTTGGGTTATTTCAGTTATAATGTCCATTTTGCCCATATATGAAAGAAATTCTCAGTCTGCTGATGCTGTAAATTATACAAGGAAGTTTATTCATCTTTCTGAACTATTCATTAAAGAGCCGATTCATAAGAGTCATTTGTTTTGGGAACCGATTAGGGGGGTATTCCAGAAAGCAAGGTTAAAGGGGACCTATTATGCAAAATTCACTTTTGCATGGTGTTTGGACATGTTTGTTGGCAGTGTGTGTACACAACCACCCTATAGTTATAAAAATCCACCCACTCCTTTTTTTTTAATCCCCATAACTAGTAAGCAGTGTCTCCCAACCTGTTTTCAGCCATGGTGCTAATGTGACGTCACATTAGCCACAGGTCCCGCCCACGACCGCTGACTGACAGTCCTGCATTATCATAGTTTCCGCCCCCTCAGCGAGCTGTATGCTGTCCGCCATTTTCTCCACGCTCGAGCAGCTGTAGCGACAACAATGTCTGGTAAGTAATTGAGAAGTTTTGTTGTTGGATGTACGAGTGAACATAACAGTCTACATTTACTGACATCTGAGCCGCTGAAGGCAGTAAATTAGTTTTATTTTTGAAGGGAATGCACCACAGATCTAATATACACATACGATTTCTGTAAAGTTGCCTCCTATTTATGTTCACATACATAACTGTGCTTATGTTAACTGTGTGTATTTTTGACAGAACCTTGTGTGTATTTGACAGTTTAAACAAAACAAAAAATGTGAAGAAGTTACTCAGGAGACTTGACGTCTCACAGCCAGCTGTCTGTGTGCGTGTGCTTCAGATAAATGCGCTCAGAAAATGATCCATTAGATGTTTAAACTGATATAGCTTTAAAACGTGTGGAAATAATAAACTTTAATGATGAAAGAAGAACTATGTTATCCGTGAGAGTGATGATAATATAGGTGATTATCAAAACCATGCAGATGTCTTGTTCATATTTGGCAGAGAATCCGATTGAGGCAGGAACTGTAATCGTAGAGAGGGGGCGGGGCACAGCAGCTCATTTGCATTTAAAGGCACATGCACGAACAGCCTTTTTCTTGACTGTAGTCAGAAATGTATTTAAAACATGGACTTATAAATGATCTTCACAGACACATTCTGGGGACACCAGAGACTTAAATTACATCTTGTAAAAATGGGCATAATTGGTCCCCTTTAACTTACCGTCACATATATCCTGAACTCTCGGTTGATTACTTGAAGTACGCAGGTTCCAAAACCGCGGTATAGTACAGTGCATGCAGAGTTATTAGGCACGTTGATTTTCTGATCATATTTTTTTTTTCAGGCACATCTTACCAATTCTAAACCACATTAATCTTAATAACTACTATTAATTTTGTATTTAATAATTTATAAGTGATATATAATTGTTCATGAAGGCTGGAAATGAAAAATGCCTTTTATTCAGGTGTGCATAATTATTAGGTACGCTTTCTTTTACAGATAAAATGAGCTAAAAAAAAAAAAAGAGAGAGATTTAACTCAGACTGAAAAGTCAAAAATTATTAAATGCTCATGAGAAGGATCGAATACTAATGCAATACTAGAAATTGCAGTTAAGGCATGACCTTTGAACAGTGAAATGCTCATTGGGTCAGCAGGGTCAGACAAAAACAGGTGGAGAAGAAAAGACAGATGTTAACTGCAAAAGAATTAAGAATTAAGGTGAAGAATTAAGTGTGAAACCATCAGGAACTCTTTAGTCTCCACCATTTTCCAGAATGTTTGACTTTTCAGTTTGAGTTAAATCTCTTTTTGGCTCATTTTATCTGTAAAAGAAAACACCTTATAATTATGCAAACCTGAATATAAGGCGTTTTCATGAATTTAAGTAAGTTTTGGGAGTTCATTTTTAGTCCGGAAGATAAATTCTTCAAACAGTGGTACAAGAGGATGTGGTGCTGGCTCTTCAAGAGCCACTCTCAATCTGTCTGTCTATAAGCCTATAAAAACCCAGTCTTTATGTATTTTACAATACTTCAGCTTGTGATTCTTATTAAGTGGGGGTCATTTTTTTGGAATTCCATGAGCTCATTTGGAATTTGAATATGCAGTTTTTCTTTGACTACCTGGTGAAGCGACGGCATCAGGGCACGGTTGCCACCTTGTGGATAAACGAATTACTGCAAAAAAAATTAAATGCGCATGTGCGACCTACGTGTACAAGTACGTACGGTTACAATAATCCGGCGGTGCGCGTACAGTACGCACGTAATTTTCTGATAACGAAATTCGCATCATGCACACCGTACGCTGACCCTCACGTACGCATAAAAAGTGAACTATTCTTTGGGCTTTACTTCAGCAATAAAAACAAAAAAGTAAAACACAAATGTGATGTTTAATTAAAGTCATTTTTGCTTATTCCCATAGCTGAACTGGATCATCGAAGTTCAGCAGCAAAGACTTTGTTTAATAAAGTGAGATTATACACATAAAGTATATTTGTTTTATTTAATTATTGCGGGTTTGCGTAATATTCTGAATTTGCATTTCACTGTTTTTATTCATTTTGAGTAATACTGAATCTGTTTTTGTGCAAGATGAGTAAATGCCCGCTCACATTTTGTCTAGAACTACAATAACCATCAGCGCACACAACGCCTCCGCACTTACTCCCGATTTCTCTCAACATGGGGACAGGACAGCTGTCAGTCAATAAATAGGAAAACAAAGTATTCAAAGTAATATTTATACTCTAGCACTGCATCTACTATTTGACAACTGGCTTTGAGTCGGTCAACGTCTTGACCCTTTTGAACCCAGTGCTCCCTAACTTGCTGCGCAGCAATAACCAGAGACTCCAGTTGTTGGTAAAAAAAAAATTCCATGAGCATTTAATAATTTTTGACTTTTCCGCCTGAGTTAAATCTCTTTTTTGGTTCATTTTATCTGTAAAAGAAAGCGTACCTAATAATTCTGCACCCCTGAATATAAGGCGTTTTTCATTTCCAGCCTTGATGAACAATTATATATCACTTATAAATAATTAAATACAAAATTAATAGTAGTTATTCAGATTAATGTGGTTTGGAATTGGTAAGATGTGCCTGGAAAAAGAAATATGATCAGAAAATCAACGTACCTAATAATTCTGCAAGCACTGTATAGTATTGTGTGAAATCTTTCAAGCCCACTCGCACCTCATCAATAGGGCACACATGCGCTGAATACCTCTGAAGTCAACTAACTGTGCTATGGCTACTTACCTGAAAGTCACCTCAGGTTTTGAAACCAAAAGATGAGCTTTGCCACTTACTCTGAGTAAACTTGCACAGGTAAGTCGCATAACATGTTTTCTGGAATACCCCCACACTGGTCACATTATTTGTTCTGATTCACTTAAAAAAAATGGCTCATAAGAGTCATTTGTCAGTGAATCTTACTACACTGGTAGTGCTGTCCTGCTGTAGGTTTTGATTCACTAAAAAGTACCAGCTCATAAGAGTCACTTGTTCATGAATTTTAGATACCAGTGAAAATTCACAATTTTAGTAGAGTAGGCTGATCAAATGTATATAACACTGCATAGTCTTCACTGTATAAATTAAACATAGATTAATCCTTAATAAAGTTACAAAAGTTATTCATTCAAGAGAAGTGAGTGATTTTTCTTTGTCTTTTGTTGTTTGATTAACATTAAGACACAAACGGCAACAGGTATATATTAGGCTGCTGTCACTTTAATGCATGGATCCAATATACTGATACACATGCTTTTTCTTACTCAACTGTTTATGTTCACTTGAGACATAACTGACCATGTGTATGAGGATACTCACCAATACGGGCATTTTCAAGCGCAAGAAGATGTAAAAGAGAGTTCAATTCAGTATTAGTGCACTTTCTTGAGATGCTGCTTTCTGGGTGCACGTTTCGGATATTTGCGCACAGAAAAATTCCCAAGTAACAAATCGACTTCCCTTTCGCGTTTTCTTGCACTTGAATTTTTCAATTGGCAAGGCTTAAACTTTCATGACGATGTAGCACTAGCAACAGCGCCCGAGTACTCGACCGTGACAGCGACAATCGATCATGTAAATGACGACATATACATATATATATACATATACATCTTCTACCAGAAAATCAATTTAACAAAAAAAGCAATCAAATCATTTAAACAGAAAGTCTATATTTGAACCCATTCCTACGCTGGTCTAGCTGGTGCACTCAGTTCAGCATGCAAGATCATGTAGGGTCATACATTTTGTGGTCAACAGAATATTAGGAATGATCCTGATGGGTCTCACTATGAAACACAAGAATAGACTAGGATAAAAATCCTTTCATGTCCAGCATTAGTGTATGTAATGCAATGAAAGCCCACTGATATTTCACCCTCACAGTGGAAAAACACTTCTCAGTACCTCAGTTCAGTTGTCTTACATTCAGCTTTCTCTTCTCTTGCCATGATATATGAGTCAGTTCTAATCTAATCTTTTTTCTGAATATATTCTGAGCACACTGACCTCATGCACTGGTTTAATGTGAGAGCTAAAACTGA
This sequence comes from Elopichthys bambusa, assembly GCA_037101425.1. Classification (NCBI taxonomy): domain Eukaryota; kingdom Metazoa; phylum Chordata; class Actinopteri; order Cypriniformes; family Xenocyprididae; genus Elopichthys; species Elopichthys bambusa. The sequence continues at coordinate 43,946,931 of CM074432.1, read as the reverse complement.
AATGTGTTATTTAATGGTAACTGGAGTTTGTAGCATACGGCCTATGAAATGTCCAATGACACAAAAAGATGCTGTTGGCTACAGCTGTTTGGAGGTCTTATATTTACCAGAGCTATGAACATGCATGACAAACTTTCATGGAAGCTCATCGTAGGTGAATGAGTTGAAGCAGGGTTGTGCTCAAATAGCACTTCAAAAGTGTTTTTTTCCACATCCCATCTTCAGAATAATGGGTTCAGCAAAAAATAAAAAACAAGTTCAAGGACCGAATGGTTCATGGATGTGCAGACACAAAAGAAAGAAAGAAAAGTATGAGCAATTATTGCACTCGCTGGTCTGTGTTTGGGTGTATAGTGTACTGTCTGGATATCATCCCCACTGAAAAGCTTCTACAACTGCTCAGGCATGAACCTTGACAGTGACTAATAACCAAAGACCGTTGAAACATCTGACTCATTCCCACTGGCGGATTTTCACTTGCAGTCTTTTCTAATAAGCTTTTTATTTTTGTGCTTACTCTTAACTCCCTCTAACTTGTATTCTGTGAATACACAACAGACCAACAATCTGACACCACATTAAAAACAATTGGGACCCAACCTGGAAAGAAATACAGTGTAACACTTTACAAAGATTCAATTTGGTAACAATAAACAATATTTTTTACAGCCTTTTAAATCTAGGTTATTCATGTAAATTCATAAATATAACCTGCTACTGTTCATTGTTAATTCATATTTGTTCATAATACATGAACTTATGTTTTTTTTTTTAACTTAGTTTAGTATACACAGCCTGAAATTGTCACACTTAATCTGTCTATCATCTTAATTTCACTTTCACGGACTTTTAGTTAGTATTCATTGTCTCCTGTTTTCCTTTGTTCAGTTTTCCTGCTACTCCTTTGTTGTCATGGTTACTATATGATTTGCCATCACGTCTGTGTCATCGTTAATCACCTCGTTTGCCTGTGTATTTGAGGCCACATCAACACGAAGCCAGAGCTTTCCCTATCCAATCTTTTTTTTCCTTGTTCTAAAAAAAAATTCCATAAACACGGCATAGTCTCAAGAAATATCTGCATACTAGGGATTAGCAACAGCGACCGAGTACTCGAGTACTCGACCATGACAGTCGATCATGTAAATGATGATCGAAATGTATTTTTTCTTTTTTCTCCTGATTGGTTATAGTAGCACTTTGGGCGGCGCCCTGAGCTCCAATTGTTTAGCTTTCCACAGCATGCGTCAAAAGACGTGAGAAGAGAGAGAATGGCCTCAAAGTCACGTAGTGATGTCTAGTTTCACCTTGACAATAGATGAAAATACAGTTCAGTGCAAGCTGTGCAGCGCCAAGCTTTTTTCTTGTGCTGAAAATATCCTTTCAGTTCTATTCATAATTAATGTAGCAATAATCATCAGTGATTTTCATACTGTAAAATAACATTTTGGTTAATCAGAAAGTGCAAATTGAATCCAAAATATTGCTGAAATATTAGTGACACTTTTTAAAGCACAATCAGAGTTACACATTTTTCGCATTTGTTCAATGGCATAATTCGCATGGCTTTGAAAACACGCAGGCGATTTATGGAATCACTTAATAATGTGATTAAAATAAAGCACAGATCTGCCATAAACATGGCATTATAATGAGAACTTTATAGAAATCTACAGTAAATTCTGTCCTTACCCGTTATTCAGCGCGCTGTTGTGAAAGCGCGAGCTCTCTCTCTCGTTATAGTGCGTAACTTAAAGTTCACTGGCATTTGCATCCTTTTGTGCCGATACAAGTTGTAATTTTACTGTAATATATGGAGCAGGGCAACGGAGTTGGAGATCCAAATGCAAGCTTTATTAAAAGAGCATAGTCAAACAGGCAGGAGGTCAACCACCAGCAAACAGGATCAGGAGAGGCAAGGCAAAGAGTAGTCCAAAAACAGGCAAAGGTCAAGGCAGGCAGCAAACGATCAAACAGTCCAAAGTCAAAAACACAGACAAGCTTATAAAGTGTCACTGTGACTCTGGAGTGGACTCATGGGCTGGAGCGTGCTCTGGAGCGGACTCGTGGGCTGGAGCAGACTCGTGGGCTGGAGCAGACTCGTGGGCTGGAGCAGACTCGTGGGCTGGAGCGGACTCGTGGGCTGGAGCGGACTCGTGGGCTGGAGCGGACTCGTGGGCTGGAGCGGACTCGTGGGCTGGAGCGGACTCGTGGGCTGGAGCGGACTCGTGGGCTGGAGCGGACTCGTGGGCTGGAGCGGACTCGTGGGCTGGAGCGGACTCGTGGGCTGGAGCGGACTCGTGGGCTGGAGCGGACTCGTGGGCTGGAGCGGACTCGTGGGCTGGAGCGGACTCGTGGGCTAAAGTGGAATCTGGAGCGGGCTCATAGACTGGAGCAGACTCATGGGCTGGAGCGGGCTCTGGAGCGGACTCATGTGCACAGCCCACACACACCAAATGGTTGTAGCCATAATGGCCAGTGCTGCACTCTGAGGGCTCAGGCGTGGCAGCCATCTCGGCTGAGGGCTCAGGCGTGGCAGCCATCTCGGCTGAGGGCTCAGGCGTGGCAGCCATCTCGGCTGAGGGCTCAGGCGTGGCAGCCATCTCGGCTGAGGGCTCAGGCGTGGCAGCCATCTCGGCCATATTGTCCGTAGACGCTGGCGGAGCGGCCATCTTGTCCGTAGACTCTGGCGGAGCGGCCATGACGGGATGAGACTCTGGAATGTCAGCGGAGACGTGACGTGACTCTGGGCGATCAGCGGAGGCGTGACTGGATTCACAAAGATCAACTGTGACCTGACTTGGCTCACGAAGATCAACTGTGACTTGACTTGGCTCAGAAATGAGAACTATAGAGCAGGAAGATGCATAAAGCACAGGGCTAATATGAGTTGGTTTGGGGATACCAGCAGTACGTATTGACACCAGCGGTGGATCCTCCACGCTGGATGCCAACCTCTGACGCTTGATGATGGTTTCCCCTGACAGAACAAAACAGGGTTCTGGAAAGCCAACTGCCATAAGACATGACTCAGGGATGGTAGACAAGACGTGGAGAGGTTCTGGAAGGTCTACCGAGATGAGGCTAGGATCTCGAAGATCTGCTGTGCAAGCTGTGATGCGGCCACCATTATGTGATCAGGAACTATTGAGGGAGTTACTGGATTTGGGAGTACAGAGAGTTTCGGGGTTGCAATAACCAGACTGGAGGGCATAGAAATTTGCGATGATACAAGCTCTGCTGCTGCCGGAGCTTCCTCCACAGTAAACGGTGAACCATACATTAAAGCATAGTCCATAAAGTCTCTCAGAGTGGAATTTAATGTTCCTTCAGGAAACCAGTATTTTAACGGCTCATTGAGTCCAAAACGAAAAATGTCCTTCAAAATCACCTCATCAAAAGGAACCAGAAAAGACAACTCACAGAATTGGTGGATATAATCCTCAATTGATAGCTCTCCCTGTTGAAGATCTAGTAGCTGGTTGACCGGATCCATAGTTGAACTGGGAACACCCAAAAAGTCGCTGGATCTTGGTATTGGCTGAGTATTCTGTAACATATGGAGCAGGGCAACGGAGTTGGAGATCCAAATGCAAGCTTTATTAAAAGAGCGTAGTCAAACAGGCAGGAGGTCAACCACCAGCAAACAGGATCAGGAGAGGCAAGGCAAAGAGTAGTCCAAAAACAGGCAAAGGTCAAGGCAGGCAGCAAATGATCATAATCAAGGAAACAGTCCAAAGTCAAAAACACAGGCAAGGCAAGGAACACGGTGACAAGGTTGAATACAAGGAACAATACAAGGCTAAACAATACTCAGCAATGTGTGTGTGTTTGAGTGCAGCTTATAAAGTGTCACTGATGGGAAACAGGTGTGAGTGTGTGATTGGTTCCTAGATGGGGAATTATAGGAAATGTAGTCCAGAGTGATGTGTGACTGTGTGTGCCATGAAAAGGTCACAGTGGTGAACCGGTGACCTCTGGTGGGGAGTAGAAGGAAACAGCAGGCGCAGTATACGTGACAGTTACATCTATATTATGTATGCAAGTTATCTGATTAATATCATAGGATGTAGAACGGGCTTCAGTATATTGACGTCACTCACCTCAGGTGGCTATTCCTTTTAGATGCTTCCCTATTAAAATCATTGCTGCATCATAATCAGTCTAACACTGATTTCATGTTTTCATAGACAGGTTTTCATGTCATATTTTTATTTTTATTTTTATTTTTAACATTCATTTTCCTAACAGTCTTCAGATATTTTCATTATCTCCATGACGGCCATGCCCCGCCCCCCGCACACGCCCCCCGAGTACTCGATTAACCGTTTATGAAACCTATCGATGATCAAAATGAAAAATCGCCAAACATGCCCATGCCTACTGCATACACATGAAAACACTGAAACCAACTCAAAACACATGCCAGACCAGTATTTGGCACTGTAATTCTGCCACAGAGATACACTAAAAACAAAGAAGAAGAATTAGAACAATCGCATAAACCTTGCTCGCTGTATACAAATTTTAGTAAAGCTTAGTAATAAAGCTTTACTTTAGTACTTTAGCTTCTGCTGTACGAACACAAGCATGTAGTCCGCCATTGTTGTTGTTGTTGCTGTTACGTGATGTAGCGGTGTCTCACAAGTGTCGAGATGTGGGGTGATGACATCATCGTTTCACAAAATATATGGATTGGCTGTACACACGAAAACGCAAGGGTGTCGTTTTCAGATTTATCCATTCTAAAATGCCGGATCCGTCTGGACGAAACGCTGATATGATACAAAATTTTTATGTATACAGCTAAACACGTGTGTACGGGCTCTAAGTTCCTGTGTTTTCAGTGTTCTTTGTCCTGCCAATTACTACTACCCCGTAGACCTCCCAGACATCCAAGGTGGAAAGCGCATACCCCTGGTCCAGATTACAGCCGAACCCAGACCATCACGACCCCGATCGACAGCGCCTGAGCCCCCCGCAGACTGTAAGCTTCCGCCTGATGTGACGAGTGAGCCTGGAGCCGAAGCAGCTTGAAGAATCTGACCAGGGGTGTAAGCCAGCAACACTGTCCATTGCCGTGGGAGTCCACCAAGCCCTGCCCGCCCCCCGCCACTGAGAGTGAGTACCAGCTGGACCTAATGGACAGTTTGGATATGTGTGGAGAAATACATTTCCTGTACCCCTTGACCTCATCAGAAATTCCGTCTTCGGTCTTGTTAGCCCCACCCAGGGTTTTTTAGTCAGTCAGTCCACCCAGTCATCCTCGTCCCCCAACGGTCCCACGGTGCAACATCTACCTCCTTTCAGTGGCGTGGCAACACCGTGGACCATCTGGGAACCTCCTCCGCCATGAACCTGGGGCTCCGCCTTTAGCCTTGGAGCATGCTGGTCCACCTCGACCGGCTCTCCAGACTCCTACACCTGCGCTCCTCCCCCCCTCGACTCTAGTATGGACTATCAGACCTTTGCCAATCTCCCTCGGCACATTGGCTACACCTGGGTCAGGCATTGCCACGTCTTCGCTGCTCTCCGGCCCTCCACCCCTTCGGCTCCGGCAAGCTCTGCCTTTCCTCAGGCTCCACCTCTGCCCTCGTTCACAACCACTCCGCCTTGGACCATCATCCTGCAAGTCATCTGGCTCCTTATTAAAGACTGTTTGTATCTGAACCTTCATCTTGGTGTGTATTCCTGGTATGTACCATGACAGAAATGTTAAAATATTAGTAATAATTGAATCACTAGAATTCAAAATTTTTACGAAAAGAATTCTAAAATTTGCCAAACAAATCCAATTTTTACTTCACATTTGCATGCTGTCCGAGGGGAGGGCTCTGAGCTCCAGAGTACCCCCCTCCAGAGTAACCAGGCGAGTGTGAGGAGATGGGGTGGTGGAGGGATGCAGAAAACTATTGAGGAACGTAGTTGAGTCGGCTATGTATATATATATATATATATATATATATATATATCTTGCTGACTGGTTAAGCAGTGTGATAGTGTTCCTCCCGAACTTTGTTAATAAAACATAATTTTGAATCTCAGTTGTGTGTACTTTTCCGTAATATTCAGCAGCAACACAGTGACCAGACAGCGGATAACAGGGGCGACTTTGTAAAAGAAGCCTAATTCACGACATCTCTTGAACCCACACAGGATTACTGGGGCTTGTTGGCTCTGCTTTGTGTTGCTTTCTGCTCTGGCTGCCATCTGTGCTGCAGTTGCTTTAGCTCAGGATTACAGATAATAGATGAAGCAGAATATGAGGATGCAATTACAGATGCGTAATTCACCATCACCTAATCTCTGTTGATGATGTGAGAGAATGGGGCCCCGTCCATGTGACCTAGCGCATGACCTCGTCGCAGGAGACATAAGCAGACACATGCGGTGGTGTGTTATCTGAGGACAGAGAGAAAGCACAGTACAGCAGACTCATATTAATGCACTGAGCATAATATCCCTCCAAAACATGCCTTGTTTGAACAAGAACTTTGCTGCTCTTTCATAACCCAAGCAAACCCCATAAGACTTACTCTAATAAAAAAGTAAACATATTGATCTAAAGAACTGAACTTCAACATTGTAGTTATTTGTCAGAAAAATAAGATCAGATAAGACTTGTGCAGTCTGGTAAAAACACACTGAAAACTCTGTCTATCCATCCATTCATCATCCATCCATCTATCTGTCCATCCGTTCATCATCCATCCATCCATTTATCCATCCATCTGTCCATTCATCGATTCATCCATAATCCATTCATTTCAACTTGTGCAGTCTGGTAAAAACACACTGAAAAGTCTGTCCATCCATCCATTCATCATCCATCCATCTATCCATCCATCCATAATCCATTCATCATTTATCCATCCATCATCAATTCATTATCCATCCATCCATCCATCCGTCCGTCTATCCATCCGTTCATTTATCTGTCCATCCATCTATCATCCATCCATTCATCAACCATCCATCCATCCATATGTCTTTCCGTCTGTTCATCATCTATCCATCCATCCATCCATCCATCCAAGCAAGATTTTCAACGGTCATTTACAATTAAAACGTGAAATTAATGTTTTTTATATATGAAAATACAATTATGAACATGCCAAATATGAAATTATAAATTATTTGTTTTGCTGCCAGACATGATGTGCAAAATATAAATGTAATGAAAATAGAATGCTAAATCTTGATATTGATTTTATTTCCTGTGACAAAACAATTAGTGTCGACTCTTTTTCTCTGTTTCAAACACTCAATGTGTTATGATATCTCAATCAATATCCCATTATAGAAAGTGCCGTCAACACACACTGTTTTCTTTTATTCTCATGTTAATGAAAGGCCAGCACTAAAGGGAAATTTACTGAATATACAAGACCATGTCTGAAATAGCATTTTCCATCATTAGCAGTTGTGACATTTCCGATAATTGACAGGTTTAGTGAAGACTCTGCAACACAAACAAAACACCTTATATATTGTGCATTCATGCACGTCAAACAAAAACCATTATGAATTTCTGCGCTAGTTCTTGCATGTCTTTGCATTATTCAAAATCAATAACATTTTGAGTTTATTTTAAGCCAGCCATATAGTAATTTTTAAACAGTAGTTGGGTTAAATAAAACTGCCCAGCAGGTTGGGCAAACATTTAACCCAACCACCGGGTTTGTCCATTTTCAACCCAACTTTTTTTAGAGAGTAGTTAGACTGACATTACTGACTGTCAGTATCTTAGTAAGGCAATGTCTGGTCATATAGCAGCATCTTTAATATAAGTCTTATGGGTAACACTTTATTTCGATGGTCCACCTTAGATACTCTACTAAGTAACATTGCATCTACAAGTCAACTAAATAGAGTATTATTACACTGTCTACATAATATTTGCTAACACTTTATTTTAATGCTCCTCCAAAAGACATTCTACAGACTATAAGTGACTTTGCAACTACTTTTCAACTTATTCAACTAACCCGAACACTAACTATAACAGTCTATTACAGTCTACTAATAGTCTAATGAGAGTTAGTTGACATTAGTAGAACGTCCAGTGGACCATCAAAATAAATATAATATAAATATATTGTATATAAATATATGTCCAAAGTAAACAAGTTGATTTTTTATTGTTTAACCCATCTAAAACATCTCCCTGTATTACCTGGGAGGCCTTTAAAACCTTCAAATTATTAGTTTCTGTTCAGCAACTGTTGACATTTCTGGGTCTTAAGATTAAACATCTATAAAAAGTGGATGTATGTGTTGTAGTCCAAATGAATGTGTTCTCCTCATCCCAATATAGAAGTAGAAGAGCTGCTAACAAGTTATATATAGGATAAAACAGTCTTTTTAGAAACAAGGGAGGACAGCCAGAATAAACTCAAACAAACAGATTATACTTTTGTTGAAGTTCTTCTTCCCTTCTGTTCTGGGAGAGGCTTTAATCAACATTAACTTTGAAAACATGCACCCGATCAGCCTTTTATATTCAGACACAAAGACACAGTGTAAAGCTGAAGAGGAGACTGGAGGTGCATTACCCTATTTTGAGAGAATAGAATGAGTTTCACCCCAGACAGCGATTTCATAATGCTGGAAAAGTACAGAATTTTCTTTATCATGAAAAGGGGAAATCAGACACTGCTCCTCTATCAGTGATGCTGAAAAAGGCCTGGCTGAACCTTTAAACTTTTATCAAAGTAAGAGTTGGTTAAAAAAAAAAAAAAAAGTGCAAGTGGGTCAAGCTGCTTTATGTAAACTGCCTTGTATCATTTAATATGACTAGAGTCAGCGTTCTCTATTCTCCCCCTTTCCCTGTACTCTTTATAATTGCTAGTGAACCTTTTGTAATAGCAGTAATGGGTATTACAGGTATTATAAGTTGCCATCTACAGCATAAAATTTGCCTTGCATGCCAATGATGCCAAACATCTGCTGAAACACCTTGATACATCTAGGTTTTACATCTTATTAAAGTTTTTCTTTTTTTGCTGAATGAAGGGCAGAACAGAGCCCAACATGTTCCATGTTTATTGGAACTGAATGTTTTACACATCATATCATAGAGTGCTGCAGGGATGACATATTTTTGTAAGCCAAAACCCGTAAACAAATCAGCATTTAGTTCTGGTTCCATCATCCTGAAGTCAATTAGGTTTTTGAATGGGCTTTTAGTTAAATGGGTGATTTCAAGTTTGTGGTTAACACAAGATGGGGTGACACTTTATTTTGATGGTCCACTTTAGACATTTTACTAACTGTTCTTTCTTTTGATATACTGCAAGTTCAGATATTCATGCAACAAAATATTGTATACCAAAAACGAAGTTGTAAACTAGTTGTGTACTGTTACACTTAAAGTATACTTAAAAAGTATACTTTTATAGACTAAAAACTGGACCAATTTAGCCCCAAGTAGTATTGAAATAGTACACTTACAAGTATACTACATTGATATTAGTATACTTATTAAGTGTACTTAAAAGTATACTTGAACTTAAAATGAACTTATGAAATGAAGTATACTTATTTTTTTGTAAGGGGTATCAAGGGGTATCCATTGGATAAAATCCAATGGCTCAGTGAGGCCTGCTTTACCAGCAAGACAATTAACACTTTCAATGCCCAGAAAGCTACTAAATACGTATTTAAAACAGTTCATGTGACTACAGTGGTTCAACCTTAATGTTATGAAGCGACGAGAAAAAATTGTGTGTGCCAAAAAAAACTAAATAACAACTTTATTTAACAATATCTAGTGATGGGCGATTTCAAAACTGTGTTTAGTTTTCAGTATTTAGCTCAGTGATGAGTGCTAGATATTGTTAAATAAAGTCGTTATTTTGTTTTTTTGGCGCACAAAAAGTATTCTCGTCGTTTCATAACATTAAGGTTGAACCACTATAGTAACATGAACTGTTTTTTAATATGTCTTTAGTACCTTTCTGGGCATTGAAAGTGTTAATTATCTTGCTGTCAATGCAGGCCTCACTGAGCCATCGGATTTTATCAAAAATATCTTAATTTGTGTTCCAAAGAGTGTGGAACGACATGAGGGTGAGTAATTAATGACAGAATTTTCATTTTTGGGTGAACTAACCCTTTAATGGTATAGTTAATACATTAACAAATGCTAAAAAAGAGAGAGAGAGAGAGAGAGAGAGAGAGAGAGAGAGAGAGATCCTATTGTAAAGTGTAAGCATTTTACTCTCAATTTCACTTCTGTTCTAACTTGTATTGTCCTAAACTATCATCTCCAAAATATTTATGTTTTAGGCTGAAAAACTATTCGCTAACACCAACGTCATATGGTTGAGGTGGGCTTTAATGTTATAATTTGCATTGCCAAGTCAATGATTAGGCCTCGCATATTTCCAGATGAGATAGACCTGTCATTATCTATTTTTTGTAATGCAAATTATGTTATATTTTTATGTTATAATTATTTATACTTAAGGATGTTAGAACAATGATCCTTTGGTGGTGGAATGAAGTCCAAACCTTTACCTGAACAACAGAATACACTGAAAGCACTGCTTTTGTTTGTTTGGGTTAGGGATTAACTGGATTAATTGATTATGGTTGTTACTATGAATTTATATGAATTTATTTTTTCAACTACGTTAAAGGATTATTAGGCTGCATAAATTAGGTCAGCCAGAACCAGGCACACTTCCAATAACACCAGATGTACTCGTTACATCAGAAGAAGAATGGCATCTACGCTAATATTAGTCTCTCTGTTTATCCCGAGGTTTACCGTAGTCAACCAGATCCGGGCCGTGTCCAGGTGAGACCAAGGACCTGCGCCTTGACACGACCACAATGCAGCCCTGAAGTATCAGCAGAGATTGAGTCAACTAGATCATCCACTGTGAAGGCCTCATCAACATGACAACCAGTGGCGCAGCTCCTCAACAACCGTCCATACCGGCGTGATGAATACGATCCTCAACTGGATGGAACTGAATTAAATACTTTGAATTTTGTTATCCTATCTGACTTATGATAGCAACCTGAGTCGTAACAAATCACTGTTTGCCAGAGGAGAACTGGCCCCCCGACTAAGCCTGGTTTCTCCCAAAGTTTTTTTTTTTCTCCATTTTAACACCTGTTTGCCACCTGATGTCACCTGTTGGAGTTTGGGTTCCTTGCCGCTGTCGCCTTTGGCTTGCTTAGTTGGGGACACTTGACATTTGATATTCAACAGTGCTTTGATCTGCCTGCATTGACACTATTCTTTAAGAGCTGCTGTGCAGCCAAAATAATGTACCAGTTATCAATGTATCAATGCTGCTTTGACACAATCTACATTGTAAAAAGCGCTATATAAATAAAGGTGACTTGACTTGACTACTATATATAGGGCTCACAGATAAAAACATGCGATTTTTCTTCTTAAAACAAGACAGGTTTTATTTCATAATTATTCAGTATGCTGGCATACATTTCACAGATTTCCTCACATTCCTGAGTACAGGCATGAAGGAAAGTCTAAATTAGTTTATTCCAGTGAGTGAGTGGATTGAAAAACACAATATTGAATAGATGACCGAAAGAACTTGAATTTAATTAGTTGTTATAATGACAACATGCCATATCGGATGGAAGTCTAAGGTCACTCATTGTAAATAAGAATATGAAGAACTAATGAAAAGATTTCTAAAGTTGTACATCAGATAGACACCACCAAGGATTTATATATTGCATTCATATCCTCTAAATACATACCAGAAAGAAATAGATTTAATTATGCTCTCTCAGCAAGCAAAGCACCATATTTGATTAACATGAAATGGAAACCAGACAATGGAGAACATTATATATATAATTTTAATACACATTGGCCGCAATTAATGGCACCCATTTATTCAATACTTCTTGCAACCTCTTTTTACCAAGATAACAGCTCTGAGTCTTCTCCTATAATGCCTGATGAGTTTGGCGAACACCTGACAAGAGATCAGAGACCATTCCTTCATGCAGAATCTCTCCATATCCTTCAGATTCCCATTGTTGGTGCTTCTTCTCTTCTCTTCAGTTCACTCCACTCGTTTCATTCCACTCACATTGCAGTTCCATATCACTTCGCCAAATGTTTTCAGTTATTTAAGTCCTTACACCCTACAACCGTAAAAGAAGCAAAACTCACAACGACACCGACCAAACAAATAAATATAGTAAACAATAGGATGAAAACGACAAATTATTATCATGGGTTTTTGCCACAAAATTAAAAAAGTTTTATTGTGTCCTGAAAGCGCATATTCTCTTGTGCTCTCTCTTTCTTTCAAACATACATACACACGTACTGTATCATACAGACACACACTTGCACAGAAACGTTTTGTCAGCGCTGCTCTGATGAATTAATCAGTAAAATAGTTTAGCAACTTAAAAGATACATGACTCACCAGCGAGGTAATAACTGTGCGGTTCTCGCAAGAGTGTTCCCTGTTCTCAGGGAACCCTGGTTACATTCGTAACCTGAGACGTTTTAAGGACAAAAACCTGACAAATGTCTTCAAATACAACATCGGAACAGTGTCTTGAGGTGTTGTAACCGTAGTATAAGCAGAATAATTGACTCCGAGCCATTGGATTCTTAGAAAATAATGCACACCCGAGGTGTAACGGCCACTCCGCTTCGCATGACCACCTCATAGCAAACTCATAGTAAGGTTACAGTATGTTCAAAACTCAGCAGCAAGAGTTCTCACCTCTACCAGGCATTCTGCTCACATTACTCCTCTACTGCATGATCTTCACTGGCTACCTGTGGCATCACGTATTCACTTTAAGATATTACTTTTAACATTTAAGGCATTAAATGGTCTTGCGCCCGCCATTTCTGTCCGACCAACTCTACTCTTACTCTCCTGCCCGGTCCCTCAGATCATCTGAGCTTGGTCTTTTGTCCATTCCTCGTTTACGGCTGTCCACTGTAGGTAGTAGGTCATTTAGTGTTAATGCTCCTAAATTATGGAATTCGCTACCCCTTACACTTCGTAATATATCATCTTTGCCTACCTTCAAGACTCAGATAAAAACGTATCTTTTCAATATGTATTTTGGATAATGTGGCCTTATGTGTATGTATTGTGTATGTGGATGTGCAAATGTATTGGATAGCACTATGTGAAGCGACCTTGAGCTATGGAAAGGCACTATATAAATAAATTCTTCTTCTTCTTCTTGTTTGCTGTGGAGTCAAGACATCTGTAAATATGATTAAAAGATGAATGTGAGGCAGAAGTACAGAATGTCACATTTTATTATTGGCTGTTTCAAAACAACATGTTTTACCAACTAAGAAGAACAGCACTTTTGAGAGTTTCATTCCTCTGTCTAATGTGAGCATAAGTATTGGGACAGTTTAACCTAAAACAACCTGTAAAAGCTTTAGTTGCAAATCCCTTGCATGCAATCACAGAGGTGATTAGACATTACCAGACTCTTGGTTTGAAATACTTTTTAAAGTCTTTGATGCAGCCATTTTCAAACTATTGCTTGTTTTGGTGAGTTTCTGCCATTTGTCTCCTCTTTAGCTGGTGAAATGCATATTCGATAGGATTTAAATCTGGCGATTGACTTGGCCAATCTGAGACTTTCCATTTCTTTCCCATGATGAACTCCTTGACTGAATTGGCGATGTGTTTTGGGTCAGTGTCCTGTTGCAATATGAAGAGCTTCCCAATGGGTCTGGTAGCATTTTCTTGAACGTTGGTAGCCTAGATGCTTTTGGTGCTGATCAGAGGTTTGCATCTTGTTGAATAGCCTCTGTAATTCTGCTGGTGAAGTCTCCTGCAAACAGTAGATTGCGAGACCATCACCCCAGCTTTCTGGAGGTTGCTGGTGATTTGAATGACATCAACTTTTTCACAGCTCTTGTCATTTGTCTGTCATCAATGGCTGTTGTTTTTCTCGACCGACCTGGTCGCTGTTGGTTGCTGAAGTTGCCAAGCATGGTTTCTTGCTTTTTCATGACATTTCAAACTGTTGATTTGGCTATTCTAATTGAGTTCCTCTTTTCTTTTAGCAACCAAATTTCTTGCTTTTCTCTCAAAGTCAGCTCCCTTGTCTTCATCCCATCTTATGTTTGTTATCACCAGTGCAGACTCAGAATGATAAAGCAATGGATAGAACTAATACTACACATTCACTGCTTTTTATGTTTCAACAATTAATGCAACAGGACACAGCTGATGACTTAGAAACACCCGTGAGCCAATTGTCCCAATACTTATGCCCACATTAGACAGAGGGATGAAATATAGCCTACTAGATTTCAACATTGTTCAGTCTTGGTTTGTTAATTACTTTAATATTTTGTTCAGTTTCATTTATAAAAGTTTCCCGTATTACTTTTGGGAAACTAATGAGGCTATAAATGTTGATTCATTCTTTCTGTGTTAAATGGAGCCATTCATTACATATCCCAGTTTCATCATCTCCTATATCTGGATCTCTGTCCACACTGATCACGATCAGGAAGCACTTGTTAGAGGACAGATGTTTGGTACAGATGAATGAATTTATGAATGTATTCTACATGCTATATGTTATTTGACAAAGACCCATCGGTTGACAGGTAATCCATTAGTTAGGGCAGGCTAATGGCTGTCACATTTTAGAAAATTTTAATATGCACAGACAAGCGCCTGTATGCCCTTACCATTCTCGTTAGCTCGGCTGGTGTAAGACTCAATCAACTCTTCATGGGCCATTACTTAGACACGCTACAGGACTTATTTATTGACCGTGCTGCCAAGTTGTAATACCATTATGTACTTCTCATTCTGAGACGTATTAATTGAGCAATGTAGTGTCTCATGCAATGCAGAAACTTCACATATTTTGTGGTATTTGCTAAGGCAAGCATCACTCTTACTATTGCTTATACATAGTGTTATACATAGGGTTTGTTCAATCTATACTACTAAACTTTGACACGTAACTCGTCTCAAACCATTTGTGCAATCTCAAATCGTGCAGTTTACTGAAGAGAAGTCTGCTGTTACTTTTATGTTTTGGCTTGTGGGCAGTGAATTGGCCCAAAAATCCTATATACTTACATTGAATGAGAGACCTGAGCCACATCTAGGAACCAAAATATTTTTTTATTTTTATTTTTTGACTTGAGCAAGTAAGCAACCATCTATCAACGCCCTAGCAACCAAAACAGATTGGTAAATTACTCAGAACACACAACACAAATTTGTTCATTTGTGAGATTGTTAAAGGGACTGGGAAAAAGAAGTACAGCATACTTTTAAAAAGTGTACTTATTATGGAAATAATAGACTGTAAAATAATATACGTAAGTGTGAACTGAATATAATGTTTTAAGACACTTAATTACATGTTAATTGCCATTAAAAGAAAATGTATTATAGTTAAATTTTTTATTAAATGCAAAGAGATGACCTCTAGAGTGCTTTTTTGATCTTTACAGTATCTCATGCTTATTTCATGATTACTTTTATTGTCTTTGAAATACGGTTAAAGTGTACTGCTGAATTTATTGACAAGCATTTATGGTAAACTAAAACATACTTTAGTATAATTTCTGTTCAATATATGTGTTACGCATTTGTAATGAAGAAGTTGCAGTTTTGTACATTTATATATATATTAACTTTAAATGTTATATCGAATAACACACTACAGTTAAAATCAAGGATTATTGATTTCAATTGATTTTAATTTAAATTTAATAATATTAATTATTAATAATATTAATTTAATTTTAGCCCTCTGATTTAAACGCTCTGTTTTAAGGGGCGTGTCTGCTGTGAGACTTCAGTGTAAACGATGATTGGCTAACATCTTTGCATGTGAAATAGCTAAGTATTACCAAAGACTATAAAATAACACAAGTCACTCGTATTATTATGAATGGGAGAGAGTGCAACGTGCAATATGGCGGAATAAGTCCCGCCTTCTAAATAAGAGCCAATTGCAATTGATAAAGTAATCGCATCACTGTAGCAGCCGTTAGAAGCTCCGGTTCCTATAGGAACAGTTAGACGCGCGCCACTGAAATGAGACACAAGAGACGCGCATTTAGGATTGTGCATGCGCATTAGCTTTATCCAGCCTGGAAAAATTAGATTTGAGCATTTAGAAACAAAATGTATGAGACAGTTGTTGTCAGATTTCATTGGTGATTTCAAATATTTAATCGAAAGCTTGGCAAAAAGCTTTGGAGAATTTGATGTTTCCCCATTCGAAGAGATAGGAGCTGCACTTGCATGCCCAAGAGGCATTTCAAAGATGGTCGCAGAGTGAAACTTGTCTTAAAGGGACTTTGGTATTGCTCTCTTGAAAACTTTTAGCACGTTTTTACTATTACAGCTCTCAAGGTTAACTAATCGTGAAAAGTGTTGATTATAGCATTACATTTAGATCTATGGCATTATATTTAGATCATGGCATGAAAGGTTGCAGTGATGAACATTGTAGCCGATCACAGACATGTTGTTGAGCGCATGAAAGCAGTGATATTGTCACTGCAGCTCAATTTCTGCACACTAACTTTTATCATCACTAACAGTGCAAACACAATGTAACTAAGAGATTCGTTGAATAAAATGGGAGTTTTGGCGTGTGTCCAGAACTCAGTCACTGATAAACTCAAGCTGTTTGATTGACAGTTCCAGCGATTGTAAAGGGAGCGTTCTTTGATCGTTTTCTATATATAATTTAATCACCATTTAAATAAGCAATTTTTTTCATCCTACTAAGAGAAACAACGTGAAGTTGACTGTTTAGTCACTGGTTTGATTTACTGACACATAGACAAAGAACATCTGACTGTACATGAATCATTACATATCAGATCAGGCATTAGAATTAACACAGTTACTTACATGTTGTTGCATTACTGTCGAGTCCATATCGTAAAAGTCTGTTTGCAAAGCCTGCGCTGAAATGCGATTTTCTTACCAAAGAATCCACAGTGAAATACCAAACAGAAATAAATAAAGCTCAACTGAGATATTCACATTGTTGAAAATAAATAACCATATTCCTATCATTAGGATCCTTTGAAAGGTAATGCTATTTTTGTCCTGTTGTATCACTATTCTCTCCTCCTCATCTCACTAACACGCCAGGAGGCGGGGCTAATGTTGCAATGATGAAGTAGGGGTTGGTTTTTTTTTTCTGCGGAGGCGGGGTTTCACTTATCTATGACACATTCCAGACGAGTCATTCGCTGGGCCTGGTGTCAATAAAAGCTTCTATTCTTCTATAACAAGGAAGTTTTCAGTTCTGAAACTTACAGGATATTCTTATAGTACGATGACCTATTATATATCAAAAGCTCAAGAAAAAGTTGATTTCTCAATTCATGACCCCTTTAAGTGTGTTAAGAAACATGAAAGTATTTATTACTATTATCATTTACTCAACCTCAATGTTGTTTCAAACCTGTACGACTTTCTTTCTGCTGTGAAACTTAAAAGAAGTTATTTTAAAAAATGTCTTTTTGTCCATACAATGAAAGTCAGTAGGGTCCAGTGCTGTTTTAGACCCCGCTCATTGCCATTGTATAAACAAAGACAGTTGAAGCATAACTGGCTGATCTAATCCTTTAAGCCACAGCTGTTTCAAGTTTCATACAAGTTGAATGAAGGTTATATGTAACATTTATGTGCTGTAAGGAGCCTCCTTAAAAACAAAACAATCAGAGGATCAGTTTGCATTTGTATTTATGTACTTTCAATGACCTTCATTTAATTAGGAATACACTAAAGGCAGAGCTTTAAAACAATCTATGCATGGCAATGGTAGAAGTAGACTGTACATGACTGAAATGCTAACGTGGTTGGAGATTACTTTTTAGAATAAAAAGGGAACTGTCACATCTCCATAAGGTGGAAGCTATTTGCATTTCATACCACAAAGCACAGAGTCGACGCCGCGGATAATTGGGCAGGGCGAGCACTTTGACTCTTTTGTGTCTCTTTAGAAAATTTGGGCAGTGAGGCAGACGATGCCAATGGAGAACCAGGGCAATCATGCAGGAGAGTCGGCCACAGATGGCTGTAATTAGCAGCAAGGAGAGGAGGTCAATGTAAGCAGCTCCTTGTTCGAGGCTGCCCATTGAAACTCGTACTTTCACCCTCACACCAGTCGGGTCTCTTGTCACTTGTGACAGTGAGTGAGAAGAAAGAAAACATGCTAAAGTGGGTTAGCACAGTCAAGGGGAAAGGATACATTTTCTACCCCTGAGAATATAACAATTATGCATGTTGCTCTCTGTTCATTTAGGGATTATGAACTGAATATGGTGTACTGTAACTGATTAGAGGTTCCTAACCATGTGTAGAATATTGGATTGAATAGATTAATAATAATGTGGAAAATGTCCTGCTGGGTCAAATAAAACATGACATGTCCTATCCTAACCTAACCCTTGGTAAAAGGTACAAAGGATTTTTTTTTTCTCCATCATTTAAAACTGAATTAATTACACAATAAGCTGATTAATTAATCATATGAATCATTATTAATAAGACGTTTGCTAAGGAGAAAAAAAATCAAATCAAGATAATTAAACCCTATAATTGTTACAGTTGCTTGTAGTGGAAAGAGCACAGGCACGGACGGACTTCAACATCAAAATGGGTTTAATAACAAAAGCAGAGCTACAACACAACATAAGTAAACAATATAACTGACAAGGAGTGAGTCCAACTTAAAGGGAGTGCTAATGACAATACACAGGTGCAGGGAATCCAGGGAATGGCGGGAAGGCTGATGAGGGAAGAGCAAACAGGTGTGGAGAAGGGAGGATTCTGGGAAACGGAGTCCGGGAAGGCGTGACTGTGACAATAATGGGCGAAAAAACAAACAAACAAAAAATACATAATACATAAATCTTGTATATCATGTATTTAAATATATTTGTAATTACACATTTGTAATGTTGATGTTACAATTTAGTACAGTTCAAAAATTTGGGGTCGGTAAGATTTCATATTATTTTCATGTTTTATGTTTTTTATGCTCACCAAGACTGCATTCATTTGATCAAAAATACAATAAAAAAGTAATATTGTGAAATATTATTTACCATTTAAAATAACTGTTTTCTGTTTGAATATATGTAAAAATGTAATTTATTCCTGTAATGCAAAGCTAATTTTCAGCATCAATACTCCAGTTTTCAGTCACATGATCACATTTAACAGAAATGTTTCATAATGGTTGTGTTTACTTGCCAAATATGAAATTGCTTATGAGGAAATTTCTTATAAATAATTTTAACCAATGTGACAAATTTTAATTTGCAGAAAAATTTTAAGTTGATTATTTACATCACCAGAGAGAAGTCTGTTGTTTTCACCGGAATATCCACTTCTTCTTCTTCTTTTTTTTTTAAAGATTAGAAGGTACATTTGATAAATAAAACATGCATAGATTAATTGTTTATAATAAGGTCAATAACATGCATTTAAAAAATAGGGTGACATTTCATTTCATGCTGAATTAAAATTTGAAAAACTTGCTATGCATGCTAAATTTGGGTGTGCAAAATCATGAAGATTGAACTTCAAGCTTGAATAGTTCAGATGGAATTTATGTAAGGATATGGGAGTTAAAAAAAAAACACATTACATTTAAAACCCTAGAAATCAATAAAATATCAAATCTTTCAAACAAAGTTGGTGTTATTTTAGTGCTTCTGACATGCTTTGTTAAAAAAGTCTTCCCCTCCAAAAAAATCTTCCCATCTTTATGATCCACAAGGAAGTGTCAGAGCTGCTGTGAGGAAACTAACTGTTCTTCCTCCTCAGGCAATGTGGCAGACAGTTTCTCCTGCCAGGAAGCAGCTTGGAAGGGTTAAGATGGTGCTACAGGGGTGCCAGCCCTCATGCTCTGAGGTGTGTGTGTGTGTGTGTGTGTGAGAGAGAGAGAGAGAGAGAGAGAGAGAGAGAGAGAGAGCTGCGTGAAAAGCTGCATGACGACCCCTCTGGGTGTGTGAGCGTGTGTTTGTCAACTGAACTGTGAGGCCAGCGGGCCCTCAGATGTGCTAAACATGTCAGCAGCAGTGTTGCTGAATGTCCCCTGAATGATGCATCTCCACCTGGGTTACACTGCACTCTGTCAGTGTATTCACAGCTGCCAAAGACAAAAACAGACAGCCTGATAAACACAGGGATACAGCTTTATTTCATCTGACAAACTGCATTACATTCCTTCTTTGAAATAAAGGACTAGTTCACTTAACAATTTACAGACTGTAAAACATACAGTCATCAATTACCCTCACTCAAGTCATTTCAAACATGTATAAGCACTCCTATATTCTGTGCTTTCATTCACACACTGGAAGAAAATAATTTGCATAAAAAATGGAAGGTATTTTGAAGAATTTTTTTTTAATGCACTTTCATTGTATGAACAAAAAATACAATGGAAGTCAACCAAAATGGAAATTGTTTGCTATCTTTTTACCAGAGTACATTAGGCCATCACAGACTTTTCTTAGAGTGCACACATCCTGAACTGTCCTGTAAAGATAAAGCAAGTAATGTACTTAGAAAGAAAGTCTAATTAATCCTGCTAATGTTATAGGGTCTGATTCTGAGGCAAAATCCAGCATGAATGTAGCTTATTTCTTCCAGGGAGACCAAAGGGGATATTTAGTGAAATATTCACGCTGCTCTTTTCATACTGTAAAAGCAGATAAAGATAAGGGGCCAGGGCCATTTCTAGCCTTTTTGGCACCCTAGGCGAGATTCCTATTATCCTATAATATATCCTTTTATTATTCCTTTTCAATAAACAACTATGCACATCCATGTTCAAAGGAAGTAACTGGTAAACAACTACAAGGACTTAAAACAAATTGACCTTGGCATATTTGAGCATATGTTTACTATTTTGTTTGTGCCATTAATATAAAACTTTCCAGCATAAACAAATTTTCATAATCTACACACCCAAATCACAATGCCTGTCTGTCTGTGACTTCATCTGCACTATTACAGCATAAAGAAATGCATTTATTTGATGTTTTTAAGTTATTTCTTGATATGCACTGAATTCATGTAAAACTCATTTTAAAAAAATTTTTTGTCTGTTGAAACTACGTTCGTTTGGCAAGTGTATGCTGGTTGCCAAAATTTGTCATAGTTACGACACTATCACTATGCTATAATATCCCGCTGCTGAAATAAGCATGATGTGTGGTAAATCCGTCCCGTGTTAATATGCAGTGTCATGTTTTGCTCGTGATGATGGAGCGACTAGCTTGTAGTAGAACAGAACAATTAACCAATTAGTAACATACTTGTATATTTCGCTTTCTTTTTCTTTTTCTCATTCTCTTTTTTTTTCTTTTTACGATACTGAGCCCCTGATGGCTTTGACCTTTTCATGATGATGAAACTAAAACACTTAATTCAGGTAAGCACGGATCACGACGTTCCCTGCCGCCTTCTACATGTCATTTCTCTATTCTCTTCCTAACAGCAGCGGCCACTAATAATTATAATAGTAATAATAATAATAAAATATATAAAAATAAAAAAAATGTCTTGGTGGGGCGGGGACTCTCTGGCGCCCCCCAGCTGTTTGCGCCCTAGGCGACTGCCTAGTTTGCCTATGCCTAGAAACGGCACTGTAAGGGGTTGTCAGATTTCCAAAAAAAAAAAAAACAAACACCAATGAAACAAGTTCATATGACACGATCTTAATCCAACCCAGGCTCATTGGGGAAACGTGACTCTGGCTACATTTCTGCAAAATCTAAAAATATGTTGCTCTGGGTACATTTCATTGTATTTTTCAGGTGACACGTCCACAAGAGTCACTGTAAGCAAAATCTTTTTTTCTCCAAAGCAGATGTGGGTTTATAAACAGACCAAAGTGCATGTGGGATACATTTTGCAAAATGATTTTACGTTGCTTGTAGCAAGTTTCAGAGCAATTTTAAAGGGATTGCCACTAAGGGTGCTTTCACATTAGATCAGATATGAACACTGTCTTCTGAACTCGGGTGTGCACCTGCGAACCGTACTCGAGTCCGCTTAAAAAGGGTGGTCTGGGGTACGGTTCAAGTGAACTCTGGTACGGTTCGCTGCTGATATGAACGCAAACGTACCAAATCGCAGAAGTGAACCACTATTAATGCCATATTATTTAATAAAAATTTGTGTTTGTGTGTGCTTCACTCACTTTCCCGACGAGTGTGACTGATGTGTATGACGTTGAATGATGGCTGCTCACCTTCAGCGTTCTACATTCGCGGCAGATAGACGCAAGTGCCGTTTTATACTGAAGCTTTGGACACAAAACCAACTGTTCAACAAAAAATATAAAATTGAAGAGCGAACATTATGCATTTTGCAGCCTTCTCTAGTGCCGTCATTACTAAGCAAAGGAGTAAACAGCTGCTGGTTTGATGACGCAAACGAACCGCGGGTCGGACCCATGGTCGGACCAAAATAATATGAACACAATCCAGTGGGGGCAGTGGGAGGGGGGAGCAATTGAACTTGGGTTCGGTCCAGGCAATCGAACCAGGTGTGAAAGCACCCTAAATAGCATATGTGTGAAAAGGTACTAAAGTTGTTAGTTTTTTTAATGCCTCTAGTGTTCATTTCAGCTGAAAACTTCAGTGAAATGTATGTATAGGCACATTTTTACAGTTTTGCTTAAATATAACCAGTCATGGGAACACTTTATTTTGATGGTAACGTTTAGACACCTACATGTCAACTAACTCTCATTAGAGTATTATGGAGCTTTCGTACTGAATAGTTCTAGGAACTCAGTTATAGGAACTAGCCACTAGGATAGTTCCCTGAGAACTAATTTCTCCCCCGGACCATGTACCTTGCTGCATTCGCACTGGGAATAGGAACTATGAAGCGGCCGACAGCGGCGTCTTTAAACACGACATTTACAAATGCTAAAAACCAGTGAATGGAGGATGCCGTGATCGGAGCCGTGTTTGTTGTGTGTCATGGGCTTCGTGATAACGGAGATGGAATGTAAACGCATAATTTATGTGACTGATAGATCAAAAAGAGATGAAATCTCCTATGACAACTTTCAGTATTACATATCATCGAGGCAGAGAAAAGAACACAACCCTGCAGACAACAGGTATTTGCCGTTATCACTGTTTTCCATGTTCGTGAAGTAAATATCTTTACACTGCTTTTTAAAAATGCCGGGTGCCAGTGTTTGACATGCGTTTGACCAATCAACGTACACTCATGTCACTGATAGTTCCTATCGTGCTGGTTTAGACCCTACTTTGAAGTAGGAGCTAATTTAGTTCCCCCCAAAAGAAGTTCCCAGAACTAAAATTGTTCCTGCGGTGCGAACACGGCAAAATCTGGGTATTTCAGGTTAGTATAATTGAGAAGTTGATATGAACTTGCAAAGTTATTTATAGTCAGTAGAATGCCTGTTGGGGGATCATCAAAAAAAAGAAAAAGAAAAAAAGTGCTAGTCGATATTAAGCAGACACAGCTCCTCCATGGGACTCGAAACCGGTGTGACTCGCAGGTGTCGCTCATTAGCACTTTCTCACTCCGGTCCCGCGGCTCTTGGCCCCACCCTTCTTCACCACAGTCACATTTTTCTAATAAGCCTGGGTTGTCCAAGTCTTTTCAATCAAAATGTAAGTTTTTATTCCCTTAAAATCCACATAACTTTCAAATCTCATTTGCACTTGTACATATTCACTTGCTGTGTTGTGTTAAGGTTTGAATATGCACACAGGCAAAAGTGATTTGAGAATAATGGAGAGGAAAATTATCATATAGAAAATATAATTTCATGCACATGGCCATAATACTAATCAGATGCCATTCTTTACTCATATAACTTCACCGGTTGAGCAGAGTATGGTGTGATCACTACAATAATCCTGAGATCAGCAAACGCAAACATTTTCCTTTCAAATGCGTGAATGGGTGCAGGCAAATCACAATGGCAGCTGTGCTGCAGACTCGGTAGGAAAAGAAAATCTCCTTGGATTACTACATAAGAACTGGCACTGGCTTCCAGCAAGAGCATTGTATAGTGAGAGCAGGAGGTGCTGCTGGGAAGAAGGAGACGCAGGGGTTCAAATGCGATGAATGGATACTCAGATGCCAGCAGATTAGTCCCTCTCAAGACTCTCCTGTGAATCTTTGTCTGCTTTTTCAAATCTGTGCCAATCAGACACCACGCCTTGGCTCATTTAAACAGAAGAATGAGAAGCTGAAGGCATACGTGAGAAAGGCCTGATTGTGCGGAAAGCTCCTCTGCTGATCTTGATTAGAGGCTCTTCATTCCTCAGGGTGACTTTAAGACTCCAATGGATCTACTGGACTTAGTCACAAGCCAGAGAATCATTACAGATTTACATGCCTGTTTTAAAATATTCTTATTAAATATTCAATATTCAATATTCAATTGTAATATTCTAAGATGATTTGTTTCTCACTCAATAAATTCAACAGTTCAAATGAGACACTGTTCACTGTAAAAAAAAAAAAAAAAAATAATAATTGTTTGTTTAACTTAAAAAACTAAGTTATCTGGTTGCCTTAAAATTTTTAGTTCATTGAAATTAAAAACTTGAGTTAATACAATGAAGGTGATTGGTTTAATCAACAGAAACTAAAAATATTATGTTATTTAAACCAAATTAATTATCTAAGCTGATTTGACAAAAAAAAAAAAAAATGTTGTGATAACAAATCATGAAAATAATTTTTTACAGTCATATTCAGACATTGTGTGGTGTTACTAATTCACCTTTGTAATCTTAGCAGATGCAACTTACAGTGATATATATATATTTATATTGTGAACAGCACAACTTAAGTGAATGTATTTTTCAAATTTAGAATATCATTTTGTTTAAACATTTACATGATCGGAACAGTGTGAAGTGAATTCCAGCAGATACTGGCAGCCAGTGTCAAGACCCGAGGAGAGGCATAACAAGAAAACCTCCAGAGGTTAAAACAAGTGGTGTTGCCACATATTGTGTTTGAGGGGACAGAGGGCAGATGCTGGAAGTCTGGCAAGAAAAAAGCTGCAGTACTTTGGCTGTGAAATGACTAGGGACCACACAACAACTGAGCAGAGGTCAAGGAAGGCTTGTTTAACACACTGTGCAAACTGTGTGTCTGTGTGCAAACTTTCTCGATGTTCTGTGTCCAGTTTCATTTTGCTCTCTGTAAGTGTGGTTTGGCAAGGGGTGTTGTTGTAGCCGGTGAGCTTCACGGACTGCGGATTAAAAAAAACAACAAAAAAAACACTACTGGTAAAAAGTTTGGAATATATTTTTTTTGTTATGTTTTTGAAAGAAGTTTCTTATGCTCACGAAGGCTACATTTCTGCTTAAAATAGTAAAAATTGTAATATTGTAAACAATTTTAAAACAAATGTTTTCTATTTTAAAATGTAGTATTACTGTGATGCAAAGCTGATTTTTCAGCATCATTACTCAAGTCGTCAGTCACATGATCCTTCAGAAATCATTCTTATATGCTGATTTTCTTGTAAAATATTATTGGTACTCTGCTCAATAATTAATCATGTATCTCGTTATTATCAATGTTGAAAACAGTTTTTGCAGCTTAATATTTTTGTGGAAATCATGATACATTTTTTCGATGAAGAGAAAATTTAAAAGAACAACCTTTATTTATAAAACTTTTGTAACATTATAAATGTCTTTACTGTCACTTATGATCAGTTTAATGTGTCATTGCTGTCAATGTGTCAAGGGACAGTCTAGAAAATGTTAAATCTTTCAATCAGCACTACCTTGAAACTGGTCATTTTAGAGGTCCTATATATAGGAATCTTATTTTTTTTTTTTTAAGTTTTTTTTTTTTTTAATGTTGTTAAAGGGTTAGTTCACCCAAAAATGAAATTTCTGTCATTAATTACTTGCCCTCATGTCGTTCTACACCCGTAAGGCCTTCGTTCATCTTTGAAACACAAATTAAGATATTTTTGATGAAATCCGATGGCTCAGTGAGGCCTACATTGACAGCAAGATAATTTACACTTTCAAACGCCCAGAAAGCTACTAAAACAGTTCATGTGACTACAGTGGTTCAACCTTAATATTATAAAGCGACTAGAACACTTTTTGTGCGGCAAAAAAACTAAAATAGCGACTTTATTCAACAATATCTAGTGATAGCCGTTTTTAAAACACTGCTTCATGAAGCTTCGAAGCTTTACGAATCTTTTGTATCAAATCAGTGGTTCGGAGCACCAAAGTCACATGATTTCAGTAAACGAGGCTTCATTACGTCATAAGTGTTTTGAAATTTCATTGCTTCAAGTGACTTTGGCAGTTTGATTCACGCTCCGAACAACTGATTCGAAACAAAAGATTTGTAAAGCTTCATGAAGCAGTGTTTTGAAATCGCCCATCACTAGATATCGTTGAATAAAGTCGCTATTTTGTTTTGTTTTTTGGCACACAAAAAGTATTCTCGTCACTTTATAACATTAAGGTTGAACCACTTTAGTCACATGAACTGTTTTAAATATGTCTTTAGTACCTTTCTGGGCACTGAAAGTGTTAATTATCTTGCTGTCAATGCAGGCCTCACTGAGCCATCGGATTTTATCAAAAATATCTTAATTTGTGTTCTGAAGATGAACGAAGGTCTTACGGGTGTGGAATGAAATGAGGGTGAGTAATTAATGACAGAATTTTCATTTTTGGGTGAACTAACCTTTTAAGCACAAAGTGGCAGGACCAGGCCGTTGTTTTACATATTTAAGAAAGCAAACACTATGGTGACCTTCAACTGAATAGAGAGGAGTCTTGTCAAGATTGCACTAGCGGTGATGATCAGACCATTTTAAACACTATATATATATATATACTGTATATATATTACCACCTCATAATAAAGACTGATAGCTGAATATGGATGTTTTATATTCTTCACGTACCCCTTAACAAATCTGCGACATGGTCATCCTCTTTTGTTGTTTTTGTTTAGTACTGCTCTGAAAAATCTTTTGCCATCTCTTATGTACATACTATTTCAGTCTTTCTATTTTCTAATTTCTAAATTCAATGTGCTATGTGGTGTTTATTTGTAATAAATTTAATAGCAATTTGTACAGTTTTTTTCAGTGTATATGTGGACCAACTTACTGTTATATTTCACTGTTTGTTTTTTAATCATAGTAATGGATCCAGCTTTATGAGCATGTAGATTCTCCTAGTGCAGATGAAAGCAATACATAATAACATTTTTATTACACACCCTATTCTCAAAGTAAATAACGCTCAAACACACTACAGGATATATTGGAAATTACATGTTCATTTCCTTCCAATCACAATATAATCACTATCACAGACACATACTGTTCTCTCCATATCACTCTCTCCCCAGCCCATGAAAAGAGACAGCATCTGATTAGCTCAGCCCAAGCAGGCATCTTGCCATCTCTATAAACACCAATCTCACTGTAAAATGAACAGAACTTATAACATATACTGTTCATCATTTCCACAGATCCTAAAATAAGCCTGCATGTTCAATGACAGGTCAAAGGCCATCCAGAG
The DNA here is from genome assembly GCA_037101425.1 of Elopichthys bambusa. Taxonomy (NCBI): domain Eukaryota; kingdom Metazoa; phylum Chordata; class Actinopteri; order Cypriniformes; family Xenocyprididae; genus Elopichthys; species Elopichthys bambusa. The sequence goes on along the minus strand of CM074432.1, from coordinate 43,919,348 downwards.
TACGGAAACGATGGATGTGTTCCTGCATCGATAAAAGACGCAGTTCTCCACATATCACGAACCCTTTGAATTACATTATTGAAGCATCTGGGATGGATGTGCTATAATACCAAGGTCCTTCTTTCCAATATGCGATTTTGTTATTTCTCTTGCCAAGTCATGATGTTAGGACCGAAATGGGTTATGCGCCCACTCGTACACTGTGGCTTCCTGTTTCATCTGTGTCTCTCTGGAGTACATCTGAATATGACTCAATGCTACTTCTTCAGTCTCTTCAGTTAATACAAACAATATGAGTCACCGTTAGTTATGATAGCTAAAAGAGCTTACAATGAAGAGTACAACTAGAATTTGTTGTCCAAAATGGCCTTGCATTGTAATGAAATAGGAATCACAATCTTATCAATCAGCCATTCAGGTCTGGAAGCATTTTGACCAGTTTGGCTCACACGATGACAAAAACTGAGAGTGAAACGTAAATATGGAAAGAATATGAAAAAATATCTCTTTTAGTTAGGATTACAACATCAGTTTCTACTATGAAGCAGCTCTCCAGTGTATTCATCTGACCTTGACTGACTGAACGGAAGAAATAAACCGGAGAAAATTTCCACATCAAAGAAGGCAGATTCCAAGAGCCACACCTACCTATTACATAATCACCATGGACCAATGGTAGTTTAAAGGCGGAGGGAAATTTTCTGGCAAGTTCGCATTGACAAGCTGTTTCAAATACAAACAAACTTCATTTTGGCATAATTTTGTTCAAAATAAAGTCACACCAGTTTTACGTGAAGTAGGCTACAGTGCATAGGGGCTTTTAGTACAACGTGGCCCTGGTTTAACTACAACCAGGGAACAAATTAATAAAACAAATTCATTCTTAAAGGGTTAGTTCACCCATAAATGAAAATTCTGTCAATAATTACTCACCCTCATGTCGTTCCACACCCGTAAGACCTTCGTTCATCTTCAGAACACAAATTAAGATATTTTTGATGAAATCCGATGGCTCAGTGAGGCCTGCATTGACAGCAAGATAATTTACACTTTCAAACGCCCAGAAAGGTACTAAAGACGTATTTAAAACAGTTCATGTGACTACAGTGGTTCAACCTTAATGTTACGAAGTGATGAGAATACTTTTTGTGCGCCAAAAAAACAAAACAACGACTTTATTCAACAATATCTAGTGATAGGCGATTTCAAAACACTGCTTCATGAAGCTTCGAAGCTTTACGAATCTTTTGTATCAAATCAGTGGTTCGGAGTGTGTATCAAACTGCCAAAGACTTTATTGTCCAAAACTGCCAATATTCATATTGTTGAATACAGTTGTTATTTTGTTGTTGTTTTTTTGGTGCACAAAAAGTATTCTAGTCGCTTCATAACATTAAGGTTGAACCGCTGTAGTAACATGAACTGTTTTAAATACATCTTTAGTAGCTTTATGGCCACTGAAAGTATTACCTTGCTGGCAATAGAGGCCTCACTGAGTCATCGGATTTTATCAAAAATATGAACGAAGGTCTTACATATATATATATATATATATATATATATATATATATATCCGTACTCACATGACATTAAAATTATTAATAGTTTTACAACATTTGTTATTCTTGGTTATTGTTAACTTACATGTCTGAAAACATTTGAAGTTAAATAAATAAGCATTTGCTACTGTATTGAATAAACATGTTATTATAAACAATAAAAAATATTTATAAACTAACAGTAGCCTAGATTAATAAATGCTGTTAACTCAACCTAACAAACTAAAACTGTAAAGTATTTCTGTTATTTACTAGTAGTACTTGGATGGGCTTTTTCAAAAACCATATACCATTTTGATACCTCAAATTGTGCAGCATGATGATAATACTTGTGCTATTACTTTTCTAAGCAATCAAACTTATGATTTTCACCCACCAGACAGGCTTAAAAATCCCATAGACCATTTGAAGCATTTTTGTTGAAATAACGGTTTCTTCTTAGTTTTTTTCTCATCAGTTATGCACATTATTTTATTATCTAATGTTGTTCAATTAATGTTTATTGCATTACTTGCATTAAGTGTTTTGTGTTTGTGTGAATGGCACTGTGCACCTCTATATTAGTAAATACCTTCTCAGCATGTTGAAAAGCTGCTTGTGATGAATGTTTCATCATGTGACTTTCACATCACCAACTGTTTATGGATGTTGTCAGTGTATTAGTATAGCATGTATTAGTGTATTAGTGTAGTATATTAGTATGTGGGGGTATTTTTTGTGTTTTTTTTACAGTGTAGGGATGAGAGCATTTGACCAGTAAGCAACCATCCAGAATAACCACATAGAAGCATGTTTATAACATACTACATACTACATAGAAGATTCAATGCATATCCTTTAACCGATCACTCTGTCCCTCTGTTTCTCCAGCGGCTGCTGATTACATATTATTGCATGCTTTGTTTGCACTTTCAGTAATATTGTTGTGTGCCATTGAGACACTCATTAATTTTTAATTAATATTGTTCTCAACAGAAGAGATTGGCAAGAACAGCAACTATGTTAGTTATTCCCAGAGACGATCTATTAATGAGATGCAAATGAGCTGTTTAATCTGATTATGACGAAATCATTTCACCAAATAAGCATGCTATATGGCAGCTTGAATTTCCATTCACCCAAATTTCAAATGATGTTTTATTAGTGCAGAGGAAAATGAGATGTGACATTAGGCAATTATTATTCCTTTTCTTGAGCCGTTACTTTTCAAGTCTCGCAGCGACAGCAAGAGAAGCGCAGAGCTTGTGGAAAATAACCAGAGATTAGATCTACAGTCTCTAAAATCTGTTTTACAGTGAGCTGGAGGAGACACTTCACAGCCAGAAGCAGCTAACAGAGCCTCATTATAGATCCCCACAGTACGTTTGGATTCAGAGATTAGAGGATGTGGCTGTGCTCATTACAGGATTGTTCTTTTAATGTTTCTTTGGAACGCTCGACTGCTTCACATTTCAGGCTTTAAATAGAGATGAGTCTCCTGGCTATGATATCGTGCGTGGCAGCAGCGGAAGCAGGTGTGTGTGTGTGTGTGTGTTGGTCTGATTAAATGATTAGATGGATTGTGTCCAGAATACTTGTACTAAATGCCAGTGATTTTGACAATTACATTATTGAAAATGTGATGAAGACACAGAGCTACAGTTTAAGGTTCCATTGGTATTACACAGTCAATCTGCCATTCTCAAAAAAATGTTGGCCCCTGAAAGATCAAAATAGCTCATTTCAGCAAACTGGATGCTGATTGAAATAGGAACATAATATAATGTTGGATTTCTTATTTCTCATGTTTTGTTTTAATGTCACATTTTTTAAAAAATGAAAATGAAATTTCTGTCAATAATTACTCACCCTCATGTCATTCCAAACCCGTAAGACCTTCGTTCATCTTCAGAACACAAATTAAGATATTTTTGATGAAATCCGAGGGTTTCTGAACCACACATAGGCAGCAACATCATTGCACTTTTCAAGGTCCAGAAAGGTAGTAAAGACATCTTTAACATTTTGTCTACAGTGGTTCAACCTTAATGTTATGAAGCAACAAGAATACTTTTTGTACACAAAAACAAAACAAAAATAATGACTTTATTCAACAATTTCTTCTTTCCTGTCATTCTCCTACACTGTTTACGTTGTAAACACAGTGCAGCGCTTCCGGGTTCTACGTCTGAACGCAGACTCATTATTGGCCAGCTCCTGCATCAGCATCACACCAGGTGTCGTGCTGTTCACATGAACAGCGTCAGCCAATAATGAGTTGGCGTTCTGATGTAGAACCTGGAAGCGCTAACAGCGTAAAAGTATTCTCGTCACTAGATAACATTAAGGTTGAACCACTGTAGTCACATGGACTATTTTAATGATGTCTTTACTACCTTTCTGGACCTTGAAAGGTGCAATGATGTTGCTGCCGTGTGGTTCAGAAACCCTCGGATTTCATCAAAAATATCTTAATTTGTGTTCCGAAGATGAACAAAGGTCTTACAGGTGTGGAACGACATAAAGGTGAGTAATTAATGACTGAATTTTCATTTTTAGGTGAACTAACCCTTTAAGACAATGTAGTCATTTGTGGGGTTGAGGATCTTTGTGTGGTGACTCACAGGAATGCAAAGCAGAACAACTTCTCTCAGATAGGTGGTTTTTAATGGGTTGACATAAATCATACAAATTAAAAAAAAAAAAAAAAAACATTTACATGACAACAGCGTTTGAAACGCTATAACTTTTAAAAACAGCTTTCAAAGTGAAAGTTTTTGAAAACAATAGTTATTATTACTGTGTAAACTACAAAAACGCGAAAAAGGTGACATCATGCACATGCGTATTATGTGTTCAGTCTATAGGTGTGTAGTTTTTCTTTACAAATTGACATCGCCAACTACTGGCCTGGCAGCAGAATACAGCATTTTTAGTCATTTTCGCAGATCCGAGGATTGTTTGACAATGTTGTCGTCTGTACGCGAAAAAAACTTTTCTGCTTTTAGTACATCATTGAAATGTAAACGTACCCTGAGAAGAGTCTCTTTTTACCAGGTGTGCTATCTCCTTCATTGGCCACACCTTGCCCCTTGTTAAGTGGCAGTTTGGGGATTGTAGTTCTTTTTTGTTGGCTGTTTTGTAAATAGCCTCAACGCAAGGGATTCTGGGAGTCATAGTTTAGGGGGTAGACCACCAACTACCTTGCTGGGACATACCTAACATCTAATACACACCCTCTAGTGATGCCACAAGCATTAATATTGTTAATATGTAGCCCAATGTGACACTTTACAGTGACACTTTACAATAAGGTCCCATTAGTTAAAGGTCCAGTGTGTAATATTTAGGAGGATCTATTAACAGAAATGCAATACAATATACATAACTATGTTTTCAGTGGTGTATAAAGACCTTACATAATGAACCGTTTTTATTACCTTAGAATAAGCCATTTCTATCTACATACATAATTCACCATTTTGCGCCACCATGTTTCTACAGTAGCCTTAAACGGACAAACTGCTCTACAGAGTGAGTTTGCTTGACTGGCTATTCTGTTCTGTCTCGGATGACGACATCTTTGTCCTGTGTCGGCCACCGTAGTTTCTCTGTGTGCTTCAAAAGGAAGGGGTGAGCGCCGCTGGTTGCAATTCGCAACCTCACCGCTAGATGCCGCTAAAATAAACACACTGCACCTTTAACATTAACATTAAAGGGATAGTCAGTCTAAACCTGTATGAGTTTCTTTGTTCTGTTGAACACAAAAGAAGATATTTTAAAGAATGTTGGTAACCAAACTGTTTCTGGTCCCTATTGACTTCCCCATTTTTATACTATAGAAGTCAATGGCAACCAGTGATATTTGGTTTGGTTACCAAACATCTTCAAAATATCTTCTTTTATGTTCAACAGAACAAAGAAACTCATATAGGTTTAGAACAAACTGAGGGTGAGCAAATGATGACAGAATTTTCATTTTTGTGTGAACTACGTACTAACATTAACTAGCATTAACTAATAATGAGCAATATACCTGTTACAGTATTTAGTAATATTTGATACCATTAGATAAAAATACCACTGTTCATTATTAGTTCATGTCAGCTCAGGTCCATTCAATAATATTAACAGATACAGCTTTTGATTTTAATAATATATTAGTAAATGCTGAAATTAACATTAATAAATGCTTTAGAAGTGTTTTGTTATTGTTAGTTCATATTAACTAATGTCGTTAACCAAAGTTAACAAATGGAATCTTATTGTAAAGTGTTATCATAAAACCTTGGTGTGTAACTAATCTAGCATCATTTGTGTTATGAATAACACCACAAATCATGAATAACACCTTAAATCATGCAGCTGGTTGAGAAGATATTCATTTTCTATGCAATCAGACTTATGATTTTCACCTTGTGGATGATAAAACAAGTTGAAAAATCCTTTAGACTTACACAGAAGGATAAGCCATATCTAACAGCCTGTGTGTCATAGAGACCTAGTAGGCTCTTTTCAAATGATCAAAATCAAGTTATTAAAAATGTTATGTAGTGGTGGGAACATTTGCATATATGTACTAGAGGATCCATTAATAACTTAAAATTCGAGCTCAGTGGTCAGATCCTTCATCTTCGCTGTTGGACTGATCTCTTCCTTCTGCTTCATTGATCAGACAAACATTAGCAGACATCACATCAGTTATACTGCTGCCATGTGCACAAATAAAGCTTTTAAAATGGCTAAAAGTGCTGTAAGAAATCTGTCTTTCAGATATCACTGAAATAGATTAATGGAGAAATCAAGTCTCTGTGGCAGCCCAATGCAAAAAAAAAAAAAAAAAAGGGGCAAAAAACAGTCAGAATTCCTGTTCACCTTTTTAGAAAACTAGCAAGTTACTGTCCAAGTTCTTGGACCTTGGCTTTCTAACACACTACCCTGATAGTGTAGTTAAGCAGTTAGTGAAGACTCACTAGAACAAAAATGATGTATAAACAACAAGAATTTGCAACCAATTGAAGGAACATGTGCTCTAGAATATATATAAGGTACCAAACAGGAAATTAAGTCAACAGAGAGTTACACTTCTGAATACAGGACCTTTCGAGGTGTGGAGGAGAAATAGCAAGGGCAGGCATTACAATACTGCTGTTATTTTCCTTCCAAATCTAAGTTCTACATTAGACATTCTGAGATGAAGCAATTTGATACAATAACAGACAAAAAAAAAAAAAAAAAAAAATTACTTCAACACCTACTATCTAGCCAGTGCATCATAATCTTAGGTAAAAGTTGCTTTCTTTCTTCTTTTTTTTTTTTTAACTTAACTCCAATTAATTTTTATTCCCAGGCTGGGGGCTAAAAAAATTAAAGCATACTTAACAGATAGGGTTGCTGATTTTCACTTTTACCAAAAGTGTTTAAGATTACTGCATTACATTATACTGTATGAACAATTAAACTATTCAATTAAAAAGTGCTCTTTCATTTTGGAATAGGAAGACAGACACAAACGCTCTTTTCCTTAATAGATATAATTTTTTCAGCACTTTCCGTTCCTTATCTTAAAATAATTGAGAGACAAGCACAAAAATCCTGTTTCATTTCATCCTAAAACTATAATTTTATGACCAAACACAAGAGAACAAACAAACAAAAGATTAGAAATTAGTTTAGATGTTTAGATGTATTTGTACCGTAAGAATCACACAAGTTCTCCGAGTACTGAAAGCTTAAACTTTCAAAAAGATAACTGGTAACACTTTGTTTTAGCGTGATGTGGTTATAGGTACTTACTATAGTGATAACAGCAAATTATGCATAATTACAAGCAACTAACCCTTAGTGTAACTATAATTACAAGCAACTAACACTAGTGTAATTACACTGTTATAACATGTAACAAAATGTAACAAAGGGTTACACTTTCTTAAAAGATGTCTTTGTTGCAGTGTAATTTAATTTAATTGCATTTAATTATGCATAAGTTTAAGTCATTACTATAGTAACTACATGTAACAAGGTGTAATGTCTGAACGAATTAATTAATTAATTCAAATTATGGGTGAAATATATATATAATTAAATCATAACGCGTTATGATCAATTATAATATAAATCGACCAAAAAGGTACTTATGCACATATATTGTGAATTAATTACAACAGATTATAATTAATTACATATATGGCTCAGGATTAGTTCTAGTTTAATAGTTAATAGAAAGACTGGTTTAGTTTGTCCAGCAAATTATCAGTTTTCTTTATTGACTGTTATAAAAGGGGATTGTTCCTCTGGCCACAAGAAATAATTCCCTATTCTAACATTAAAGCATAAAGCAGTTTGCAGAATCGAAATGTAGAAGTGACTTGATTTTCTGAATGAGCAACAGAAACAATCACGCATGAATATAATGGATTTAATATATGAAACTACGAATACATAGGCTATACGGCTAAATATACACAAAGAATACACACATATATACAAAAGCGAAGTAAAGACAAGAAAGCAGAGGTGATCAAAGAAATGGCAAAATTACAAACAGTTAAAAACCTTTGAGAGCCAGCAAGGAAACTCAACTCACAAATGGAGCTTAAAATGCTTTGAAAGGAATGATTCTGTACTTGCATAGGTTTAAGTGCTTCGTCTTTCTGCAGGAGTTTCCGTGCATGCAATCTGGAGCGATTGGTCCTTTTCCGAGGAAGGTTTCTTCGGCGGGATTTTCAAACAAGGTTTTAACTTTAAAAAAAGTAAGATAACCGGAAAATAAAGAAGAAAGAGTCTGTCTCATAGGTGATGAAGAGTGAAGGCTTCGGGCGACGGATGAAGAAGGCTTGACAAAAGAAAAACTTGTAGCCTGCTTTGCCGAAGGTGGTCATCCTGAAAAAAGGAGAGGAGCGCGTGATGGGAGCGCGGTCACCGAGACGTCCGGGAGAGACATGCGTGAGATGGCGAGGGACAATCGAGAGACAAAGGAACACGTGCATGTGGTTGTCTTTTAAGGACAAACAAGCTAAAACGCCTACTTGGGTGAACAGCCAATGTCCAGCGTAGATTTTGAGGAGGGAAAAGTTCTCTTTGTTTTGTCTTGCGGCTCAATTTGCATAATTTATGATGGTTTCAGAATTGGTAACTTTTACTCCAAAAAACCTTAGAAATAGATTAATGCATGGTATCATAACGAAACATACATAGTTAATTAAAGAATCCTGAGTGGGTTCATTCAAGCCTAAACATGGCCGGGTGAAAAAAGACATAAAGACATAGATACAGTCTTACACTCGCATATAAAGGTTTGGGGTACAATTCACACAACTATAGTTGTAACTTAATATTAAATACATGATTAAAACTGAAATACAGGTTTACAGGATTTCATTTGAATCATATTTTAATGAATGTGACTTAAAAGAGAGTCCTAGTATGTTCTTCTGTGTGTGCGCGTACGTGTATTGGAGTTTGATGACGTCTGGAATGTGGCCACTTGGCTTGCCGTAATTCGATCTGAGTTGATCAGATCGTTTGAAGTCACAAGGGAGAGATTCGTGGCTTCATCGACACGGCCATAAAGTTTATAGTTGACTTGCTAACCTGATCCTGTGCAGACGCTACAATGGATACTCTAAAATGAAGTGTTATCAAATAAAGTTAAGTTAAACCAGATATATATCCCTCGCCCGGGATCTAAACGGCGCGCAGCGACCTGAGTCGGCGCTGACTCCAAAGGAGGAGATGGCGGGCGAGTTGTGACATGCGACGGGAGCGTAGACCACCCTGGTGGTTGATGTACGCTACGGTCTATGTGTTGTCCGTGCGGACCAGTACATGCTTGTCATGCAGCAGCGGTCGAAACCGGTGCAGGGCAAGGAGTACTGCTAGCAACTCGAGGCAGTTGGGCATATCAATGGCGATGGGGTCCTGTCCAGGAGCATATGGCACCCCAGCCCGTGTTGGAGGCATCTGTTATGACAACAACATGCCTGGACACTTGTACTAGGGGCACACCGGCCCGTAGAAAAGCAAGGTCTGACCACGGGCTGAATGTACAGCGACAACTCGGTGTGATGACCACACAGAGTGTGCCATTGCGCCATGCCCACCTCGGGACTCGGTTGGGAAGCCAGTGCTGAAGCGGTCTCATATGAAGCAATCCGAGCGACGTGACCGCGGCTGCGGATGCCATATGCCCCAGGAGCCTCTGAAATAGTTTCAGTGGAACCGCTGTTTTCTGCGAGAACGAGTTCAGGCAGTTCAGCACTGACTGTGCAAGCTCGTTGGTGAGACATGTCATGTTGACCGAGTCCAGCTCCACACCGAGAAAAGATATGCTCTGCACGGGGCAGAGTTTGCTCTTTTCCCAACTGGCTGAGGTGACTGAGCACCAAGTCCCTGTGTTCGCACAACTGCTCTCATGACTGGGCCAGAATGAGCCAGTCATCGAGGTAGTTGAGTATGCGAACGCCCACTTTCCTGAGCGGGGCAAGGGCACCCTCCGCGACTTTGGTAAAGACGCGAGGTGAGAGGGACAGCCCGAAGGGTAGGACCTTGTACTGATATGCTCGACCCTCAAACGCAAAGCGTAGAAACGGTCTGTGTCAAGGGAGGATCGATACATGAAAGTACGCGTCCTTCAGGTCGAACGCTGCAAACCAATCCTGGGCGCGAACGCACGTGAGGATGTGTTTCAGCGTGAGCATCTTAAATGGGAGCTTGTGAAGGGCCCGATTCAAGACACACAAATTAAGTCCCCCATAAGATCTGCAGTTTTGGAGATGCTCTGACCGAGTCGTCTAGCCATCTCAATTTGGCCCTTGTCAAACTCGCTCAAAAAACTTGCCCATTCTTCCTGCTTCTAACACATCACCTTTGAGGACAAAATGTTCACTTGCTGCCTAATATATCCCACCCACTAACAGGTGCCGTGATGAACAGATAATCAGTGTTATTCACTTCACCTGTCAGTGCTCATAATGTTATGCCTGATCGGTGTAAATTACATCTTGTAAAAGGGGCATTATAGGTCCTCTTTAAGACACATTTAGAAGGTTCCGTCAGTGTGTCAGTGCGAAGAACCCCAAATCTTTGCAGTGTTCAGTGATGCTCTGTTGTATCTGTCTGATAAGATAGTTAACACGCAGTTATGTCTGTGCGTCAGGTCTTATTCTGTGTCTCGTCATCAGATCAGCGATGCTCCGGGTATGTGGATGAACAAATCACACATGGCACACAGGCCAGGGTGTGTTACAAAAATGTTTACTCTCAATTATCATTGCAATAACATGCACTATCAGCTTAGAAAATAATGCTCTCCTCTTCATTTCCTGCCCTATCTCTCCCATTCAGTCCCTCGGCCGGGCCATAATTACTCATTCTTGTCTACATTGGCAGTAGAGCCAATGAAGGATTGCCATATTCTATATTTGTCTCACAGGAAAGTTTGCAAATCATTGTGCAGCATCCACAGTAGCTCTGCCAGTGGCATAACATGATAACACTATTTAATTTACCCACTGGGTTGAAGACAAGCAGAATAAATCAAAGCGGGAGTGTCATAATCTGTTATCTTTGTGATGATCATCAAGTCTGGGTGAAAACATTCTTGATCATTCTAAATCTATTCAGTCTATTTGGTTTGCATCTTTTTTATGCTCGCCCGCCACTGGAGCACTGCCACGCCTGATGGAATATCAAACTGTGAATATCTGATAATAGTAATGGCTGCAGGTTTGTGGGTTTGTATCTGATTTCTCCATTCTGTACTTGATGAGATTTTGTGATGATTTCCTTTTAAGCAAACGGAAAATAATCAAAGGAACTTTGAATTTGAAAGCATGGAAAGTTATTGCCATAATCTCATACTTTTGAAAAAGTTTACATGATGCATATTGAACTCTTTATATAGATTGTTTCCTTTTTTTGTGGAAAAGATGTTGCAGAACACAAAAGAAGATATTTTGAAGAATGTTTCTGTAGATACAATGAAAGTCAATGGGGTCCAAAACAACACTCAACTTCTTTGACTTTCATCGCATAGAAAACAGAGACGTTTTTCAAAATATGACATGATGGTGGGTATATCATGACAGAATTTTTATTTGTGGGTGAACTATCCTTTTAACCCTGTAAAGCCTGACATATGAAATATTAGCAAAAAAAAAAAAAAGTTGTTCATTAGACAAATCTTGCATATGTTTTTTTTTTTTTTTTGTATCTTTTTTTTTTGTATCTTTTTTGATATATCAGGCTTTTATGCTCATATATTATATAGGAGAATATGGAAATCATAGTTGGGGAGGAAAAAAACGTAAATCAATGAAATCTTTATAAAAGTATATCAGACTACTTACTTAAAAGGCATATAAATATCAGCTGTCACTCTATATTTAGTCTTAGTAAGATCCCAGCTAACAATTTTTTGGTTCCCAGAACATAATTTTTTATGGTTTGTTTTTGGTTAGCGTTCTTAACATTCCCAGAATGTTAGTTTTTGGTTCCCAGAACACTATTCTACTGTTAATCTAATGTTCCCAGAATGTTAGTTTTTGGTTTGTATAACGTTATTCTAACGTTAATGTAACGTTAATCTAACGTTAATCTAACGTTAATCTAACATTTCCAAAATGTTATTTTTTGGTTTGTATAACGTCATTCTAATGTTATTTTAACGTTTCCAGAACGTTCGTTTTTGGTTCCCAGAACATTATTCTACTGTTAAGCTAACAATTCCAGAACGTTCGTTTTTGATTCCCAAAACATTCTATCGTTCTCATAACGTTACTATAACGTTTCCAGAACGTTAGTTTTGGTTCTCAGAACGCTATTCTACTGTTAATCTAGCATTCTCAGAACCATAGTTTTTGGTTACAGGAATGTTATTCTACCATTAATCTAACATTCCCAAAACGTTAGTTTTTGGTTTGTATAACGTTATTCTAATGTTAATCTAACGTTTCCAGAACGTTAGTTTTAGGTTCCCAGAACGTTATTGTAACGTTCTTTTAACATTACTATATCATTTCCAGAATGATTTTTATTGATTCCCAGAACGTTATTCTACTGTTGATCTAACAGAATGTTAGTTTTTGGTTCCAAGAACATTACTGTAATGTTTTTTTAACGTTACTGTATAATTTCCAGAACGTTAGTTTTTGGTTCCCAGAACGTTATTCTACCGTTAATCTAACATTTCCAAAACATTAGTTTTTGGTTTGTATAAGGTTATTCTAACGTTAATCTAATGTTCCCTGAACGTTAGTATTTGGTTTGTATAACATCATTCTAACATTAATCTAACATTCTCATAACGTTGAAAACGTTTCCAGAAAGTTAGTTTTTGGTTCTCAGAACGTTATTCTACCATTAATCTAACATTTCCAGAATGTTAGTTTTTGGTTTATATAAGGTTATTCTATTGTTAATCTAACATTCATATTTTTTAACTATGAAAAAACATATCACTTTCCAATAAACATTGTGTTCTCTTTGGTTAGGTGTGTGAAATCCATCCAAAATAAAATTTACTCTCATAACTACATTAATTTTAAGTAATCATTCAATACAGAGGTCAATAAACGAATGAGTCAGTCAGCTAGTAAAACTAAATGACTGTTAACTTCTAAATTCCACAAGCGCAGAATTTTATTCTAAAATGTTCTGGAGAAGATATTTTTCGATTATTTTAAAAATAACCACCCTGTGACATTCTTGGAATGTTTATGGTTGCAAAAAATAAAACCTAAAAAGAACGTTCCTAGAATTTGATTGAGAAATAAACAAATAAACGTTCTACAAAAGCTGATGGATCATATTTGATACTCACACACATTAATATGATTTTTCAAAAAAATCAAGTAAGCCTAAATTGCTTCAGACTAGTAAGTGTTCAAACAAAAAAACAGGTGTACCACAAACTGAAGGGGGGCACTTTTAGAATTATACTAAAAGGCCTTTTAATCAGGTGACAGAAGGCATGTAATAGATTGTTTACAACAGGTTTTTCAGCAAAGTTTTGATCATGTTGATAATTACAGTAGGCTTTATAGGGTTAAGAAGTGGGTGGCTTCCTTCCATCATTGCTTTACTTATAATGAATCATAATTTGATTAATCATAATAAGTTTAATGCAGAAGGCTGCAGACTTCTCATAGACTGCTCTCAAAAGTCTAACATTTCCTTGTGAATTACCTATTTTTGACTTTTTAAACATTCTTTTTGCTTCCAGAATGATCTAGTTGGCCCTGGCACAGTGTCAACATCACCCGCTGACTGCATATGTCAGTGGACAGCTTCCTTTTGTTTCGGGAAAGGTTAAGACACTGGACGTCTGCCTAGCCACCCTCCGTCAGCCGCCTCACAGGATCTTTCTGCAGTGTTTTCAGAATCAGTTTATGGAACAAGAGTGGAAAGCAAAGGTGAGGGGTTCAAATCAATGCTGACAAACAAGAGTGAGAGCGCATTTGATGAAAGTCAATATCCTTGACTGTTTCTGCAGATGCTGTAGACAAGCTGTGGTTACACAACACTTAAGTGTTTTGTTTTTTTTCCCCCTCACTGAGAAAAAAAAAATTATTTTTATGCTTTAGAAGTGGAAGTCAAGAGGTTGAGTCTCAGGGTATATTCACTGTTTAAAATAAATCTAAAATCTCTATTTGTAAATATTCATGCTTTGTGGTAACTTAGCACCCCACCTCCTCTTACATTTACTGGCTTTCGGTGCTTTTCAGGTAAAAACTTCTTTCTTGTCTATTTTTTTATTTTTATTCATGCATTTAAAGCGCATGGGACACAACCACCTACTGGCTCAAGAGCATTATACAACAGATATTGACATTATAAGTGATTATGTAACAGAAAATTATACCAATTTATCATATAATATCATTTAAAGTGGCTTCTGACTCTGAGGCTTATTAGAAATGTAGTTTAAACATAAGAGAAGGTCACAGGTGTCTATTTGCAGAAAGCTGGAAATGGGGGAGCAGCTGGGATCAGATCATTCCCTCAGAGTTAAAACATGCTATTTAAAGGATCTGTCTTACCCACGGTACAGACACAAACATCAGCACAAATATGAGCACATATATCTGTGCAAATTCACTCTCAAACATGCATAAGGTATATTAATGGATGAATATATTTATTTAAATATTTAACCCTCTGGTGTTGTTCGGTCATTTTAGACAAAAAAAAAAAAAAGAAGAAAATAAAAAGTTTTTTATTTTTAAAAATCGCTACTTCTTTGGAATTGTATAAAACTCTGTGACAGGGATCTCTCTCAGCAGGCATCAGCAGCCAGCACAGTGTTTGATTGCATTTGTCAAGGCTGGAGAGAAACCACCACACAGCAGAAACCCATCTGGGGGACTGCTGGCAACAGCCCGGGACTGGCAGCTAAAGGTTGACCTGGGAAGGCAGCTCAAATTCCAAGAAACCATCACCAAGACCACGCTTAGGCCTGACATGGTCCTCCTTTCGGAAGCATCAAGGCAGGTGGTCCGATTGGAATTGACTGTGCCCTGGGAAGACCAAATGGAAGATCGAACGAAAGCTGGCCAAGTACGAGGAGTTGGCAGGTGAATGCCATAGCAGCGGATGAAAGACCTGCTGCCTCCCCATCGAGGTTGGCTGTCGAGGGTTTGCCGGTCAGTCGCTCTAGAGGGCCCTCAAGCTCCTGGGAATCAAAGGACTGCACAAAAAGAAAGCCTTTAGGAACATCATGAATGCTGCTGAGAAAGCATCTAGATGGTTGTGGATCAAAAAGGGTGATCCATGGACCGCACAAGCTACCTAGACACAAGTCGGGGACTGATCACCCCTGGCTGGGTCGCCTGGGCGAGGGTGTATGTTGTTGAAAGACTCGAAACACCCGATGACCCCAGGTTACATCACTGATGATGTATCTAGGTTGTACCTGTAAGGTGTATTAAAATCAGTGGCCCTATGTGAAAAAAAAAAAAGCGTGGACTTGATTAGAAAAAAAGCAAATTTTTTTTTTTTTTTTTAAATAGTCACACTTCACAGTCAGAAATGACCGCCATAGGAAATGAATGTGAAATATAAAAAAAGAGAGCAATTTTTTGTGCGTACAATCTACAAATCGGCCATGATGCAGAAAAAAAAAAGCACACAGCAGTGAAGGGGTGACACTCTAAATATCAAAAATGTGCAAAATAGATGCTTCAAATCAACATTTCAAACAAAAAATACCCAAACCTTGACAAAAAGTAGTCTTTGAGAATGTCTAAATATATATCCAAATCCACAACCTAATAAAAGTAAGTTTTTATGTCTAAGTAAAACTATAGAATTCACAAGTCTATTTATATAACATTATATAGGAATCTAGTGGTTACACCATGGCATTACAGATTTTTTTTTATTCCCATCAGATGACATTAATCTGCCTTCAGAAATTGGATTTTAAAGGCCTTGTCTCAATTTTAACATGAAATACAGCTTTATTTGAAAAAAAAATATATATATATATTTTCAATGGGAAAAATGTATTATAATTATTGCATAAATATTAATTAGTAGCATAAAATGATCTCAAAATACAAAAGAAAAAAGAATAAACAATATACAAAAATATATTATATAGATTTTACTGAAAAAAAAAAAAGAAAAAGTTACATTTCAGGTATTAGGTCACTTTTGATCGCGAACAAAGGTGTGTCTCCCAAATGAACAATATTAGAGGATTAAATGCTATAGAATGTACTGTTCTTTTCACAAGCATTATTACATTTACAAAAAAATAAAATTTTTTTTTTTTTTTTTTTTTTACTTCATTTTGACTCATCTGATAAGGAAGTAGCTATTTATACTGAGTGCTTAATACAAAAAAAAAAAAAAAAACCTGTTAATTGGTTAATGGCAAGTTCCCTTACTATATATAGTGAAAAACTGCAATAGATCTAATGGGAAATTTCATGTAATTCTTCACGTAATTTCATGTAAACCGAAACTGCGAGAAAAGAGGTGACGCTGCAATGTATATTATGACAAAATTAAAAAATTAAAGTGTTTTTGACCTTGGGTGCAAGTAAACCTGTTGTAGGAGACAAAACAAAAAAATAGGAACCTTTAATGGGGCTATATGTAGAATTCAGAAACCCTTGTTATTAGTGACACCGGTGGCTGCTAAGTGAACTGCAGCCAGCAACTTATTGCTTGTGCTCGCACTTGTGCACACGTAACATACAAGAGACTGAATGCGATTCAATGCCCTGAAATTCTCACAGTGAAGATCTTTTTCGGCCTTTGCTTAGAAGTAAACAAAATTTGAAAATACCTATAATGTTAACAAACATCCCAACGCTGTCCACACTGCTGAGAGCGACATTTAGACGAATATGTAAATCTGCGTGCTTTCCTCTCAATAAAAAAAATAAACAATATAATATAACAATAAAATAAACAAAACTCACTTCTCACTTGGTGAGAAAAGTGAAGTTAAGAAAGCATCTGATCATAGCAATGAGGATATGTTTGCACGAGTTCTGCGATTCACTGGCATCATGTTGACAGATAAGGTAATTAAAATACAGTGTTATGATAGTTTGATTATAAAGTATATTTGAGACTACATACTATACAGATCTGACTATGTAAGACTTGTAGTTTAAATTAATCCCTTTTCTTTGCATGACACATTGACATTCCAGAATAGCTCTTTCAGCATTATCCTGAACATTGTATAAGCATTTGTTTCATGTGTCATTGAATGGAAGAGAGACTCTTGGGAACGCTCATAAACATCACATCCTTTTGATTTGACAACCTAGGAAGTCGGGGAAGGTCTCATTTTTAAGTTTCGCTACAAGCTGTTCACACATTTGCAATAAAATGCGATTAATACATGAGAATTCTTACATATAGCCACTTATAGGGGCACTTTAAAATGAGTAGGGAGCATCTGTCAACACGTCTCTGACCCTGAGTCCTTCTCTCAGTCTGATTGTGTCTTTCTCCTTCCTCACACATTGTGATAATACAGCATTTCATCAGTCACCCTCCTTTACATGAACAAAGGTGCTATCTCTCTGCAGCATCTGCCTTGTGTCACAAGTTACAGGTGAGACATACACAAAAAAGCAATACAATCAATACCCATTGGTCCCTATCTCCCCAGCACAGCATGTGCACACAAACACATTCATCCACTACACAGATGCACGGTTGCTTGTGTTCAGTTAACATTAGAAGTGACATACAAAAAAATAAAGGAATAATTCACTTATTAGCCTGTTAACTCTAGCTGCGTTTCCATTGAAAATACGCCATTTGGTAACACATCAATTTCGCAAAAACATATATCACTAAAGCGTTTTTATGCTCACAAGGTGGTTTTTCAGGCATTTCTAAAAAGGAATATTTCGCAAAACTTCAGTGGAAATCGATCATTCTTTAAAGAAGGCACGGTAGGTTTGGACACAAAGACGAGACGGAGTTCTTTATTAAACTCATAAAAGACAAAAGAGTTAAGGGAGTACTGGATTCTAAACAACAAAGAAATGCCACAATTTATTAAGACCTTGAAGCAAATAGGAGGGAGAAACACCCAGAAACACCTCATACGTGGCCGCTCCCAAGTATAAGGTCCTTGCCATTAATTCTTGGATAACATGCCTACGTTTCCTTCTATTAAAAATAATGGCTAGTGCGATGGCTGTGATATACGTAAACCTACTAACATCCGTTGCCATTATTTTTGGAATGACTTATAACGAGAGGAAACTTTTAGTCACATACCATCAGTTAATTGAAACGCCGTTATTTCACAATAGTTTTTATCGACATTTAGAAAATATCGCAAACATTTTGCGAAAATCTGTAATGGAAGCCCGGCTCTGTCACACCGCTTTTTGAGCAAAGATCAAAACTTAAATGGTTGTAATTAATGAATACTTTGGAATACAGACCTAATGTTAGTCTTTTTTATAAAGAAGACACAGCAGATTACTGCAGAAGTGAAAGAAACTTTAAAAAAATTTAATTGTAAAAAAGTTTAATGTCAAAGTTTAAGTTTACTGTAAAGCAAATGTACTGAAGTAAACATTTTTTTAAACTAACAATATTAAAAAATATATATATATATATATATATAATTTGGAATCTAAAAGCCATCTCTCTAACCAAGTTATGTTCCCAAAAATTGAGCCCAGTAAAATGATTTAAAGTACTGTTTCCATGTTAATGCAATGTCTAATTTCAAAACGGTTTTCACAGGATACATTCTGAGTGTTTAAAGGGTTAGTTCACCCAAAAATAACATTTCTGTCATTAATTACTCACCCTCATGTTGTTCCAAACCCGTGAGAGTTTCGTTCATCTTCGGAACACAAATAAAGATATTTTTGAATGAAATCTGAGAGCTTTCGGTCCCTCCATTGACAGCTACGCAACTACCATTTTTACATTTAAAAAAGTTCAAACCGCTCAATTCATATGAATTAGTTTTACAATCTCTTTATGATCTTTTTGAAGCATCAAAGTGGTAGTTGAGTAGAATGTCAACAGAGGGACAGAAAGATTTCATCAAAATTAATTTGTGTTTGGAAGATGAACAAAAATCTTATGGGTTTGGAACGACATGAGGGTGAGTAAATAATGACAGAATTTTTATTTTTGAATGAACTAACCCTTTAAGCTTTCATGCTACTGGCATGGATTTGGTTTCAGTTGGGTTATTGCCCTGCTTTGACTAGAACTATGTTATTTTACATTAAATGGGTATATTTATAACTCAGTGTGACTAATGGTTTAAGCGATTAATTTATGAAAAGATTAGCCATTAAGAATCTTCATCATAAACTGGCTTAATCTGCAAGTAGGCCAAAGCCTGCACATGTCAAGAGTTAAAGTAAGACATCAAACCATCACACTGCAATAAAGCCCTGAACTTTCATGAAAACTTCAATCAACAAGAGAATGTCAGATGAGCAAACATTTTAGGTGACTATAATTACACGACACAACTTTAATCTTAAATCAAATTCCACTTTCGCTTCCCACTCTCTCAATTTTCTGTAAGACAGCTTCGATCAAAGCTTCATGCTCACTTATGTCAGTTGTCATTTTGTGGTACTAACTACTGCAGTCACGCTGGAAATTACAGCTGGGAGGTTTTGTGGTATTTTATTAAAGAGAATAAAACCAAAACTGTGAACTACTATATTCTTTTGACACTACAGAGACAAATCAAGAGCCTCTTTTCTAAATCAAAAGTTGTGTGATTACACAGAGAAATTGAATGATTTGTGGTCTTCATGCCAGGTTTTCTGATAATCTGAAGCACAGAGCTGCCTATCTGCAGGACAAAAGATGCATTTTAAAGTTCCGTCTCTACATGAACACATTAGGTCAATGGGGAGTTGGACTATGATAGACATGTCTAAGCAGGCTGAAACAAAACACCCAAAGCAATTTTGCTGTTGTTCTTTCATATTCTGCTTCAATAAGCAAGTCATTGATGTTTTGGATAATTGTATTTTTAACAGTGCAGAACTTTTTTTTTTTTTTTACAGCAGAACATCCAGTTGCAGCACAACTGAACTTCTTTATTACTCTAATAATTAACTTGCTTGCTAGGAAAACTGTCCTATTAGGCAGAAAATCAGTCAACAGAATGCTTTGCTGTCAAGTCACATAGTAATTCAGCTCATCAGTGTAAAAACAACTGAAAAATGCATATTATCTATGCATTTGTCCTTGTCCTAGTAAACATGTTGGCATAGAGTGTGTTCTTTGACATTTAGCTGCATATCATGCCATTCACTTCTAAAACTTGAACCATAAGTATTAAACCTCTGCAATTAATTCAGCACAAACGACTTAGAGACTTTAATTTAAGCCTTAAGTGTATGTTTACTCTCTCATTAAAGGGTTAGGTAACCCAAAAATGAAATTTCTGTCATTTATCACTCACTCTCATGTTGTTCCACACCTGTAAGACCTTCGTTCATCTTCAGAACACAAATTAAGATATTTTTGATGAAATCCGAGAGGTTTTTTTTTAATCCCCCATAGACTGCAACGTAATTACCACATTCAAGGTCCAGAAAAGTAGTAAAGACATCGTTAAAATTGTCAGCATGACTACAGTGGTTCAACTTTAATGAAGCGACGAGAATACATTTATGCGCAAACAAAAATAATGTCTTTCTTCTCTTCCCTGCCATTCTCCTAAGCTGTTTACATTGTATAGACAGTGCTCATTGTATAGACGACTCATTATTGGCCAGCTCCTGCGTCAGCATCACACGAATGCGTCGTGCTCCTAACGTGAACAGCATCTACAAATAATGAGCTGCCGTTCTGACATAGAACCTGGAAGTGCTGAACATAAACAGCGTATGAGAATGACACAGAAGAGAAGATATTGTTGAATAAAGTCATTATTTTTGTTTTGTTTTTGCACACAAAAAGTATTCTCAACGCTTGATAAAATTAAGATTTGAACCACTGCAGTCACGTCAACTGTTTTAACAATGTCTTTAGTACCTTTCTGGACCTTGAAAGTGGTGGTTAAATTGCTGTCTATAGACGAGTCATATACCTCTCGAATTTTATCTTAATTTGTGTTAAGATATTATGAGAGCACATGGATTTAAAAAAAATACTGATGTGCATCGATAAATCATTTTTAATAAATACAGCAATATTCTGCATTCAAACGGGGCGTTTGCGTCAACGCTTGACGGAGGGCTGGTCTGAAGCTTGTGCTGATGCGACAGTCCTAGTACAACAGCCAATCACATTACGTTCCGTTGTTGCATGAATGCAATTGGCTAGCGTCTGTGCGTCTGGTGCTTGAAAAGTTGAGAAATCTTCAACTTCTGCCGCGAGTGAAGCGACGTGACGGAACCCACAATTCAGTTTGGCAACTCATGACGTCACCCATTCAAAGTAAATGAGAAGCATTACCGAAGACGCCCCATGTGATTGCAGCGTAAGAACTATCAACTTTAATTTCATGGTGACTTTAACTACATTTTAAGAAAATGAAAAAAAGTTTGAAAGTGTCCCATTGACTTTATTAACAGAACTTTCAGCATTAAAAATGTAACTCATCGACATGCTTACTAAATTATGGTAGCACTGTAGACCCTATTTTCCTTCTTAGTATGCCCAATTCCTCCACTATCTGAATTATCGTAAATACAAGTTTCCTAGTTAAAAATTGGTCATGAATGCTCTCGAGTCGTATTTACCACTGGGAAGCTCGGGGATAATACTGATACCCAGGTTCCCCAATTGAGCGTGCCATAAACTTTAAACATGGCGGAGGGGAGAACGATTGCTGCCGTGACTGCTGTTTTTTATTCGTTTTTTCCACAAAAGCTACATCACCTTGTCTTGACGTTAAAAAAGTGCATTTTTACACGTATGAATAATCATTTGAAGCATTGCATGTTTTATACACAGCGAAAACAGCCTTTATTTGAACGAAATTCCAGAATCGTCAGCAAGCTGACATAGCACGGTGAATGTTTATATGGTTGTCAATAAATGGCATGCTAAATATTATTTTGGCTTAAATAAGATTTTCCCACTAAATAGGCAAGAATAAACCTGGTGTCCTCCATGATTCCTGCTCGTTCCATGCGTGAGCTCGTAATCACAAATTCAGAACTAGGAAGGAAATTCCAGATAACACGTTAAGGCAGCATAAATGTTGAATTAAAACAGTGAACATTGTTCTGAACACATTCAATTCAATTAAAGGTGCGGTAAGTAGATTTTGAAAAACACTGTTTGGAATTTAGTCAGGCCAACACCAACAACAAATGTGTAACCAATCAGCATTAGGGGGCGTATAACAGTCGAGGAGACAGAACAATGAACGAGCAAGAGGGAGATTTGAAAAAAACAAAAAACTGCAGAAAAAGAGATGATGAGACAATACAAAAGAGCTGAAAAGAATATAATTGGAATGAATGTTTATGACTGGGCAAGCACCCGTGTTAATATTAGAAAAGATTTCCAGTGCTGGAGAGAGCTAAGCGGGAAGGCCTGAAAACAGACACGGTGGCTGCTTTGATTCCGCTTCACACATGAGTAACACTGGGTTTGAGTGTCATGATTGTCTGGAGCTGCTGTGCTGTGTACTGTATGTTCATTTTTTGTACTTCCTTGACGTTCATTCATCATCTGCGCTTTATTTTTCGTGAAGCATTATTTTGTTGCCCGTCAGCTGTGACATCGCGTGTGAATCACTGCACACTGACGATTGCTAGAGAATGCAGTGTTTAGCGTCATTAGCCGCATTTCCATTACAGATTTGCACAAAACTTGTGCAAAAAAATGTCGATAAAAAACTATTGCGAAATGACGGTGTTTCCATTAACCGATGTTATGGACTAAAATTCTCGCGATGAGTCATTTTCCTCTCGCGATAAGTCATTTTCTAAAAGATACTTCTTTCTGAGAGCTTTATTTGAGGTGTAATATTTGCCACGGCTTCTAGAAGCGCTTCTCCCTCATATATGCTTCCCTGGGTGCTTTTCAATACTCCAATGGATGCTTCCTCTTTTCTTTGCTCCTCCAGCCGGTGCCTGGAGAAAAAGGAAACCGACTGGAAACCGATCAAAGAAAATCTCGAAGGCCATTTTACACTGTGTGCAGAATTATTAGGCAAGTTGATTTTCTGATCATATTTTTTTCACAAGCACATTTTACCAATTCCAAACCACATCAATCTTAGTAACTACTTTTTTTTTTCATTTTTCATGAGTATTTATTCATTTATAAGTTATATATAATTGTTCATAAAGGCTGGAAATGCATAATCATTAGGCAGGTTTTCTGTTACAGGCAAAATGATTAAAAAAATTATTAAATGCTCATGAGAAGGATGCAATACTAATGCAATACTAGAAATTGCAAAGTTAAAGCATGACCATTGGACAGTAAAATACTCATTGGGTCAACAGGGTCAGACAAAATCAGGTGGAAAAGAAAAGACAAATGTTAACTGCAAAAGAATTAAGAATTAAGTGTGAAACCATCAGGAACCCTTTAGTCTCCAGCGGCACCATTTTCCTGAACTGCAACCTACCTAGAGTCTCCAGAAGTGCAAGGTGTCAGGATCTCAGAGACTTAGTTTAGCTAAAGAATCCTAAAAAATGACCCCCACTTAATAAGAATCACAAACTGAAGTGCTGTAAAGTACATAAAGACTGGGTTTTTATAGGCTTATAGACAGACAGATTGAAAGTGGCTCTTGAAGAGCCAGCACCACATCCTCTTGTACCACTGTTTGAAGAATTTATCTTCCAGAATCTGGCAGTAAGTTTGGAAAATCATTTTTATTCAATATCTGCAAGACGGACATTTCAGGATAAGAGATGGACTAAAAATTAACTCCCACACCTCCCACACCATTATATATCACTTATAAATGATTAAATACAAAATGAATAGTAGTTAAACAATTGGTAAATGTGCTTGGAAAAAAAAAAAAATGATCAGAAAATCAACTTGCCCAATAATTCTGCACACAGTGTAATTCTATAAATGCCATTTCAATTCTATAAATGCACCGCGGGAAGGTGAGAAACGAAGAGTGAGAAAGCTTCCTGAGAAGCTATGAGCGAGGATGCACAGGTGCATAGACATCTAACACTATTAGTTTTTTATTAAGTTAATTATTGTTAATAGATGAATACTATTAGTATTAGATGTCAAACTATAATAACATAAGATCCCTCAAGGTTCACAGCTGAATGCTTTAAACTGACTCTTAAGGGATCAAGAATATTCCAATTTACAAATAAGATTTCCTGTTTCCATTGCAGTTTTGCGAAATATTCCTTTTTCGAATTGCCTGAAAAACCACCTCATGCGAGCGTAAAACCTTTGCTGCGATATTTGGGAGTTTTTGCGAAATTCACTTGTTTCCATTGAGTGTAATTTCAATTCGCAATTACAATTTGAAGGGTAATTGAAGCAGCTGCCATCAGCGATCGGGGTTCGAGAACGACTCGAAGCAGGGTGGTTAGGAATAGGACTGGCGAGTGAGTTTTGGAGGTGGAGCAATGAAGAGAAGGGTGGGTTTGTTTATGTTGATTTCAAATATCATCAATGTCCAACAGCGTTTTTCAAAATCTACTTACCCCACCTTTAAAGCCTTCTAGGCTGTACTGTTCACTGTTTTCTTACTAACCATAGGTTCAATGGACTGTGAGACCATATATTTGAAATATATTTATGCATTATAAATAAAGACAGATCGTTTTTGGATTAAAACGCTACTGAAAAGTTTTTAATTACAAAACTTTCAATTAATTTTTGTTGCTTTGCTAAATCTATCATCACGTTTCATCAAGTTTTGTCGCGACTTCACTGATGTAGCAAAACAAGACCCCAAATAACGCAAGAGATAAATTCAATTATTTAAATGTTCAAAATAAAACAAGTGGGCTTATTTGTGTCATTGCCTCAACAGTTTAAAAAAAAAAAAAAAAGTGTCCTTCAGTGGATAAAAACAAATTAAAAATGTTCTTTAAAAACACGACTGGTCAGAAACGAGGCACCTGTAACAATGTGATAATTAACAACAGGGTGGCATCACGTGACTGAGCTTGATTTGCTACAGGTGTTCATCTTTCCTGGAGCGTTTGCCATGCAGATTTTGTTTGCGTACAGTTAGTCTTGGTTAAACCTGTTTGTAACGTTTGAAAAATAAGCATTTTCAAACCGCCATGGGTCAATGATAGTAATGCGCCATGATGTCCGGCATTAACGTCTCCATCCCCTCAACTGATGTGGACTTGAATGTCACGGATCTACAGAGGACACTGGAGGCTCACCGCCCCATTAAAATTGGAATTATATCTGTTTTGGGAGTGATGATAACTTTGGGAAACATTGCTGTGGTCATGGTCATAGCTTCAGCTGTATCGGGGTGGTCGAGAAACTCTCGGTACTTTCTTTTATCGTTAACGGGCGCAGACTCGGCGTTTGGACTGCTTATCATGCCGCTAAATCTGTGCGTGAGTTTCATGAAGGAATATAACGAGGGCCCGGACCCTTTCTGTCACGTCGTAGCATTTTTCAACGCAACTATTTATTCCACCTGCATGTACACGCTTGCAACCATAAGTCTGGAAAGATACATCGCAGTGTTTTACCCTCTGAAATACTCCACCGTGTTGACCAGGAGAAGAGCGCTGTTTTTGATCTCGTTCGCGTGGATTTTCCCTCCCCTCCTTCTCGTTCCCATCTCATTCCCAGCGGGCATCATTGAAGTGCACTTCTCCAGAGCATCGCTCGTGTGCAACCCCCTGTACTCCAGCAACGTCACTTACTCCCTCACGTTGACGTGCTTCATCTTCTTCCCGTGCTCGGCCATCATGACCTTCTGTAACGTCAGACTGTGGATAGCCGCCAAGAGACAGAGGTTAAAGTTGAGAAGACACAGCTGGGGTGGAGGGTACAGACCTAAAGTCGCCTTACGTGTGCTAGTACCAGTCATGACCGTTTACTACACCTGCTGGACGCCCTGTATGGTCATCATGCTTTACAATGGTGAGATCTTGATTGATAATCATTTTGTGTTGTTCCAAATACAAAAGCAGGTGTTAAGCAGAATATTTAAAGCCTCACTTTTTTTTTTTTTTTAACATAGAATGGAAGTAAACATTCATCAAAAGTTGTAAAGCACCATAAAAGTAGTTAATTTAATTGTTTCTATCTTTTTTTGTTGTTGTCTTAAATACTCTGGCAGCCACTTAAAGGGACAGTTCACCCAAAAATGAAAATTCTGTCATTAATTTACCGTCATGTCGTTCCAAACCCGTAAGACATCTTCTTACGGGTTCATCTTCAGAACACAAATTAAGTTTTTTTGGTTTTGTTTTTTTTAATAAAATTTGAGAGATTTCTGTTCCTCCATTGACAGTCTACGCAACTACCACTTTGTTGCTTCAAAAAGTTCATGAAGAAATTGTAAAACTAATCCATATGAATTGAGTGGTTTAGTCCAAATTTTATGAAGAGACACGATCGCTCTATATGATGAACAGAGATTGAATTTAGGCTTTTATTCAAATATAGCGGGCACAAGCTAACGCGGGGTTAGTTGTAACACACATGGTTTAAATACTTTCACACATGCTAGCATGAAGAAACTTGGCATATTTACTAGTTGCCATATCGACAATATATAGAGAAAAAATTGCGACACAATTCATAAAAATCTTTGGAAGATATCACTGAACATTTAACAATAGCAAAAGAAATTAGCTTAAGTAAGACATTTATTCATCTAGATTTTGTTTTTATTTAAAATTAGACAAATCTGATATTATTTTAATCTTCAATCTCTTGTTTAGCAGTTTGGGTAGTTCTGTAATGCTTCACTAACTCTAACCCTAACCTAACCCTAACACTGTGTTACAATGTTCCCCGCTGTTAGAGCTATGCTATTCTATACTATTCTAGTTACGATACAACTTTTATGAATTTCTGTTGAGAAACCATGGGAAAAAAGTTGAATAAAGACTGCGAGGAAGAACCTGAACATTCAGAATTTTTTTTTTTTTTTTTTTAAGAAATGTTCAGCATTTGTACTGTCTCGTCTATTTTTTTGTGTGTGTGTTCTGTGAGAGCTGTGAGTGGAGGGAGAGGATTTGTTCAGCTGTGTTTTTCTGAATGTTTCTTCATCTGTTTGCCTGTATTGTTTTGACCTATGCTGTATAGCTGTGTTTTGTAGTGTTCATTGTCAAACTACAAAATTATTGAAATGTGAATTTCTAAAAAAAAAAAAAAAAAATTATTGACAAAATATTTTAGTTTGTCATTTATATTTTTTTTTTAATTTAAATTAGATAACATTTTTAGCTGTTATATGGTCATGTTACATCGTGCCTCATCACATGTCACAATGTGCCCCACTTATGGGGCATGTTGTCACATTTCACTTCCCTTCTATCGGGGTAAATAAAGTATTAATGAAACAAAGCCACATATTTGTACCAGACATGAGTGAAATTAATGTGGAACAAAATAAATTATCTGAACCCTAAGCAGATTTACACAAACTGAGAAAGTCAAAAAGCGCTGTGCCCCGCTCTCCCCTAAACATTAAACAGACGCTCAACCATACATGCTTGATGAACAAACCTTATTGGTTGCTGCGTCACACAAGAGAATGAGCCTCACTGGTTCTCGCATGTCAAGCATGTTTAGCATATCTGCATGTTATATGTGAAGAAAAGCCTAAATAAAATCTTTTGATCATATAAAACTAAACTGCTCATTTGCTCAATTCATATGGATTAGTTTTACAATCTCTTTATGAACTTTTTGAACCTTCAAAGTGGTAGTTATGCAGACTGTCAATGGAAATCTCTCAGATTTCATCAAAAAGATCTTCATTTGTGTTCTGAAGATGAACAAAAGTCTTGCAGGTTTGGAACGGCGTGAAGTTGAGTAAATTGACGTTTTTGGGTGAATTAACCCCTTTAAGTAAAGCTCAAATAAAACAAGGTGGTATTGGTATTATTATTATTATTATTATTATTATTATTTATTTTTAAACTCCTGTTATTCTGCATTTTATTGTGCAGAATATTACTGTGTTGAGGAACTTTCATTCATAAATAAATGCATTAATTTTAAACTTTTGACAGCTAATATTTTGCAGTGGTGTATTTAGTATTTTGTTTAGTGTACTTTACAGTAAGGTGCCACTAGTTAACTAACAATGAGCAATATGTTAGTTTTTATGAATCTTTTATCAATCTTTGTTTTGCTACTTACTTTAACATTAAACGTTTTTCATTTTAGGTCACGTTAGCTCGGGGCCATTAAATAATATTAACAGATATTTTAATAATGTATTTTATGATTTTAATAATGTATTAGTAAATGTTCAAATTAACATTAAAATTAATAAATGCTATATTTTTCTTTGTTAGTTCATGTTAACAAACTAATATAACCTTATTATAAAGTGTTACCATGCTTATTAAATTTATTTAAATGTATTTGTGACTATGGTGCCTATGGCTGGTCCATCACTGACTACAGATATATAAGGGAAATATATAAAAAATAAATAAATGTTACTGACTGACAAGGGACAAGGGAAGAACTTCGAGTCCAATGACCTTCGCTTACTGCAGCTGCTGTTTTCAGCAAACATGAAGAGATAATCACAGAGATTTAGGGGAGCTGAGATGAAAGACAAGACAAGAAGACTCCTACATAGTGTAGTGTTTAAATTGCCCACTTGTATGGCACTTGTTGACAGCCCTTGGCTAACTGTCTGCTTTGGTTGTGTGGAATAGAGTAGTTTGAGCATTCTGCTAAATAACTGTAGGGTTGTAAATAAAAACAATGAGACTGTATTAAACCAAATATATACTGTAGACAGCGTGCCAGTTTTACTCCGGTAAAAGCCAAAAGTAGCCAAAATACTTGAGTGAAGTTTCAATATTTAACTGTATATTTAAGTATTTAAAATACTTTTTACTTGGGTTTAGAAATAGACTAATGAACCACGGCAGTCAAATAAAGAACCATTCTGTATTGTAATGAACATCAGAGTATCCGTGAAAACGACTAAAAACACTGTATTATGGATGCCAGGCCAGTAGTTGGCGATGTCACTTTGTAAAGAAACATTAGGCGCATTTAGACTGAATACATAATACATGTGCGCATGACGTCTCCGTTTTCACAAATTTGCATTTTTGTACTATAACGGTATTGTTTTCAAAAACTTGCACTTTAAAACCCCATTTTACAAGCTTGCGCTTTCAGGCTGCCAAAACTGTCGCGTAAGTGAACGGCCAAAACGCATTAAAAAAATTCAGTTTTTAGTTGAAAACGTGTCATGTAAACAGCCCCTGAATGAAACCGATAATCAAAAACGGTGCAGGGACTTTTTGGTTGATTGGATGGAAGACGATCTGAACGCAAGCTTGTGATCGATTGTAAGAAAGGGGTGTGGTTATGCATGGATTAATTGTTCACAATAAGGTCATTTAGAAAACAAGTTACATTCCCACTCATTCCATTTCATGTTGACTTTTAGTAATGTACAATTACATGCCTGTAGGTTTGGAGTGACAAGAGATTGAGTAAATGGCAATAAATGATTAAATTGTCTACTTTAATCTATCCTTTAAGTTAATCCTTTCTTACACTAACTGTCTGAATTAGATACTGCTTTGTAAATTTCATATATAGTGCCCATGATGCTAATATATTAAAGAAAGAATAATAATTCCTAAAGCACTTTCCCTTGTTCACAGCAATTTCAGGCAGTGGCGTCCCCGAATGGATCGAGTTCATTGCTGTGTGGTTACCAACCTCCAATGGCTTCCTCAATTGTATCTTCTACTTCTGGATCAACCGTAGCTTTAGACGGAAATTCCATCTGGTTCTTCAGAGACTATGTCTAGGACATTGTCTAGGTTCTGATAGTGATTCTAGTTGCGTCAACTCTGTAGAATCCTCTGTGGTTCCTGGATGGAACAGTAACAACTTGCTCCACGAGCGGTTTTCTAGCGTGTCGTCCACCTGCACTCTGCTGACGCTCATGCCACCTCAGACCAACATACGTGAACCAGAGCCGGCTTGAGAATCCTTTTATTCTTGTGATCTGACGAAGTTTTAAAAGCTCTGGTCAAATTGAAATGTCATGAGTGTAACTGACCGGCTCGGACAGAGGTTCCTCCAGTAAGTGTCTTTTTAATCACAAGTTAGCATTCGGAAACGCTCATATTTCCATAGCTTCCTGCTCTTTTAGTTTAATGGCTATTTGTGCCTTTTTACTTGTTGATGGCACCTTCTCATATTCATTCAGAACTTTATTGAAGTCTTTTCTTAACTGAAATGGTTTTGAATTGTTGATTGCCATTTCAGGTTAAACGCACAAGAGCATTTGAAACATCTGCACACATTTCCTTATCTATTCATAAACCCAGTATCAAGCAGCTGTGGAAGTTTAACCTTTAAATCTCAGTTATGCAGTTTATGCAGAAGGGGAAGTAATTAGCCAGATACGTAATGTAAAGGTCAGATCAAAAATGCCTTTTGGCTTTAACCTTTTCTGTTTCATGGCATTTCCATTGCATCTCTGAAGCAAACATTAATTTTTATGTTCAACTGAGTCTTTTTGGTCCGAGTCAGACATGGAGGAACATTGTACGGGCAGCATTGCAGAAATGTAAATAAATGGACTGGAGCGAATGCTGAATTGAAGTGGTCGTGCTCCAAGGGTGAAGCTTCATGCATTTTTTTTTTTTTTTTTTTTTTTTTTTTGATTGCGTTGTAATAGCACAACTGTAAATCTGGATTTTAAGTTTGTTTTAGCGTAAGCACTTGTTACAGAATGATGCATTTCAATGGGGAAAAAAATACATCCTGTGGTGGAGGGTGCATATGAAGAGCTGTTAATGACCTGGCAGTGTTATACAGCCAGAAATAATGATTGATTACAAATGTTTAAAAAGTTTTTGATGTGTAAATAATGTTTTATGATTTATAAAAGTGTTTATGTGAAATGTTAAGACTTCAATTGTTGTAAAATAAAGCGTCAAAGCCTATTTACTATCTAAAGCATCACTGTTTGTATTGCTTGTATGATTGGCTTAAAAAAAAAATCAGGTCTTGCTAAAGGCATAAATCATCTTTTTCTTTTTTCTTTTTTTTGGCTGGTAGCACAGTGCTTGTGCTTTGTGGAAGATGTTGTTGAGCTGGTAGAGATGAGGAAATATACCTGTTACTGTGTGAAAAACTACACATGAGCACTCGAACACTGTCGTCTGTCGAGCTCTTTAAAGCAGGATGGATTCTGATTGGCTGTCAATATTTTTACAGTTCATCAGTTAAAAAAATTGTTCTGAAAGTGATTCCAATGATATTGTTTCTGTGTCGCTATAGTTGTGGTGTGGACTGTTATTGTTTGTTTTTTTTGTTTTGGTTTTTTTTTTTTAGATTTATTTTTGCCGTTTTTGCCTTTATAATGATAGGACCGTAAGCAGACAGGAAGTGAAGTGGGAGTGGGATCGGGAAAGGTCTGTGAACCAGGACTCTAACTCTGGTCGCCTGAAGCGCAACTATATCTTGCGCTGCCCACGAGACTACCGGCGCCGACTACTCTGCTATTCTTTTATTTAGAACGATTTTTAGAACTAGCCTATCGCTATTGTTATAGTTATCTTCATTGATGTGAATGGGTCTTAATTCAGGTGACTTCAAACAGGGGTCTGGGACTAGGTTTTGTAAAATGTATTTTTAGGACCCTCAAAATGTACGGAGTGTCTATTTACACTAAGTGCAAATAGCCCATCTTCTTGGCAAAGGCTATTTACACTAACACTCACCACCAATGTTTAGTTGTGCCAAACAAAATTACAAAAGAACCTTAATTTTATGAAGCAACGAGAAGCGACTGTCTATGGAGGGGTCAGAGAGCTTTCAGATTTCATCAAAAATGTTAATTTGTGTTCCAAAAAAAATTGTGATCATCCCAAGTTCGAATCCGCCTTTTCCCGAACTCATTCCTCTTCCTTTTCTCATCGCACATCAGATTATTTCAGGGAGGTGTAGGTGTTGGGAGGGCTTTTTTTTTTTTTTTTTTTTTTTATCCTAATGAGGCAAGGATTGAATGATTTTATTCAATATAATTATTAACATTCAATGTTGTTATTGCATAAAGTTTTATGTACTACAATACACTGAGGTGAAAATAGTATGTGGCAGTATTTGCAGTAAGTATAAATGGCATATAACAACTATTTACATTTAGTACAAATGGAATCTAACTACTATTTACACTTAGTGTAAATGCATCTATCACTATTTGTACATAGTAAAAAATAGCATTTAGCACTATTTGCACTTAAAGCAAAAAACTTATCTTTATAAAATCACAATTTTTACTATAGTATAAATGGATCTTTAGCATTGAAAATATAATGCTAATCATATTTCAGGGTCATTTGCATTCAAAAAGTTTGAAATCCTTTGAAAGTCTATCATATATTTGACTAAATATCATATTTGAAAAAAAATGTCCATACATGCCCCCAAGGCTATGATAAACAACCCCCATAAAAGCTGCAGCATATAGAGCGAACTTTCTTTATTTGAGATGTGGGAACATCAGCTGTGAACCTCAGTGCTGGATCAGCAACTTCTGTAGAGCTGCTACAGCACCATCATTGAGTTGCAGCAGATGAGATCAATTCAGCCCTAATGTTCTCTAATGAAGAAAATGGTGCAGTGCTGTACCAGGTAAGCTTCTGAGCAAGTTTACTATGTCAGAAAAGTTACATATATGGAGCTGTTTATGTGATGCAAACTTCAAAATGTATTAGCTTACAAATCATGCACTATGGTAAAAATGTTTTGTTTTGAATCCTGTAAAAAAGTCTTTATTAATAATCTGCCTTTGTATTCATTGTTTGTGTAAAAAGGAAACAAAGGTTTTTTTTTGTTTTGTTTTTTGCATTCTGTAATGGAGAAAAATGAAGAGGATAAAGTCTCACCTAAATCTTATTATGGTGGTCATATCAAATCAGCTTCCAGCATCCTTGAAGGTTAGGATCAGACTTAATGCTGACCAGTTTAGCAGACACTTGAACTTAAGAGATAAATCTGCATCAGTCAGTAAAGATCGTTTTGCACCTCTGCTGTGTTCAGATGCATGGAAAGGTTGTGATTGGGTTTACCACAAGAATATTACATGATATTGATTCAAATGAGGGTTAAAATAAGAATAATCATATGCCAAAATTGTATGCTGAGTAAGTAATGTCTTTGATAAGCCTATTTTTCCCCCCCAAACCAGTTAAGAGCAAACCTCCCTCCCTGCAGCCGATTTCATTGGTCAACTGAATCGCCAAAAGTGATTATTGGGTATGCGTTCAGTGTAAGCTGCAGGTTGTCTTGTATTTTTTAAGTAAATACTGTATTTGGGCATTTGAAGTACTGCTAGTAGGCAAGTATGCATATTCAGACACAAGATAAGTTATTTAAAAATAATCTATTTAACACCAATGTCACATGCAAAAAAAAAAAATGAAACCAGCTTCTTAATGGCAAAACTAGTGACATTATTGCACAAGTATAGGAAGCTACAGCGACACCTAGTGCTGCTAACGTAGAACTGATTGTGGTTCAGCTGCTAGCTGGGCAGTGACTTTGTAGCTGTTTGTTGTCATGGTGATGCAATTAGGATGAGTGTTGGAGACTATTTTAGATCACATGGAAGCCCTTTTGCCATTTGGAGGGGCTGCAGAGCATCAAACAGAAACACTCGAAGGCTGTCACCGCTTAATCAGCAAGAACAGTGAAGGAAATGAAGCTCATTTATTGTTGTGTTGAGAATTGATCAGATTCTGCTAGAACAGCATTCATAACCCACTTTACTTCTATAATTTGTATTAAAACGTTTTTTGACAAGAAAAAAATGTAGAGTGGGAGTCGATTTTGTAGTATCTATATGACAGGTGGCTGGAGGAGAGGGGTCAGTCTTGGTGGCATCAGCTGAAAAGAAAAATCATTCCAGACGAGGGTAAGTTATTACATTTTGATTAATATCCCACCCACAAATATAAATTGTGTCATCATTTACTCACCCTCATGTTGTTCCAAACTTGTATTACTTACTTTCTTCTATGGAACATAAACGATCATTTATAAAACGGATAGTTCCGGCCCTTGATTCCGATTGGTTTAGCCGCGTTCGAAGCCATTGTAAAATTCCCGAAAACATACAGCTGACCGCATTAGGGTATAGCTGCACCACTGAGTGTGTATGTTTCTGCGTCTGTCTTAGAAACCACTCTTAGCAACGTAAACATATGTTTTGTTCATTATGTAGAAGAGTATTGTGAGAGAGATATCAAATGACCAACTGACTACCTGCATTCAGATTTAGCATTTTCCATCAGGTTAGTCCTATGTTTATAATAAAAAATCTGATTTGAATAAAAAAAAATTTGAATGTCCGCTGCGATCTTGTCCTTTTAACATTTAACGGGTTTTCCCATGCCCTGCTGACAATGACAGCACTAGTCAAAGCATTTGTCATTTGTTTCTTGATCTGTGTTCACAACAAGTTTCAATATAAAAGTCTTTGCGACTCGCTCATAATGACAATCTTTGCCGCCATCTAGTGGCGTAATATATGTAACTTCTGTTGCTGTTCGCGGTCAGGGACTATTTTTTCCAGCGGAAGGAAGGCTTTTAATGATTTTACTTCATTGTGTGGTTCACTTCACTTTACTCGTATTGTGTGGTAACCGTTTTATAAAAGCAATAAGCCCAGTGAAGCCGTGGTTTACAGTGAACTTATAACAGCTAAGGGAGTTTTAGGCACTCCTCTCCGCGTCATTCCTAACAACGCCCCTTAGCTGTTACTAATTCACTGTAAACCGAGGCTTCTTGGGGCTTATTGCTGTATTGAACGACATGGAGGTGAGTAAATGATGACAGAATTTTAATTTGTGGCTGAAGCATCCACCTCAGACTTGTGCCTGTGGCAACACATATAAAAGTAAAATGTCCTGCGAGTGGTGCTAAAAGCGTGTTCAGGTGCATTCGAAACGGGTGAACATGAATCTGGCAAAGTTTTATCATGCAGTTTGGAAATGAAATGTCCAGTGAGTGACGCTAAAAGGTTAATGCTCTTTCACGCTAAATATAATACAATATAATAAATACACAATAAGCCGAACTTTTAGTGTTAACAAGAGATAAAAACACATTTGCTGAAGCAGCCATGACAGTTTAGTTTGCTTTTGCAAGTATTTGAGCTTTTTTATTGTGACTTGTGTTTCATGGGACAAGTGCAGTGCTGTACCAGGTGAGCTACTGAGCAAGTTTACTATGTTAGAAAAGCCATACATATGGATCTGGTATTGTATTGCAAATGTCGAAATATTTGTTTACAAATCATGCACTATGGTAAAAATGTTTTGCGGTCATAACATGTTGCACAACCAACTTACAAAATAAGTGTTTATTAATCAATAATCAGTGTGAAAGGGAATTAAAATGGTTTTACTGACACTATAGTGTTCATTTCAGCTGAAAACCACAGTAAATTATATTTATAAGGCACGTTTTTGGAGCTTTGTAAAATGTAGATAGTCACTGAACAGTCAAATAGCTCTTCATAGCATATAATGGCCATGAGAGCTCATCATAATTCAGGATTATTTGAGATTTAGCCATGTGTAGTGACATCTGATAGCTTCATCTGTTCCAGCTGGACCTGCTAAAGCAGGATTCTAATTATACTGATTGTAATGATAGCAATTCAGAGCCTCTTTTTACATTCTCATTATTACACATCTCTTTCAAACATGGCCACTGATTGGCCATATTTAGGGAGGCTTCAGCTGTCCCCTGTCTTTTATCTCAGCTCTCCGAAAAATCTCGGATTCTATGATTATTATTTTTACTGACAACAGTGGCAGCAACCATGCTTTTAGGTTATTTCACAATAAATACTCTCCTTACCAGCCATTGATAAACTTTAAAAATCTTTGTTACATACTGTATACTATTCTTGATGATGACAGATGCAAGTCTGTTTTCTTTTTTTCATTTCACAACTGAGACTAAATACTAGAATCATCCCTACTTTTAAAAGGTGTGTAAAACATAACCAATATTTAAAGGTTCACTCATTTTTTAAAATGATAATTATATTAAATATTTGTTTATGTTTTACTGATGATACAGATAGCGGTCATGCTGACACCTAGTGGCGTGAATGTAATATCACACAAAAGTTTTAAGTAATTGATGCTATTGTGCTGTTCACAAAGAGATATGATTCATTTCCATGAGCCACATGCCTAATAACAGAGAGATTACTAAGAAAATGTGAGCAGAATTCAGCTGGTCATGTGATCTCAAAATGGCGGCCTCCATGAGTGGACCTGCCCCATGTAGAATAAATCAGCTTTTATTTGGCTACTGATATGAATATCAATATGTTCAACTCATGTGACTGTGCATCATTTTAAACAGTTTTATTTCTTTATATGTAAATCTTTTTTCAATGCGGAAAAAATGACAGTGCCCTGTGGATCTCATCTAGGGCCTCGGGGCCCACTAGGGGGCCTCAAGACAGCTTAAAATTATTTAAAATAAGACAAAATATACTTTTAAAAAAGCTAAAATGCAAGATGTAAGCTGATGTCATATTTCTTATTTTAATTAATTCCCTCAACACCTGTCATTTTTATTTTAAAACCAGGGTTCACACATTCTTGGAGAACGTGAATATATGAGGAATTTTAAAAATGTGATTTCTAGACCTGTAAAAGTCATGGAAA